>OY787660.1:73404603-73784420 GCA_963678985.1 Spisula subtruncata | reverse complement strand
GCATGGTTAAGAAATAGTCCCTAGACAGAAGACACAAATCGTAACACGACAGAAGAGAAACTGGGTAATGTCAGAAATAATGAAGCTTTACCTTTCAACCATTCCCCGTTCAATATATACTCTTAAATGTCATTGTAAATGTGTCCACAAGATTCACTTAGTGAATGTGAAGACAATTGCCAAGTTTTATGAAATTTGAATCAGTACCAAAAAAGTTATGACAAAAAAGGAGGTCAAAAATGTCATGAGTGTAACAAATTTTCGTGACATTTTTTAAAAACCTTGTTTTCTAATACTAACTAAGAAAATTCCAGGTCTTCAATCATAAAAATTGCAATTGTTTTGCATTGTGGAATATGTTAGCTTTTACTACATATCCATTTCCATGTACAGATAGTTATAAGTAAGATTAAACCGACATGATTATAAATGTGCTGCTTCGGGAAAAACGCCTAAATTTTGCTTCGCATTTTTACTAATATCACAATTTCTTCTAATATATGTACAAGTTAATCATTTGCATGTTTCAAACATTTTCTTTGATGTATCTTCTATGTAAAAACGTTACTACTTTTTATGTTGGACTATCGTTGTAGAATAGGGGACTTATAATATAAGTGTACATGAAAGTGTCATGAGTGAAACATTTTGAGTTTAACAGACTATGTTGAAATCAGACAATTCATTATACAACTTTCAGCTTCCTGACGTAGTAGTTTGTATCACAGAGATGCTATCAGTAACAATTATTCATGCTTTTACCCAGTATATATTTTTCTAACATGAACTTGAGTTATGTCATGAGTGAAACGCTGAATTTGAGGTTTTGTGTTGGTTCTTTATTCCTGTTTACCGTTTATACCTTTTTGATTAGCATTTGATTTTCTGCATTTTTTATCAAGAGAGGTATGGGAATTTACTTAATTCATGATAAAAACATGATTAAGTGATATTTTATTATTTTATTTGGCACTGTAAAATAAAAATGCCCATTATCACAACAAAAAACAGAGAAAAATGAGAATTTTTCTAAACGATTTCCAATTGTTGTAACTGGATTGTTAAAATGTTGTTCAGTGTACATAAAAACGCACATGGAAACTGAAAGTGTGACACTTTTTATCTGTCATGATGTCATTTCTTAGTCTATCCATAAGTGTTACACTCATGACATTGTTTTATAATTTCTGTGTTTGCTAAATTTTAAACTTGTTTAAGGCTGTAAATTTTAACATTTAAACTACAACAGGACGGTTGAAGTAAGATATACTCTTTCTGCTATTCAAAAGTAAACAATATCACCAATAGCCTAACTTCTATAGATATGAAAGTGTAACACTGCTCCCATCAACCAAATCTAATTACTTATTAAATATTCACTAACAATTGAACGTCTATATTTAACACAACCGTGAATAACAAACCAAATATTTAATTTAAAGATAACAGAAAACGAAATTCACCGATGATTCCGTGATTTTTCTCCCTATGAAAGCGGATTTTTTCTGACTATTCATGGTGTTCGCAACTTAGATACGCCTGAAAATATGACATCTAACCTCGCTTTACGACCGTACTATTATTGCAAAACTCATGATTGGTGGGTATCTTACAATTCGTATATTTTGCTAACAGTATATCTATTCTATAAAGGCATGGGAAGAAGCTAGCAGTAGACACATAATCATGTTCTTTGAATTTGGATAAAACTCCTTGACAATTCCCTGATTTTTGCCCAATTTTGAAGTTGTATAATGTTTTCCTGAATGGAATTTGTTGACCATATTTTCCAATGAGAGAGATGTTTATAAAACTCATACAGGTATGCCCAATGGCAGCTCAATAGCCTAAAACGGTAAATGCCACAATAACCTTGATCTTTGATCTGCTGACCTCAAAATACATAGGGATCATCCTCTTGCTGATCAAACTCCATGTAAAGTTTAATGATTCTAGGACAAAGTTTTCTTGAGTTATTGAACAAAAACAATTGGTCTAAAAATGGTATAGGTCTAATAAACATTGACCTTTGACCAACTGACCAGAAAAAATAGGGGTCATCATGTGTAATTTGGGCAAATCAGTCTTGAGTTATTGAACGGAAGAACCATTTGGTCTATTTACGGTCATACAATTAGAGACAGACAGACTGACCGTTACACATGAGCAAAGCAGTACATTTATAAACCGTCATCAAAGATGAGGGGGGGGGGATAAAATAGTAACCATACTTTTATGTTTTTCCGAGAATGTGGCAAACCTGACAATGTACCTAATCAACAACTAAATATTTATTATCAGCAAGTGGATCACCAATAGCCAAATCGGTGAATGCATGCCTGGATAACTATAACTGTTATTTGTTCCATCATCAACATCAACCAAACAAATCACATTTTCTAATACATTAGCACATAAACATCTACATAAACTATCATCGTCATTATAACCACATTAATTAAAAGTGGCACTGTCTTTGAAATACTATAAAGAAACATTACATACAAAACTATGACTGCATAATAAAAACCAAGCCATAAAAGTCACAGCATCTACCAACATATTTTTACCCAGAATCCAACGGACAAACAAGTGTTTTTGTATTTAAAGTGTTGATGACACCATGTCATTGATGACATCACAACTGCACTTTATGACATCTCTGGTAGGCAATTTATGCCTCCACAAAATGTATTGGTGTTGAGAAAACACAACTTATGGTATAAATGCAATAAACTAGAACTTTGGTAAGAATACTAAATATATCATTATAAACTCAAGTTAAATAGTTAGAATGAAACAATCATAATTACATACAGTATTTCGCTAGACAGTTAAACTCACGCTAAGTATATGAACACATTCTACAATTATTAGTGTTATAATGAGCTTTGCATTTAAAACATGTATGCATCAATACTTTGTGCTTATCAAAATATGGTTAAATGCCAACAATATTTAGATTGAGCATATATTATATTTTGACATATTATGCATGTAAAGATTCCAGTAAAAATGTCGGAAATCAAATTAAAATGTTTGATTACAGTAAATGATGTCTTTTACATCTTTGGTTTGCTAAGAATTCCAAAAATCCCATTTTTGCATAATATTTCATATTTGAAGTGTCATGAATGTAACAGTTACATGCTTACAAAGTAAGTTTCAAAGTTGTTGAATACATGTTGTATTTTTAACATTGGATAGCTAACATCAGTTTAAAAGTTGTTAATACATTTAGGAAAGAACGATAAGGTTACATCCAATTATTGGTTGATATCATATAATGTGAAATTGTTACCCTGGTAATTTAAATATCGAAGAGCACAATTTTATGTTTCTTATTTGTAATAAAATGACAGTTTGGCTATGTTAATCAATTCTTATGCTTATTTAATATTTGTAATGATGTTTTACAACAAAACCATGGTCAATGACAGAAGGTCATATAAGTTTTCGAAAAATCTTAAGTTCAACTTTATTGTGTCATGAGTGTAACATTTTTTTAAAATCTTAAGATTAAATTTGACTCGCTGTCATTTTCTTTTGAAAACAAGCAGTATTCAGAAAATTTCAATACATGTTAAGTTATCATCAATAAAGGCTTTTACAAGTTTTTATTAATTTTGTGTGAAAAGTGTGTTTTTAGAGAAAAAGTTTGGAAGTATAAACAAAATATCAGGTTCATAAAAGACACAAAATTCCATTTTTTTTCTCAAACAATAACTTAAATCGATGTAAAAATGACATTTGTAGGAACCATAATACTATTTTAGTCAAAATAAACCATAAATACATAATAACTGGCTTTGACCAAGTAATTAACTTGATAACAATGTTTCAGGATATTTTGCAATTTTTTTATGAATTAGTTTAAAGTAAATTATAAATAATTAAAAACGTGCAGGTTTATTACAAAACCATATTATCGTACATAAACTGTAAATACTATCCATTTGCTTGGAACAAAATATTATTGACTAATTTCATTTTGAAAATATTCACTCCATGTCATTCTTGGCTTCATTATTTCTGACATTACCCAACTGGTAAAGTCCGACCTTGGGATAAATGAACGAAACAAGACAGAAGAGGAAATAGTATAGTCTGATCATGATGTACGAGATCAATGAAGCGTCAATGGATAGGGCGAATGAAATTGGAACACATTTATACACATTATACACTTTTGGCTAGTTTTTTTATTTTGCCAAAGTTATAGTAATCGGCTTGAGTGCTGCCTTCCTTGTCCAATTTCCTTATATCTTTCTTTAAATATTGCCATAACAACAATCACTAGTGCTCATGATACAATGTTACATTCGTTCCATAGTCAAGCAACCTTGATATTTTTCTAGGGTACATTCATACCTTTTGTAACCAATTCATGCAGCCGTCTGTATTATGATGCGTCCCCCCAAGTGAAACCCGAACCTCAAACTTTAGGTTCGGCCACGCTGTACAACAAGGTTACCGAGACATTTCCCTGGGAAACATAACCCATGGTATAAGTG
The DNA here is from genome assembly GCA_963678985.1 of Spisula subtruncata. Taxonomy (NCBI): domain Eukaryota; kingdom Metazoa; phylum Mollusca; class Bivalvia; order Venerida; family Mactridae; genus Spisula; species Spisula subtruncata. The sequence goes on along the minus strand of OY787660.1, from coordinate 73,779,906 downwards.
TTGACATATACGATGTTATGGTCAATAATTGTGAACCACGCAGCGAGGTTATTCTAAGTATCAGAATAATCAGGAATTGACAAATTGTATTATATACTGTGATACATGCATATGGTGTTATTGTTGTAATTAAAAAATAAACGGGCTGACATTGGTCGGTTCCAAAGAAAAAAGAATTACATCACTAAGAGTACATGTATAATGCTCGCCTATGGTGAACTCATTTGTTTCTGTGAGAGTAAGTTAACTAAATTCACCAAAAGAGAACAAACATTTCCCAATATACAAATATATCCAGGATTTCAAGAACAAATGTAGACACTTAATGCAATATTAATTAACTTGTGCAATACGATTTGATTTTGTCATTTTGTCTCGTCTTATGTACTTATTTTGTCGATATTGAAAGATGTTCTAAAATGCGTATTTACCACTTGAGCATTTTCATGTTCGTTGGTATCCACCACAAAAAGGGCATAATGTAAGATAATCATGTTTCTGTAGTTTATATGCTGGTCGAAAAGTAAGAGGGAAGACCGTTCCAATGAATATACAAGTAGACAATATTTAATTCAAACTGTTTAATTCGAAGGTTGCGAAAATTCAATTGTAAGCTCAATAATACTCGGGCAGTTATGTTCGCCTGTACCACGCACTCCTAAAATTTACCGTAGAAAGTTAGTACTGGGCAGACAAAGCTAGGTAAGTTTCTTTCACTGAAAATAGTGTCTTCCTATCAGACGAATCGTCCGTGAATGCTGCATAGAATCATTTTGTGAATAACCTTTCGATACAAAAATGTATTCATGAAGAAACGGTCCTGACAACGTCTATGTAGTCGACATAAGTTTGTTAAATTGAGCAGCAATGCACTCACGTTATATTAATTATTATGCAAACATCTCTTGTCATAGGATGGTTTTACCCATTCTCGGTCTGAAACGAACTATTACCAGCAATAGCTTATTAGATAACTCTTATGTTGTGGTCGGTTCCATACAGACCGCAGTTTGACTGACTTATGGTATGTGTCGTGTTCAATGGGATATGAGGAATCGGACAGTGCAGGCATCACTCAACTTTGACAGCACAGCACAGAAAATAACATCACATCAACAAGTTTAGCAGAAATACATAGCACTCGTTATACAAAATGTACATGTAGCTTGTTGTACATGAGTTAAACAAATATTCACATGGACTATTGAAAATGTTTACCGAGGAACGATGAAACATGTATTCTTCTACAAACATTTAAATGTTATGCTGAAAAACTCTGTTATAGAAACCATAGTTTATCTCCACCATGCGAGGCATATGCACTAAGTGTCTACGACAGAACATTAGCCGCCAAGGATGTTTGAAGAACATGTCTTTATTGCTGAGTAAATAGAAAGTCACGCACAAGAGAAAAACTATTCCAATGCATGTGATGCATGTTGTTCAATGCAATAACTACACACTTGTAAAGGAACTATAATATGTCAACATTTGGTGACAAAGACATATTGCATTAACAACAGCACCAAATGCAAACTCATTAAAAGGCATAATGTTGTAGTATTCCGGTATCCAATTTATTCTAAGTTTTGTATCCAATTAGGACCGATGGTTATTGAAACAATTTTAGTTAATAGGATATTTCCATGGTTAGATTTTAATTTCCGTAATGAATGGACTTTTGTTTTTCATAAAATTATTCATTCAGAACAGACGTTTGATAGTTGCTACGTAGGACAACATCTCGTCAAATGGTGTGTTTGTAGCAGTCAGATTAAATTACACATTTCCTTCTATTGTATCTTTAATGAACGTCTGGCAGCAATGTTCCTTGTAATCACATCTTATTAGAGCGGATGGAACAATATTTAATAACCACTCGGCTATGATGAAACCTAATGCAACAAATGTTTATGTAAACATACATCATAAAAACTCCTTTGGACAATGAACGGTCAAAATTATCCGATGCCATTTCACCAGACACCAGAATCGCTAAACAAGATTCAGGACAATATTGTTTTTTCCAACAAACGACGGTTATTGATCAAGACTACAATATTTGCATCAATACGGCGGTTAAATTACGAAATTCAATATAGAACCTTGTTGTGATTTCAAGAAAGATGCTGTCTGAACAGTTTTTTCGAATGACGGACACATAAACACAGACTTCGAATCTTTAGGAGCCATCATTGTTTGAGCATCTTCTAAAACCAGGATAGTTTTTCTGTTTTTTTTTGTTTCAACCGAGAGAGCGACCACATATTGAACACGCCAACAGGAATTATCTTCGAATGCATGACATGCCTAAGCAACGGAGAAAATCCAAGTACCCTTTCTTCTCTATGATCAAGTCAACGTCCTCATGTTAATACATAGTTCACGTACAGCATTCAATCCAACATTTTCAAGACATTTAACGTTTATGTTAGACTGCACAAAACTATTTTAAAATGGTAAACACTGCAGGGGATTGTTTTAACATTAATTCAAAAGACTCAGTACCGAAGCGACAAGGAACTTAAAGGGTGTCGCGAATTCCTCAGTTATTCTTATGAAGGTATCTATCAAATATTTCCCCAGACGTATTTGTTACAGTCACAAAATGTTCACTACTCTTATAATCACATTCTACTTCTCCACAATATTTCCCCAGAGCATTTTCACTCATACATCAGACCAAACGTTTAGTAGTATGGGAGGGAAATAGTCCCTCGACAGTAGATACTGATCATAACAAGACAGAACACGAATCGGTAAAGTCTGGTCTTAATGTAGACCAATGAAGCGTCAATGAACGGATCGAAATAACATTGGAACCAATATATACGTATTCGACAGTATTGGTCCGGTTCTTATTTTGATAAAACTTAAGAACTTGACTTGAACTATTGCTATTAAAACACTCACAAGTGCTGATGTTACAGTAAAGTCGTGTCATCGCCAAGAGACCTTGATATTATTTTTTCTTTTGTGTCTGATTGAACCAGCTTTTTTCAGTCGTCTTTGGTATGACTGGTCCACAATGCGAAACCCGGTCCCTCCGTATTCGTAGCGCTCTACAACAATTTTATCAAGACATTTCCCTGAGAAATATTACTGATGATAGAAGTTTTGTCATACAATGACATGATCAATAACGATGTACCATACAACCATGTTATCCTAAGTATCAGAATAATCATGAATAAACGAATTATATCATATATTAACCAAGTAAATTAAGTTACTTAAAGTACAGGAATGATGCTTGCATAGGGTTAACATATTTGTTTCTGTCAGAAATTCACCACAAAAAGAGAACATTTATTTCCCAATACAAAAATAATCCATATTTTCAAGAGAAACTTAATGCAATATTAATGAGCTTTGATTTGGGCTAATCTTACTTATTTGGTCGATATTAATTTTATTTAAATGTCCACTGAGTGGCAATGAAAACGCAACACTAACATAGTATAACATAAAACATTACATAAGTATGTAAGCATCGCGATATTAAAATAGATATATGCGTGTGGCATATGAATACCAGTTAAGATCAGACAAGTGATTCAGCAACATGATGTTTATTGAAATTTTTTAGTTAATAATTATATTATTTCCATGGTTATATTTTAATTTCCGAAATGAATGGAATTTTGTTTCTCTTGAAATGATTCATTCACAACAGACGTTTGATATTGCGTCGTAGAATAAGTCTCACAAAATTGTATTTGTATCAGTCTGATTAAATTACACATTTCTCTGCATCGCATCTCTTTAATGATCGCCAATCAGCCATGTTCCTTGTAATCACATCTTATTATAGTGTAAGGAACACTATTGAATAACCACATAGCCGTAAATTGAAGTATTATAAATGTATTATGTAATGCAACCACTACTCATATAATCCAACGACATGAATAAATCATTGAACAACGAATGACCATATCCGATGTCATTTTATCATGCGACAAATCGATTAATTGTTGAATCACGAAAACGCTTAATGACCATGTAGTTTACTGCAAACAAACGATAGCTATCGATAAGGACTCGATATTTGAATACATAGAGCAATTTACTTGGTACACTCATGTTCCATATTGCAAATTAAAAAAATAAAATCAGACGGAAGCATTTCATCTAATGAAGAACACGTACAGAGACCCAGACATTGTCTTTCAACTCATTAGGTACCCTTATTACTTTGGCGTCTTCTAAAACGAAAACAGTTATTTTCTTCGTTTTTGTTGAAACCTATAGTTTAAGATTCATAATGGCATAGAGTCGATAATATATTGTTGGGAAACACTACGACTATGTTTCATAATGACTTATAGTTCTTATAATGACTTTAGTGTAATTATCAAATTCTGACTTTTCAAGCTTTGATAACACTGTGCACCCTGTTGACACTTGTAATAAAACTCTAGTGAAATGAAAGACAGAAACTTTATTTATGAGCAAAACTTAAAGCTTTGAATAATCAATTTCAGGCAGACCATCAGGCAAGAATAATTATTGAACTGTTGAATCATGTGGCAAACAATAGCTGGGCAAACATTCAGTAAGGTTTAATTGAACTTGTTTCCAAAAACTTCCTAAAATAAGTACAAATCATCAAATTGTAAAAAGGACAATACTTTCGCTTTAATCATGTCAATTATTCTATGCTGGGGGTATTCATGGCATGCAACTATCATCGACAAGTTCATCGTTTCAGTATAAGTCACACCATATCAGATAAACAGCTCAGTGATAGTGTGTAATACCAAATGTATCACATACAAGTACTGAAATAGCTTCCGTATAGGTCAGAGATTTTAGCTCTGTTAGATAATTTGAAGTGACAGCGTACACATGGAAGGACCATTAAGTTAATCCCTATACTATCATAATCTGATAAATATTAGTCGAACAGAGCCTAGTGTCTTCATCCTATTGTGTTATGTCTGGTTTGGATATTTTTCTATCACCAGTTGTCATATTCACTTGAATACCAGGACAGACGTATAGCAGATTGAATCCAAACATAATTTGGGATAAAGCGGAGATATGCAACAAGCAAGTGATTTGTACAACAGCGAACATTAGACCCGTTACTAAACAACTTAATTAAATGTTTTGTTAGTAACGTTGCAGACGCATTGATTTCTGTATCGGGACCGGTTTAGAGACAATACAATAAAGACATAGAGCGCAATTATTTCAAGGAATATTTTCCCCGTTAATATGAGACTGCAGCTACTGTGTGCGTTTAAATGTTTTAATAATTGTAATGCTGTCAGCATTTATTGAGCGCTTATTTAAGTCTCAAATGTTTATGAAAAATAGATCTAGCAAGAGAAGGAAACAATTACAGTTCCAGGAAGTCCTTGAAAATGTTTAAGTTGTAAAATGTAAAAACCGACGATAATGGGGAGAATATGGTCCGGTCGGTTTGGAGTTTGTACATCAGAATAAGTTTGGTGTTCTTTGCAATATCTAGATAACATGGGCATTCACTGAGAAAACAACCATCGCAACAGTGGCCAATACGTGTACATCCAAAGTGTGTTTAAATCCACTTGTAACATCGGTCATTGTCAGCATCAAAATGGATATTCTACAGTCGTATTTCATTTTAAAAAGGAATATTTTTAACAAGTAAATCCACGAAAACGTGCTTTAAGTATTGTAAAGCGTTACAAGTAGTAGCTAAGGAATCAGGAATGCGATGTTTCAACGGTTATTAATTAACCGGCAATGCTTACATTGTAACTTTTATGACAATTTCGTTCATAACTTGAAATCACTATGACAGAAGCCCTGTTGCGATCAATCGTGAAAAAAATGACACACAGTTGAAAGCAATCATTGGGAAAGAGAACATAAGTCGTTGAGGGATCTATAGAAAGGACTTATATCTTCATGGCGTTTAATACAGTTTCTAGAATATGAGATTAAGTACTTTAGTTTAATCCCTGAAGACGCCAGTCAGACAATGAAATGAGATATTATTCAAACTGAATAGTTTTGCGAGTAAATATTTAGGTCAAATAGTAATCTTGTTTTCAGCGTCTAAAATACTTCAGTTTAACACTTTATCACTCAGTAGCATCCAAGTTATACATACATGCAATCTTAGGTATTCGGACATACCAATATACCATTGTTTTAAAGCAATATGTGTCCAGTTCTGCAATTTAAATACTTGCAGCAAGCGTATTTAATTGAGCAGTCACCAATGCATATCTCGCTCTGTCCAGTTATTAATCGGGGTTTATTTTGGCGGTTTTAAAGCAAATCAATTGGGAGAAGGCTTTATTTAAAATTATGCAACTATAAGTCAAAATGTACCACAAACTGTCGACATCTACATTATTGAGCAGCTTCCCCTTTGAATGGCAACCTACAAAAGCATTAATGCATACATGCCTAAAGTATTACAATTACGATATGAATTCCGTCATGTTAGGATACTCTTAAATGCATTATTGATACAAATGTCTGTTATAAAACCTTTTGAAGTAGATTTGAGGAAGGGGCACTTCTTGTTTTATTTATAAAATCTTGGAAGAGAGTAGAAAACTATATGGTGTAGTTTAAAACAACCGACGATACGACAGAACGGAAATTTAAGTCTTAATCAGCGAACAACGATAAAATAAAAAAAATGAAAAATTAGATTAGTGTCGTACCTACAGAAGTTATTCCACGGCTCTGTTGAGCGTTTCCATTAAATCGTAACTCCCCGGAATACAATGTTACAGTTTTACACCTAAAACTTGGCAGATCGTGACATTTTCAGGTTCCATAATCTGACTGAACGCACTTTTTCCATTAACGTAATTTAACAGCTAAATGCTCAAATTGCATTAAGATAGCCTTAACATGCTATCAACAGTGAGTAGTAATTCACTAAATATTGGAAAATCCAACGATTGTTCAACAAGTAGCGATAGAAAAACGGACGATGAGAACCATATTAAAGAGGCGACCGTTCAAAGTGATGCAACACGAAACCGATGGACATGAGCAATATTACTTACATAAATGCGTCTGAATAATAATGGAAAATGACAGACTCAACGTACACTGCAAATGCCCAATTTGAAGGAACTATACTCCACACCAAGGTTGGCTGCATCATTAGAAGTCGAGTGTTAAAACCAATGTGCTGCATGATGAACGTTAACTTGTTGATTCAGAAATTTGTATACCGGTAAGTTTTTTATCAGTATTTTTTTTAAAAGAAATGCACACTGGACATATATCGCTCACCTGGTCCAATACCTTCTGTATGCAAAATCATAAATTAGATCCACAAGCGTTTGATACAAAAGCCAGTGAGTAGAACCGCCATTCATAGACATGTCAAATTCAACATAATACAAATGAAGTAACAATTAAGATAATTGATAAACAAATGGTGAGCGGTGGCCTAGAGGTAGGGCGCGCGCTTTGGGATCGAGACGTCCCGGGTTCGAACCCCTCTGGACCACTGGTTAATTTTTCTGAGCAGGACCCACATGCTCCACTCTACCATGGTGAAATATGGTACCTGCGAGGGCAGTGTTTATTCCTGGGCGCCGCAGATCGATGTTGGCTGCCACACCCACAGGAGAGAAATCGTCTCCACAGGGAGACACAATGGTATGTTTCCATATGTAGCCTAATGACCAGGGGAGTTAAACTGTCAAAGGGTGCTTGAGCGGCCTTATAGCTGAAAACAGCCACAGAAAATTGGTAACTTAACTTAACAAATGTATGCTATTATTTTTAAACGAGGATATTTAGCATCTACACAGGGCCATCATCCAAGGAACAAATATATACCAAATACCATATCCTTCAACAAGTTCAGGGTCGATGGCATTCAACTATTGTGTACAATCAAACTAAGGCGATCGATGAGTGGTATCTTCTTGTTGATAACAATTAAAAGTCATGGACCCGCTTTATAGACATAACTTTTTGTAGACTATTTCATACTCGTAATAAAATGTATGAGATCATTTAGTATGCACTAAATCATCTAAGGCCATGTCGTATCTTTGCTCATACTAGTATAAGTCTTTGAAATGGGCCTAATGACGACAGAAGCATGGACTTAAATTTCGTGTTTATTTTTATGTTTGACCCTTTTATCGTGGACTTGAAATACGACTGCTCTGTTTGTACCATTTCGAGCTCCGTTGCATGTTGCCGCACATGTCTGATTAGTTATTATTCCTAACATAGCACATTCGCCCAGGTGAGCTAAAGAAATTCAATCATTGAAAACATGCAGCAATGCTTACGGCTGCTTTATTACTGTTTCTCTGTAATGATTTGTGGTAAAGAGAAATGTTGTATGGTTTTATACTGTTGTTACAATCAGATATTTCGTGAATAATTGTTATAGTACACAGTAGAATGTAATTAATATATTTAATGATGAGATGTCAAGATACTTCAATTTGATTAATTCACGAAAGATGCCATACAGTAGCATCAAGAATATCTCAATGCCACCATTAATGAAGCCATCGAGACGGATCAATGGGAGATAATATTATAGAAACACACACTACAAAAGATCATATATTTATCGTTCCAGATTCTCCTCTTAGCCATATTTAATACTACTTTGACAAAGACCAGAACAAACTTAAGAGTCTATTATAGCATGTTATGTATAACAAAATATTCACTAATGGATGTAGCATCTGGCAAAGCTAGTATAAATTGTCAAATGAGATGACGTTCTATGAAATCAAAGAAGACTTCCATTGACTGAAAGATTAAATTTAAATAGAACAAGACATTTCCAGAAATAAAATTCTGATTTAGTATACACTGTTGGGGCATCTGGCAAGGTCGATGTCTTAACATGCAATGCTTTCAATTTATTATGTATACTGTACGATTTGCGTCTATCTTGCTCATTCTTTCCGTGGGCCGATTTGCTATTTTTGTTTTATTGACACCACTTTGACTTCTATGGCTATTCTACTTACATCGATTAATGATCTAATGAAAAAGGGACTTTGTATCTGTCAACTTTTATTTTCTCAATTTTATTTTTGTGTCAGTTATTATTACTTGAACTTGTGGTCTATGTTTTTCTATTTGAGTTTTCTTATTGTGTAATTTGAGCTCTTCAGTCTCGAGTGCTGCTACCGATTTCATGTTATCTATACGCTCATGTATGTAGCATCCGACATTGAGCACTACTATAATAAAGTCAATGTGACTGGCTCTTTCAATAGAGATGAAACTATAATAAACATACGTTACCTTTTTACCTTTTTGCACTCGTAATCAAATATAGATCAAAATACGTTCACTTAAATTGTAGCACAATATTACCAAACATCTATATTACTTACAATTGCTAATATATATCATAAAGTTGATTATTCTGGAACACGATACAATACTATATAATAGATAAAGTGCTTTTATCGAAGATTACAAGTGACACTGCCGGTAAAACTCATTATTGAAAGGTTACCAGCACTTTCATTATTTGATATATGTAAATATATTTTATGGATTTAAATAAATGAGACTGAAATCACAATCAAGAATTATCGATATCATAAATACAAGTACGCACGTTTTGAATAAAACACTGTTAATATATTCAATACATCACATAACAGTAGGATTGGAGTACAATTGTTATATAATGAAAATGTACTCTAATTATGAAAATAGTTCCCAACCCTAGCTTTTATTTACACCGTCTAATGGATTGTATAAAGTACAAATGTGCACACATCATTATAGTTAAGAGTACACAGATATTAAAGATGGTGTACAAACTAATTCCTCGGAGGATCAAAGACAGCTTAGTAATACTCACACTAATTCACAAATCAATCGCCTTAAACTCGATAGTAATTTATTAATTTATTTTTTTTAAACGAACCCCCGAACTCCCTTAACCAACAAAATCAAATTTTGATAAAAATCAATAAATAAATTGATATATTTTTATACAGTGGAACATTTTCATGGAAGCTGTAAAGTGTAGTCTCTGGAAGAAATGTCGCAGAGAATGCAAAACATTAGCATATGTTACCAAACACAATAATGTGAAATGCAATATACTATCAGTGCTACGGGTCTTATTTTCCTATATCATAAAGCTGGCAAATTATGCCGCATTTTTTTATTTCGCCTGAGTGTGAATCCTTGCAAGAATGACCAATCTTTTATGATAATTGCAACACAAGGAACGAGTTATCATAGGAGTTGTTTTAACAATAGAAACAAATGACTATCTATTCAACAATCATTACTTACTAGTCGTTGTTTTGCTCTTTCATTCATTAGAATGCAAAGTAGAAGAAGGAAATGGTTTATTTTTTTTCTGCGTATTTCCAAGAAGTATGCCAGTCTGGAAATTTCTGTTGAAACAGTTTAACTGCCTTTTGATTGATATCAATATAACATGGATAATAAAATAGGACCGTGATGGAATGAAACAGGGCGACTATAATGAGAGGGATGGGTGGAATGCCAATAGTCGAATTAATCTTTTCTTGCGGAAAGAACTAATAAGCGTTTCGAAAGCAATATTGCCATCACGCGGAGTAGATATTGAACTTGTTAAATGAGTTCGAAATACAAAGATGACATATATTACATTTGATTTTCTTTTTATGGGTAAACTGAGCTCAAATTACCCCGCAATCTACATTTCCTTCATGGCTTATTTGATTATTATTAAATACATGTTGGTTTGTACATCCCAGAGGACATCGATCGATATAATAGGTTGGCAGTCACAACGAATTATCATTCAATTCATGCGCTTCAGAAACCTTAAAAAAGAAAATTAGCTGATAGAAAACCGAAATGAAGGAGACGGACTAAAAAATGCATTTTCTTATCACATTGTTACCTAACCTAAAATAATAAGACCATTTGAGATAATAATTGCACTTAACATTTCTACGAAAGTCAGTTCAAATGTGGAGAATGTTTTACAATCGGGAATGAAATGAATAAGTCCATACTGGAGCAATCCTGTAGAGATTGAAATTCGATTGTCTATAAGCATACACAAGCCATGCCTGTTGCGACGATCGAGCTCCTCACCTCGACAATAAGTAAGTACTTTTGAAAACAATGTTGCAGACAATCATGATATTATTGGAATATAATCATTTTGAAACATGCGACCTTTTCATGCAAAATAATGATGTCTGCATAGCTACAGATAAGGTTTTCGTCAATTGGGTATTTTACCCCCCAGTTTCAATTTTAATTGGGTTTTGACAAATTTTATTTGGGTATTTAGTCAAACTCATTGGGTAAATGATCTCTTATGTACTGTTTTTCACTGTATCATCCTTTTATTTTTGGGTATTTCAGATTGTCATTGCTTTTTCTTACTCCCTCCTCTCAAAATCTATTGGGTTTTTAAGAAAATTAATTGGGTAATTACCCCAATATGCAGCTTATCTGGAGCTCTGATGTCTATATGAAGGCATACGATTTTCCGTATTTTGAGACTGCAATCATTGACGACTGGTGGAAACTTTTGTACAGGATACGGTAAATTATCGATAAATAATGTCATCAAAAGAAACAGAAATTACAATACATCCCTTCCTGGAACCTAAGATATAAAGGATATTGATATACTTCCGCTAGTCGTCATTATTTAAATGCGACATGCAATTATCTTTGAAAAGTGTACATGAAACGTCAATGATCCTATTGGTATGACTGTTGCATTTGTTGTGCATTCATTTCTATATTTAATGACTTAGAATGAGGACTGGGTTGAAAATTTCATCAAATATGCAGACATGGTATAAATCCAACACTGTGTATCACTGTCGCTGCAGTTCCTTTGTCGTGATGGTTACGTATTCTATTTTACATATTCCTATGTATAAAACATACATTTTGAGATGAATCCATTTCATCTTTTCTATCCTACGTCACTTCTCTTACGTTCAATGCAACAACTACACACTCGTGGAAAGGAACTATTCTTTCAACATTCGGAGATGATGATATCTGGTATATACAACAGCACCTAATAAAAAAAACATTAAACGACATAACGTTGCAATATTCCGGTATCCAATTTTTGGATCCAATTAGGACCGATGTGTATTGAAACAATCTTAGTTAATAGGATATTTCCATGGTTAAATTTTAATTTTCGTTATGAGTGGTGTTTTGTTTTTCTTGAAATGATTCATTCACAGCAACCGTTTGGTAGTAGCAATCTTGGATAAGATCTCGTCAAATGTTGTGTTTGTAACAGTCTGATTAAATTACATTTTTCCGGCATCACGTCTCTTTAATGAACGTCAGTCAGTCATGTTCCTTTTAATCCTATCTAATAACAGTGCATGGAGAAATAAACCAATATTGAATAACAACACAGCCATAAATAGAAGTAGTATAAATGTATATGTAATCCAACATCATGAATAAACCATTGAACATTGAATGACCATATCCGATGTCATTTTATCATGCGAAAATCGATTTATTGTTGAATCACGAAAACAATTTATAACCATGTTGTTTACTACAAACAACCGATAGCTATCGATAAGGACTCGATATTCGCATCCATAAAGCAATATATTTTGACTAATCATGTAAATTGTACCTTTTTGCGATTGAAAACGGAAACGGTTTATCGAATGATTAAGACTGAGCCACATACGAGTACATTGTAGTTTAAATCATTAGATACCATTATTACTTTGTCTTTTTCTAAAAAAACAACAATTATATTATTTGTTGAAAACTAGTTCAAGATTCATGATGACTTAGAGTCGATGATATGTTGAAAACACTACGACTATGTTTCATAATTATTATTTTTTATTTATTATTATACCATATTTATATAGCCCTTTTTTCATGTATACACACGTTCAAAAGTGCTGTACAATCATGACCAACACATGGTTAAAACAGTATATAATGTACATAAAATATAAAAGTAGGACCTACTAAACCCAGGAGGCGGGGGTTCTACTTAACCCAGTAGACGGGCTTCTACTTAACCCAGTAGACGGGGCCCTACTAAACCTAGTAGTAGGGATCTATTGAAGACAGTTGACGGAGCTCTACTTAACCCAGTAGGCAGGGCTCTACTTAACCCAGTAGACGGGGCCCTACTAAACTTAATAGTAGGGATCTACCAATAGGTGGATGGGGCTTATATATAGTCTAATAGCTTATATATAGTATAATAGCTTATTCTTTTCATGACCATAGTGTATATATCGAAATTTCTGAATTTTAAAGCTTTTATAGCAAACATTGTGGACAATGTTCACACTTGCAATAAAACCCTAGTGAAATTTAGGATGGAAACCGTATTTATGAGCGAGCCAAAATAAGAGCTTTGAATAATCAATTTCAAGAAGGCCTTCGGGGGAAGAATAATTATTAAACTGTTGAATCCAAACAATGGCTGTGAAAACATGTAGTACTAAACAACATAATGTATCATTGAACTTGTTTCATAAACTCTCTTAAGTTGGTACAGATTATCAAACTGTAAAAATGACATTTCGCTTTAATCATGTCAATTATCCAATGCTGGGGGTATTCATGGTATGCACCTATCATCGACAAGTTCATCATTGTAGTATAAGTCACACCATATCAGATAAACAGCTCAGTGGTAGTGTGTGATACCAAATATATCACATACAAGTACTGAAATAGCTTCCGTATAGGTCAGAGATTTTAGCTCTATAAGATAAATTGAAGTGACAGCGTACACATGGAAGGACCATTAAGTTAATCCCTATACTATCATAATCTGATAAATATAAGTCGACCAAAGCCTAATGTCTTCATTCTATTATGTTCTGTCTGGCTGGTATATTTTTCTATCTCCGTTGTCATATTCACTTGAATACCAGGACATACATATAGCAGATTGAATAAAATCTTAGCCTGGATAAAGCGGAGATATGCAACAATCAAGTGATTTAAAATGAAGCAAACATAAGACCCGTTACTAAACCACTTGATTAAATGTTTTGTAAGTAACATAGATTGCAGACGCATTGATTTCTGTATCGGGACCAGTTTAGAGACAATACAATAAAGACAGCGCAATTATTTCAAGGAATATTTCCCCGTAAATATGTGTTTACAGCTACTATGTGCAGTTTAAACGTTTTAATAATTGTAATGCTGGCAGCATTTATTGAGCGCATATTTAAGTCTCAAATGTTTATGAAAATAGATTTAGCAAGAGAAGGAAACAATTACAGTTCCAGGAAGTCCTTGAAAATGTTTAAGTTGTAAAATGTAAAAACACGACCATAATGGGGTAATACGAGAGTAGATCGTCCGATTGGTTCGGGGTTGTACACCTAAACAAGTGTGGCGTTTTAAGCAAATTCTAGATAACATGGGCATTAACTGAGAAAACAACCATCGCAACAGTGGCCAATATGTGTTCATCCAAAGTTTGTTTAAATCCCCTTGTAACATCGGTCATTGTCAGCATCAAATGGATATTCTACACTACCCAAAAGTGCTAACCCGCCACTTATGTATTTCATTCCTGTAGTGTCAAAAATTGATATATTCATGTGAACTTTCACATACCGATACATGTAAAGAAGATGCAGCTGATGATTAATTTGTTTTGGTGATATTGTGGCTAAACTCAGTGCATTCGGCGTATTGCGTAATAAAGCATTTTTGCACGTGCGTTGCGTGTGCACCAAAATTTACGTGGGCATGAACGAATTCTGCATTGTTGATGACTGCTTATCTCGAAAAACACTTTTTATTCTGAAATTTATTCGAGGATAAAACTCAAGGGATTTCGAAAAATCACTTGAACACAATTCGTAGGTGTCAATGTTTCTTTCTTTAAAATACTTTTTTGATAATGGATTTATTAGCATGAAAATTCACATACTGATGTATAAAGATGAATTCACCGTGTTAGACCTATTACGTAATATAGCATGTTTACACGTGTAAGAATTACACAACGAAAAACACGTGGTTATGAACGGTTTTGATAAAAATCATGAATTTCCTACGCGAAAAACTCGTTACATGCTGAGTTTGGCACACAAATAACACGACAGACCTGTCGGAAGATTATGAGCTCGGGTAGAGTTGTGGCCCTTATTTTTTTTAATTTCACAAACTTATTTTTTATATTTTTGTTTGTTTTTGTAGCTTTGGTGGTTATGTTCGTTTTTTCTAAACAGCAAACTTCGGTTTGAGATACAAGATTGATTTTGCAAAATCAACCTTTTTGACAAGGCCTTTTTCTTATTTTGTTCGAAGTTTGTTACTCTTCAACCGATTTCGTCTGGAGTCAATCACGGCATCTAACGTGTTTTTCGTCGAGAGCAGGGATCAGTTAGGCCAAAATGTTTATGACATCATGCTTTCCATACGCTGATTTCTGCACGATTTCACAAACATTTTGGGTATTTTTGTGAATTGGTAACAAATACCTCATTACATAACACGCCTGTGATAGCGAACATAACCGTTTGTCGTCCAAAATAAATACATTGTTAATGTTATGACAATTTCGTTCATAACTTGAAATCACTATGACAGAAGCCCTGTTGCGATTAATCGTGTAAAATGACCCACAGTTGAAAGCAATCATTCGGAAAGAGAAGATAAGTCGTTGAGGGAGCTATAGAAAGGACTTATATCTTCATGGCGCTTAATACATTTTCTAGCATATGAGATTAAGTACTTTAGTTTAATCCCTGAAGATGCCAGTCAGACAATGAAATGAGATATTATTCAAACTGAATAGTTTTGCGAGTAAATATTTAGGTCAAATACTAATCTTGTTTCAGCGTCTAAAATACTTCAATTTTACACTATATCACTGAGTAGTTATACATGTACTCTTAGGTATTCAGATACAATTTGTTAGACAATAAGTACCCAGATCGGCAAATGTTTGTTTGACGATTTTGAAACGAATCCATTGGGAGTACATTTTATTTATATGTTTTGTAACCATACGTTGTCCTCATCTACATTATTGAACAGCTTCCTCATCGAATGGCAACCTGTAAACGCATGAATGCATTCATAACCTTAATATCAAATCTCGAATATAGAACGATAAGAAGTTCGTCATTTTCGGTAACTATTGATACAGATGTCTATGGTATAAACGTGTTTTAAAGTAAATTGAGACAAGGGTCGACACGCTTCTTGTTTTTAATTATATCTTTGAAGAGAGTCGAAAACAGTATGCTGCAGTCTAAAACAACCGAAGGCGAAACAGAATGGAAATTGAATTCATACATTAAATAACGATAAAATAAAATAAAACTCAAAATGAGAGTAGTGTCGTACCTACAGAAGTTATTCCAAGAATCTGTTGAGTGCTTTCATTAAATCCTAACCCATCCGAATACAATGTTACAACTTTACACCCAAAACATCGTGACATTTTCAGTTTCCATAATCTGACTGAACGCACTTTTTCCATTAACGTAATCTAACAGCTAAATGCTCAAATTGCATTAAGATTGCCTTAACATGCTATCAACAGTGAGTAGTAATTCACTAAATATTTGAAAATCCAACGATTGTTTAACAAGTAGCGATAGAATATCGGACGATAAGAACCATATTAAAGAGGCGACTGTACAAAGTGATGTAACACGAAAAAGAAGGACATGAGCAAATATTACTTAAATAAATGAGGCTGTATATTAATGGTAAATGATAGTCTCACCGTACACGGCAAATGATGCCCATTGCTAGGAACTATACTACACACCAAGGTTGACTACCTCATTAGAAGTCGAGTGCTTAAACCAATGTACTGCACTTATTGATACAGAAATGTATCATGCTGCCATATTTATAAGCCGGTAAGTTTCTTATCAGTATTTTAAACGAGAAATGCATACTGGACATATATCGCTCACCTGGTTCAATACCTTGTTTATACAAAAGTAGAATCACAAGCTTTTGATACAAAAGCCAGTGAGTAGAACACCCATTGTAGACATGTTTTTGTCAAATTCATTTGAACATAATAGTAACAATTCAGATAATTGATAAACAAATGTATGCTATTACTTTTAAATGAGAATATATGGCATCTACACATATATCCAATTGACAAATATATGCAAAATAACATATTCCTTCACAAGTCCAATTTCGATGACATTCAAATAATGTGTCAAAACAAACTAAGGCGATCGATGAGCGGTATCGTCTTATTGAAAACAAAAAATGGACCCGTTTCATAGACATAACTTAGCAAAGATTTCACTTTCTGTAGGCTATTTCGACCCAACTAGTACAGTTAGTAAAGTTTAAGCAAATATATATAAACTGGAACTATCATAATTAACTATTTTAATGATATTAAAATGTATGAGATGATTTATTATGCACTAAATCATCTAAGTGCATGTCCTATTTTTGCTCATATACGTATTTGCAATTGGCTTAATGAATGCAGAAGTATGGTCATTGAATTTCTTGTTCAATTTTATGTTTGACCCTTTTGACGTGAACTTGCAATCCGACTGCTCTGTTTGTTTCTTTTCTTGCTTCGTTGTTTCTACTGCATCTTGCCTTCCATGTCTGATGAGCTATTATTTCTTACATAGCCCATTCGCTCAGGTTAACTAAGAAATTCCTTGAAAACATGCAGCAATGTTTACGGCTGCTTTATTACTGTTTCTCAGTAATGATTTGTGGTAAAGAGACAATGGTGTATGGCTTTATACTGTTATTGCTATCAGATATCTCGTGAATAATTGTTATAGTACACAGCAGAATGTAATTAATATATTTAATGATGAGATGTCAAGATACTTCAATTTGATTAATTCACGAAAGATGCCATACAGTAGCATCAAGAATATCTCAATGCCACCATTAATGAAGCCACCGAGATGGATCAATGGGAGATATAGAAACACACACTACAAAAGATCATATATTTATTGTTCGTGATTCTCCTCTTAGCCATATTTAATGCTTCTTTGACAAAGACCAGAACAAATTTAAGAGTCTATTATAGCATGTTATGTATAACAAAATATTCACTAATGGATGTAGCATCTGGCAAAGCTAGTATAAATTGTCAAATGAGATGACGTTCTATGAAATCAAAGAAGACTTCCATTGACTGACAGATTAAATTTAATATAGAACAAGACATTTGCTTAAGAAATAAAGGTCTGCTTTAGTATACACTGTTGGGGCATCTGGCAAGGTCGATGTCTTAACATGCAATGCTTTCAATTTATTATGTATACTGTACGATTTGCGTCTATCTTGCTCATTCTTTCCGAAGGCCGATTTGCTATTTTTTTATTGACACCACTTTGACTTCTATGGATATTCTACTTACATCGATTAATGATCTAATGAAGGAGGGACTTTGTATCTGTCAACTTTTATTTTCTCATTTTTTATTTTTGTGTCAGTTATTATTACTTGAACTTGTGGTCTATGTTTTTCTATTTGAGTTTTCTTATTGTGTAATTTGAGCTCTTCAGTCTCGAGTGCTCTACCGATTTCATGTTATCTATCCGTTCATGTGTGTAGCATTCGACATTGCTACTATAATAAAGTCAATGTGACTGGGTCTTTCAATAGGGATGGCACTATAATAAACACACTTTACCCTTTTTACCTTTTTACACTCGTAATCAAATATATATCAAAACACGTTCATTTTAATTGTATCGCAATATAACAACACATCTTTATTACTTACAATTATCGCTATATATCATAAAGTTAATTATTCTGGAACACGATTCAATACTATATAATAGATAAAGTGCTTTTATCGAAGATTACAAGTGACACTGCCAGTAAAACTCATTATTGAAAGGTTACCAGCACTTTCATTATTTGATATATGTAAATTTATTTTATGGATTTAGATAAATGAAACTGAAATCACAATCAAGAATTATCGATATGATAAATACAAGTACACACGCTTTGAATACAAAACTCTGTTGATATATTCATTTCATCAAATAACTGTAGTTTTGGAGTACATTTGTAATATAATGAAAATGTACTCCAATTTTGAAATTGTTTCCTACCATAGTTTCTATTTACACCGTCTAATGGATTGTATGAAGTAGTCAAAGGTACACAGATATTAAATATGGTGTACAAACTAATTATTCAGAGGATCAAAGACATCTTAGTATTACTCACACTAATTCACAAATCAATCGCCTTAAACTCGATAGTAATTTATTAATTGATTTGTGTTAAACAAATGCCCGAACTGCCTTAACCAACAAAATCAAATTTTGATAAAAATCAGCAAATCAATTGAAATATCATATACAGTTACAGTAAAACACTTTCCTGGAGGCTGTAGACTGAAAGAAATGTCGTAGTGAATGCTAAACAAAACATATGCTACCAAACACAATTTCTTTCTGTTATTGAAGAACTTAAAACATGGAATGCAATATACTGTCATTGCTACGGGTCATATTTTCTAATATCAGAAAACTGATAAATGTTTGCAACAACTTTAACTAATCATCACTATACATTTTGAGAAAAACATTATTGCGGAAATAAATAGTATTGACATAAGTATAATTGGAATATGGCTCTATGGAAACTTATGACCTTTTCATACAATATAATTATGCATATAAGGTAGCATACCAATATTGGAAACAGAAATAAAAACAAGTCCCTTCCTGGAACTTAAGCTATTCAGGAGATTCATCTGCTTCCGAGAGTGTTCATTATTTAAATGCGACATACACTTATCTTTCACAAATGTACATGGAACGCCAATGATCTTTCTGATATGACTGTGGCATTCGTTGTGCATTAATCTGAATATTTAAAGGCTTAGAATGAGGATTTTGACTCGGTTGAAACTTTTATTAAGTATGCAGACATGATATAAATATTCCAAGACTGTGGATCACTGTCGCTATATTTACTTTGTCGTGATGGTTACATATTTTATTTTACATCTTCGCATGTATACAACATCCATTTTGAGTTGAATTCATTTGCTCTTTTCTATCCTACGTCACTTCTCTTTCGCCTTGCCATATAACGTATATATGGATTTGTATTTCCAGTTGCTTCCAACTGATATGAGTGGGCAGGATGCCGAACAAAGAATGTCAAACTAGACAAAGTTCGTTCTTAGACAAAGGTTTAGAAATTAATTGTTCCTACAATAGAAAAGCGCTGAGGCAGAAACGGATATGGATATTTTCAGGGTATACACTACATATTTCTACCACTATAGTATGGTGTGCTTTTGGATGTCTGTAGAACAGCTATGTAAGGCACAGGCAGACTTCGAAGCCTGTTGTGGTGGGTCAGTTTAACAATTGTTATTGAATCACCAAAGTAGCATGAATAATTTAGATACGCCATGTGTATATACAAGCCAAATCCTACATAAATGAAAAACTAGCAATATGTCTACCATTACTCTAATGTCGAATAGGAAACTATTACGCGATCAAAAAATGAATCTTATCAATGTGATATGTGCAGTTTCCTGCATCCTGATGCGTTATGTCAGATCAGTCATGAAAACAACATTATGAGAATACTTTGTAAGACTCCTGTAGACTTGACAAATCTCATACTGGCTGGACGGCCCTTGTGATTGGAAAGGAGTAACATATTAATAGCGTAGAATATGTAGCAGTTCGTACCACTCTGTAAGTAAATGTCTGTATTATAGAAAACTCGAGCACTCAGACAGGGAATGAATTTCTTATTGGTATTATAATATATTTGCATTGACAACGGATTATTTCACGTAAGTTCAATGCCCTTGTATCTTTGCACGAGAAATATTGTATTTGTTACAGAATTTATACGTTACTGAATGTTGTAGTTATGCCCTATGGCAGTTAACATTATTTGTTCTCTAACTAATGCAGGGAGGGTTCATATACGCCAACATACTTTTCATATTTCAAAATATAATATTCATAAATTTCAGTGGCAAACTACCGCATCTTAACCCGTCCCGAACGGCTTGTAATGAAATCGATACGATTCTTCTACTGCACGAAGATTGAACTTTATAAGGATGTAACTGTTAGGCAAATGACCTGGCCCATTCCCACCTTTTTTCCTCAGCTGTATCTAGAGGAGATGCTTGATGAGTTACTTTTTAATTAAGTCACTGAGCTGTTTGGTCACTATAATAAACGTTTTTGGCATATATATTTTCGCCCTCTTTTTGCCCATTATTGTTAACTAGGTCAAGTCGCCCCTCCTTTTAACAGTACCGTGCAGTGTCGGTGTATTTTTGTTTCCACTTGTCCTTGGAAGTTAATTTCCTCTGCCATCCTTTTAAAGTTCCTCGCCCACCCAATCCCGTTTTCTTCATTTGTATCTTACGGATATGCTGGATGAGATACTTTTTGATTAGGTCATTGTGCTGTTTGGTCACTATGATAAACGTTTTGGCATATATTTTCGCCATCATTTTGCCCATTATTGTTCACTAGGTCAAGTCGTAAAAATGCCTCTTTAAAGCGTATTAACGTTAGGTCGTCACTGTCCTTAGTTTTTTAAACTAGGTCAGGGGTGGTTGTGCCTCATTTGGTCGCCGTTTTGGCACGGGTTTGTGCGGTTGGGTCGCCGTGCAGTGGGGCCTTGGGGAACTTGGTCGAGTATTTGCTTCCCTGTCCGATTTACTCAAAACTCTTTCAAAGTGCAAAAGGTAAGCATGATCACTATGTTACCGAAGGACACTACTCCTACGGTAGCCTTAGTTGGTAGGATACGAGATCTTTATGTTTTCAATTTCTTCTGACAAAAGGAAAATGTCAACGTCGCCTAACTTAGCGGAACACTACTCGGCTGAATAGTAATAACCAAATTATGTTGACGCATTGGGACTGTCATATTTTCTCAATATTCCAAATTATATCACAGAAGATGCTGTGTCGCATACTAAGTGTACTGTCCATAGGGACATACGTTATTCAACAAAGAAATAGATTTTCTAATTATTCTACATCTAGCGGCCGATATCTTAATACAATGTATCTACTTAAATAGTTGTTAGTAGTGTATTTCTGCAGATTGCCGGTGTGAATGGATAGTGTAACCGACAGAAACAGACACTTTGTACAAAGGAATATACGTGAAGAAAAAGTTATGTATAACGGTTTGTATGAAAACAAAAGCAAAACTACACCGTGAATGCAGACGCATTTTAGTATTTATTGATATATTCTAAGCTAATGCATTAAATTATTCTATGCCGTTTTGTAACACCGGTAATATTTATTCGGAAAACAAATACAATAATAATGCAAGTATTGGTATAACCATTAAACACTCCAACAAATGGTTGCAAGCAAGGTATATCAAAATTTCTCTGAAAATGTGGTGTGGGTAAGATTTCGCAGCTGGTAAATTTGTTAACAAACGCTCTAATGTTTCAAACCTAGTAAAACCAGAATATGTACTATACTCTACGAATGGTAGAAAGCAAGCTATAAACATGTTGCTTCTATTAAATGTGGTGTTTGTAAGATTTTCCACAGCTGGTAAATTTGTGAACAAACTAATTCATCAACAATAATGCAACTACAATATGCAACATTTTTCAGACATAATGTAAAAATACGATATTTATCTATTGAACAAAAAGTCTTACCTTGAGTACAAAATTGTTTCTCTACTTAATCCATAACTTGTCTAGCAAACACAATCTGTAATAGAAATATGTCATTTATAGCAGATATTAAAGTCTGTTCAGATACAGGCTAATAGACAATATACATTTCAAAAACACACTAAAAGATGAAACTGAATTGGTTTACAGAAATGCACCGCCAATTATATAAATCTAATAACTCGCAACAGCACAAAGCTTCAAGTGAGAATCGTAAGAATAATGTCATTTATATGCAGTAGATTTAGACGGTATGGATATAAATACAATCATAAAACTCAAAGAAAAAACATAAGGTACAAAACATGCAACTTTAGTGAAACAGTCAATATTGAAATTGTTCCCAGTAGACTAGTTAATGTATTTGCTTGAAACAATAAAGTTCGTGCTAACGAAAGTTTGTATAGCAACAAACAGACGTTGTTTTAAAGAATGTAAATTAACTGTTCATGAAAGAGACCCATTAGAATAGCATAAACACCAATAATATTCATTTTCTTAGACAATTACCGAAACGTACGAACATTCATTGCCTAAATATATGAGAAAACCGGACTGTGAATGCAGCACCAAACGTATACGGCCGAGCACATAAAGCATTGAAAAGGTTTGAGGAATTCGGATCACATACATGTACCACAGATACACGGAACAATGCCCAATACACAACCGAACAAGAAATTGTCCCATCTGTCAAAAAGCTGATTGACCTAGTTTCAGCAATCCTAAGCTGAATGCCCAAGTTAAATAACAAGGTTTCAACAGTAAAATATTAATAACAACAACACAGAGAATGACTTTAGTCTGGTTCCCCAAACGCAATATGTTGATGTTATGTCTTGTGGTCTCATATAAATAAATGTGCTGTGGTTGAAGCACTTAATATACTATGGTCTGTCACAATGACTTACTTTTGTCAATCGTTTATATTGTTCACAGTAACAAATTTGTTACGTGTAATATCTTCTTAAACTTATAAAATAGATCAAGACATTGGTGAATCATCGATCAACATCAAGGTTGGAAGTGATTAACAACAACAAAACATCTGCAACATTTACATCGATGATAACCTTTATCGTATGCAACTTGGCGACTCCAGTTGGGAACAATTATAACCATGTACCACAAATGTTTTATTGACGAATAACGATTTCTCTAATAACCTAAATACGATCATAATAAGAACTTATTTGCCATGATGAACAATAATGTGTATACATATCATTAATTGATCAATATTTCCTCTTAGAATGGTTTTGCATTTTTTGTGACCTGTCGAATATTTGATAACGTCTCAAACATAAAAGTTGTTAATTATTTACCAACATGTTTCAACAAATGCACGAAAATGCTGATGGAAACGGTAGAAAAACACAAACAAACGACGAAATCACGTTTCTAATGTGATCAATACCGACATTAACAACATGTTTTCCTGCAGGCAATGCACAGTAGCACCTTTTAAATTTCAATACAGACATGTTTTTATTTCTGATAGCATGTCTATGATGGATCGACAATATTAGAGAGAGTTATTGTCATATACTCAATGCATAAGGGCGGTAAATCAATGGCAATACACGTGCAATTATGGAAGACGACGTGTCATTTTGTGCAGAAGTCTTTAATCTTCTGCGACATGCAATTACCTCTAACAAATACAAATGAAACTGTAGAACGCGTACGTCAGTGTTGTTCGCGTTTCCGTCGCATCATTTGTTTCGGATAATGTGAGTTTTTTATGGTTTCATCCTATCGCTCTGGTTATCGACTTAGAACGGCGAGTTACAGTGATGACAAAATTTGATCGTATTAACTGGAGACATAAAGGTTTACAGTTCATATGGAACCATGTCCATATATATTACGAACGACAAAGGAAGGCATTGCGAGAAGAGTAAACATGTCAGGATATTATATTATGAAGGTGTACGAGGGTTGTCCCAGTAAATCGCGTACTTTGCTTATAATTTTCTTTTTTGACGTCACATGCTTATGATTTTTTGTTGTTACCTTTATGAATTCATTGTTGAACTCAAACAAGTGAAATAATTGAACGGATATGTGTATGTTGCATAATATCGGTGATTAACCAACCCCATGTACGCAAATGCGGCGCAACCCATAAAACGCGCCGTGATTCATTAAGTGTATGTTCAATAAAATAATAATTCTCATATTTTCAATACGTTATTGCACATAATTTTCACGTCGGCATTAAGGACTGTCTGTTTAATGTCATCGCAGTAAATTTCAAAACAATTTCATTATTTGTGCGAGAAACACACATGTTTGAATAGCCTCACTAAAAATAAAAACGTGCGATAAGTGTGACGTCAGAAGAGGAAACACCCGTAGACTCACAGTACACTTCATATTTTTGGTTGGTATGCCGTCGAAAAATAGTCTAAGAATCTAAACTATACTGGCGGATATGAAGTAATGCTTCTAGAACACGTATACATGAATTCCGACAAATATGTAAAGGTGTATGTGACATGGGCTTGTTGTACACCCACGTTATATACTTTGCCACGCACCAAAGGGCTTTCACTCTTCTCGCTGTAGAAAGGATATGTCCGTACTAGTTTTTATCCCACCATGAGGGTTGGTTGTTTCGATCAGACAGCCTTTCGATGGTGCATTCGATTGCGATTGGTTCGCAAATGTGTATCAGAAAAAAAGTTTAATGCCATCGTAAGCACATTGAATAAAAGAAACAATAACTTAAGATGCAGAGAAAAATATTCCGCTGCATGACGTTCTTACTTTGACGTCACTGTGCGCCGCACTTGCATACCATGTGTTTTAGTAATGTAAACTGACAAATTATTTCTTGATTTATTTTCATGAAAGTCCGTATACCTTTTAAAAACATATTCATTAATCATCAGTGAAAATTTGAAACGGGCGTTTTGATTACTTTTTGTGTAATGGGCAAAGTACACGATTTACTGGGACAACCCTCGTATTTATAGGTATTTATACATTTGAACACAAATAAATGTCAATTGTAAAATAAAAGCTCGGCGAGTCGCATGTGTCGCCTGACTACATGAAATATGAGAATTGATGTTGTTAGTGACTTAACCTTACTTTAACTGCAATAATGAAGGATCCGTCATGAGTTGTCTTTGGAGATGTAGATCGCAAAGACAACGGATGGCGCATTATTTTTATCATATTATCATAGTTACTGGGTCAATACAACGTCAGCAATAACATATTTAAGTCGTTGGCGCTACTGTTTCGCGCCAAAAGGATGGTGACGTCACACATTAAAATTTTGTTCTTACACGCAGACATTTACAGAGTTATTTATCGCAGAATTTTGGCACCTGGTAACACATACGACTCGTGGAGTTACTTAGTCATAAAACCAATTAAATAGAAATAATTGAAAAAGGGCACAAAGTATGTTATAGTTTTTGCGCACTGCACTTCGACTAATTACAAGAAACATGCATAGCAAATATTGAGAAATTCAAACCAATGATGACAAAGTTATGTTCCGCACAAGAAATGCTGAATCAAAGGGAAATAATTAAAAAACAATGCAAGGTAGAGTTATAGTTCTTGCGCACCGCACTTCGACTTATTGCAAGAAACATCCATACCAAATCTTGAATTATTTGAACTTGAGGTGACAAAGTTATTGAAATGCTGTAATAAAATCAATCAAAGGGACATAATTCAAAAACGATGCAAGGATGAGGTATAGTTCTTGTGCACTGCACTTTGGCTTATTGCAAGAAACATGCATACCAAATCTTGAGACATTTGAACATAAGGTGATAAAGTTATGCTCTGGACAAGAAATGCTGTAATATAAATCAATCAAAGGGAAATAATTAAAAAACAATGCAAGGTAGACTTATAGTTCTTGCGCACTGCACTTTGGCTTATTGCAAGAAACATGCATACCAAATTTTGAGTCATTTGAACATAAGGTGACAAAGTTATGCACCGGACAAGCAATTTTTGACGCCGCCGCAGCCCAAGCCGCAGCCCAAGCCGCCAAAGTAACACCTATATATCGCCTTATCTATCAACTATCTGATTCATGTTAACGTAATAATTAGTGGTATGATCGTAAATTGAAAATACAGCATCTTGGCTGAGAATTGACTACTACTTGAAAATAGATTGAAACAAGCAAACATTTCATAACAATGAGTGCAAGTGCTGGCGACTGATTGATAATGTGTACGGGAGACGATAGATTGTCTGTTACTATATCAAAAAGAAGCAACAGCATTTTTCCCTCCCTGGGAACGAAGATAAAAAAGTGATGGATTGGCTTCTGATAATTTTCATTATTTCAATACGACATGTAATTATCTCTGAGAAATGCTCATAGAACGTCAACATTATATTTGCTTTCTGTATTAATTTGAATAGCTTAAGGCTATTGACTAGGTCAAAAACATTTAACTTGCATACATGACGTTATCAATTACTGGTTGTTCTAAGACTTGCAATAACTTTGTAATAAATTCTGCTTATTTTTGTCGTTTATTTCGCTTGCAGAATCTGAACTTCTGTTTAAGACATTTCACAATTATACTAATTCATAAAGTCTGTCGATGGTTTATCATCCGATATTAAAGACCCTAAGACAATGATGTCAGTCTTAGTCTATCATATTGACAAGATATTTAAATCTTTCAATTTCTCCGTGTTTTGTCTTTCTAACAGTTTATGGGGTTTTTAAAACATTGAATTTATGTAATGGCAATAAATGTATGTTATGAAACGTTATAGATAAATGTTCTATTTTACATGGATAGATCTAGATGCGTATGGTTTTCCTCTCCCTTTCTTAGATGTCACTAGTCTTAGATATACAAAAAAAAAGTTAAGTTACCAATTTTCTAGGGCTCTTTTCAGCTGTTAGGCCGCTCAAGCACCCTTTGACATTTTAACTCCCCTGGTCATTGGGCTACATATGGAAACCTACACTCGTGTCTCCCTGGGGAGACTATTTCTCTCCTGTGGTGTGGCAGCCAACATCGATCTGCGGCGCCCAGGAATAGACACTGCCCTCTCAGGTATCATTTTACACCATGGTGGAGTGGAGCTGTGGGTCTTGCTCAGAGATTTTAACCAGTGGTCCAGAGGGGGATCGAACCCGGGACCTCTCGAACCCGAAGCGCGCGTCCTACCTCTAGGCCACCGCTCCCCACTTATATATACGATTGTCGATAGCTGACACATTTAAAATGACGTCGCGGCCTAACTTGGCGAAACAAAATTTGATTGAATAGTAATACCACAATTATGCTGACGCCATGGGACTAACATATTTTCTCAATATTTTTAGTTATATCACAGAAGATGATGTGTCGCATACTAAGTGTACTGTCCACTGGGACTTACGTTATACCAAAAAGAATTAGATTTTATAATTTCTCTAAGATTGTTCGTCTGATACTACAAATAGAAACTACATCTTGATCTAGTGGCCGATATCTTTAAACACTGTATCTACTTAAATAGCTATTACGAGAGTATGTCTGCAGATTGCTGGTGTGAACAGATTGTGTAACCGACAGAAACAGGCACTTAATTTGTGCACAGAAATATCAGTGAAATATCTCTTTTTTAGCCAAAAACCTCTCATGTCTGTTCTTGTCTGTTATGAGGGAGACCCCATAATTTGTGCACAGAAATATCCGTGGAGGAAAAGTAATTATGTATAACGATTTGTAGGAAAACAAAAGCAGAACTACATCCTGAATGCAAAATATAGTTTAGCATTTGTTGATACATTCTAATCAAATGCATGTAATGTGAATTCCTCTATGCTGTTTTGTCACACTGGTAATATTATATCGGAAAGCAAATGTCTTAATAATGCAAGTGATCGAATAACCATATTACTCACCAACGAATGATCATAGCTGGAGGTCTAATTGATCAAAACTAATGGAACCCGAAGCTGCACCGTTTTAAGATGTAAACATACTCTACTTATCTACTGAACAAAATTTCTTACCTTGAGTATAAAATCGTTTCTCTATTTAATCCATTGTCTTGCTAACACAATCTACAATGGAAATGTATCATTTATAGCAGATATTAAAGTTGTTTCGGATCCAGGTATATATACTATATACACTGCAGAAACACACTAAATGATGAAGCTGCAATTCTCTTACACAATGGCAACGCAAACTGTATGGATCTTATAACTCACACCAAAACAAAATTTTAAGTGAGAATCGTAAGAGTTATGTCATTTATATACAGTAGAGTTAGACTGAATAAATATTAATCCAATTATAAAAATAAAACAATAAAAAAGGAACAATAAAATTTCAATAAAACAGTCGACATTGAAATTGATCCCAGTATACTAGTAAATATATTAGCCTCAAACGATACAATAAGCACACTGTTTAAAGAATCCAAAATAGTTGTTTAGGATGGAAACAAAGTTTAAGTATTCTCTGAATGCATTGATTCATTTGTATGAACACAAAGTATATTATTTTGACAATAATCGAACCATTGGACCGTTTATAACATTAATTTATGCAATCATCGAACTGAGATGGCAGCAGCCTGGCACAGAGAACATAAAATAGCACGTACCACAAATACACGGCACAATGCCCAGCACAAAACCGAACGAGAAAGTAAAACGAACTGTCAAAGCCCCAGCTATCAAAATATTGAATGAACAAGCTGAATCACAATGCTTCAACATTACAAATATCTTCAACAGCTACATAGAGAAGGACATTTGCTTTTTTTATAAACATTTTGCTTTCGTGTATACAAATTGTCTGACCACACGTCAAACATACTTTCTGTATATACCTTGTAGGCACACGCATGCATACGATATATTACGTATATTAACAAATGTTCTATGTTTATATTGTGATTATACTATGGACTTTCAAAATAAGCAAAATTACTTTTACGCTCGGGCATACTGTATACGGTACTATGAATAGTAATTTCATGACGCATTTTATGTTTTACCAATTTAATGAAATCTGTCAGAGGTATAGTCTTATGCCGCTAGTCATAATGTTAAAACATGGATCATCAATAGGTTTAAAAGTGATTTATTAAGTATCAACACTTAACACAACATCGTATTTGCAACATGTATATCGATGAAAACCGATTGTGGGTGTAATAAAGCGATTCCAGTGAATAATCAATCTTGATCTCACATATGTTTTACCATTGTATATACCATCGGCATTGGTGACCACATTATCATCATACTTGTGTAATATAGTTTAAGTATTGTCTAGTGGACGACGAATAATACCCAGTACTCATGCCAAAACAATGAAGAACCACAGATAATAACTCCTCTCAAAAGACCAACATTAGAAAGACACAAACAAACGACGAAAAAACACGTTTCTGATGTGATTAATGCCGACATTAACATCGTGTATTCCAGCAGGCAATGCACAATAGTACTTCTTAAATTACAATGCAGACATGATTTTATTCCTGCTAGCACGTGCATCTTCAAACACTCGATAACATTTAGGAGAGTTCTTGTCATATATTCAATGCATAAAGGCGGTAAATCAATGACAATACACGTGCAATTACGGAAGACTTAAGTGTCTTTTTGTGCAGAAGTCTTTAATCTTCTGCGACATGCAATTACCTCTAACAAATGCAAATCCAACTGTAGAACGCGTACGTCTGCGTTGTTCACGTTTCCGTTGAATCATTTGTTAGAAATAGTTTGAATGTTTATGGTTTAATACTCTCGCTATGGTTATCGACTTTGAACATGCAAACATTACAAGGAAGTTACAGTGATGATAGCATTTGAACGTTTTAACTGGAGAAATAAAGTTTTGCCATTCATATCACCCCGGTCAATGATTATCGCAAGAGCCAGTATATGTTGAAATGTACCATGGGTAAGTATACTACAAACGAGACAGGAGAAAATCAAGAGAAGAGTCAGGGTATTGTATTGCGAAGTTGTAAGGCTAGCTTGAACATCCATTTTGTGGATGTGGATGGTTCGTTCTACATGTAAGCCTGAGTCTTACGCGGGTGGCTAGGTGTTACCGTCGTAACTGTGTGACATTTGGTTGTCTGTGCACTGCAGCATTTACATATATGAAAGCAAACATCAATTGTTGAACTACCGTTGATTCATATTAACGTTATAATTATTGGTATGATCACAAATTGAAAATACAACATTGACTGTCAACTGACTTCTATTATTCTGAGTATAGATTGAAACAAGCGTACATTTTATAACAATCATCAGGCGTATTAGAATAACACAACACGAAGTGCAAGTGCTGGCGACTGATAGATTTTTTGTACGGGAGACGATAAATTGTCTGTAACTAAAAGAAGCAACGGCACTTTTCCCTTCCTGGAAACGAAGATAAACAAGTGATGGATTGGCTTCCGATGTTTTTTATTATTTGAATACGACATGTAATTATCTCTGAGAAATGCACATGGAACGTCAATATTCTTTATAATTCGGCCCAGTAATAATTTGCTCAGTATGAATTTGAATAGCTTAAGACTATTGACTCGGTCAAAAACATTTTAACATGCAGACATGACGTTATCATTTACTGGTTGTTTCAAGTCTTGAAACCAATATGTTATAAAAAATACTTTCTTTTTTTGTCGTTGATTTTGCATACGAAATCCGAACTTCTGTTTAAGACATTTCACATTTACATCAAATTATAATGTCAGTCGACAATTTATCATCCGTTATTTTAAACCCTAAGAAAATGATGTTAGTCCATCACACTGCCTAGATATTTACATATTTTTCAAGTTCTCCATGTTTTTCGTATTCTAGTATTACCTTATTATAACTTGTTTGTGGAATTTTATGTCAATAAATTATTTTTATGTTACGTTATGGATAAATGTTCCCTTTCTTATGATACGGGTAGAGTATGTTTCCTCTCCCCTCGATGTCACTAGTCTTAGATATACGATTGTCGATAGCTGACACATTTAAAATGACCTATCTGCCTAATTTGGCGGAACGCAATGCGACTTAATAGTATAAACCAAAATTATGCAGACGTATTGGGACTGACACATTTCCAGAATATTTCAAATTATATCATAGAAGATGATGTGTCGCATACTAAGTGTACTGTCCACTGGGACTAAGAAATATATTTTCTAATAAGTTCGATGGATTTGTTCATCTAATACAACAATTCTACATCAAGCGGCCGATATCTTTATACAGTGTATCTACTCATATACCTGTTAGGAGAGTATGTCTGCAGATTGCCGGTGTGTAAAGATGGTGTAACCGACATACACAGACACTTAAGTGTGCAGAGAAAATCGGTGGACGGAAAGTACATTATCTCTAACAGTTAACACTACAACGAGGTATATACTTCTAATAACGACGTTATTTACTGAAGATGGTATATTTGGTTTTAACCCACGTTCGATGTATGCGTACATTTGTAGTAGAAACATAACTTACCATCTTGAGTAATATTCCTCAATAATAAAAAGACAAAACAGAAATAAAAAAGACAATAGGATGATAATAAGGGGGCTTTATTCAATTCAATGTATACATAGATCGGTTTATTACATGTCATGTCTTGGCCTATAACAATGCAGGGGTTTGCCAACTTTGGACTTGTAACAATATAAATGGAAGTGTGTGTATTATATTAGTGCAATGTAAATGGTATATCATGTGAACATAGTACATCCTCTGCAATTAGGAGTATTTGTAATTGTAAAAATAAATTTGGAGTATTTAACTCAACTCAGAACTGCATAAGGAAATCCACTCCTTCCATTTAGTAACATCTAATGACCATATTGAACACTGGTCTAAACTATAATATGCCGTTTACATTCAAAGCAAAACAAGTGTAGTGTGAAATCCTGTTGTGCACTTTTGTAGTCATATTTAATTAGATAGCATCATGTGTAAAAACATTGCACGTTGAGTACCTAATCGATAAAATTTAAAATAAAAGAAAAATTAATAAAATTGCATATAACATTTTGATTGAAACCAAACAAAATAATCCTATTAAGCAAATTCATAAATGGAATCATGAAATAGGACACGATAACATGAAATGGGAGAATATCTTTTTAACACCTTTATTATGTACTGTTGACACAAAACTCCGAGAGTTCCAATACAAATACTTAATGAGAACTATCCCAAACAACTCGTATTTACTAAAGTGCAAACTAGTTCCGTCTACCCTATGTGATTTCTGTTCTATGTTTCCAGACAGCACCATACATATGTTCTGGGAACTTTATGTTATACAAGCCTTTTGGGGAAATATTTATAATTTTTTAAAAGTATATGTTCCATCTATTAATACTTTTAACTATTTTCATATATCGTTCTGCACAGTGCAAAGTAATGATCCACAAAAAAGCTGTCTAATAAATTACATAATACTTCTTACAAAATATTTCATTTTCAAATCAAAATGCACACTAACTAGTCCAACAATAGAACCTTTCAAAGAATACCTGATACATATAATAAAAATAGAGAAAACAATATCAGAAATAAAAAATCAAAGTGAAATGTTTGAGACCAAATGGAGTGATTTTATAATATTATTAAATTAAGAAAACACAAATATGTTTTATTGAAGAGATGGTGCAAAAAGTATCTGTACATTCTACTTGATGTCTCTTTTATTCCCCTCTCTCTCTCTCTCTCCCCCCCCCCTCTCTCTCTCTCTCTCTCTCTCTCTCTCTCGAAAAATAATTTGTAAATTCATTTATTTTTATACTGTTTGTTGATATGTTTATATTGTTTGGCATAAATGTTAATGTATTTATAAATGAATAAAATTGAAAAGACAAAAAAAACATCGCACGTTACCATCCATCCTATATAAGTACATGTATCGTGCTTCATTTGGATGTGGTATGTGAACATTTCGCAGCTGCCAACTCTGAACAAATTAATTAATAAAACTTATGTAACAAGGATCAGCAACATTCTTTGATATAAAAAACATACGATATTTAACTACTGAACAAGAATCAAAATCGTGACTTGACGACAAAATAGTTCTATACTTTATCAATAATTTGTCTTGCCAACAGAATATACAATCGCAATATGTCATTTATAGCAGATATTAAAGAGGTTTCAGTTCTAGACATACATATGTGATACAATACAGAGACATACTAAAAGATGAATCTGCGATTGTTAATCTAAGGCGACGTGACATATATGGATCCAATAACTCAAACCAGAACACCGTTTCAAGTATTAAGACTCATATGTTGTATGATATTTATATGATTTAGGAGGAATCCATAATAGCAATATCTTTATTACACATTAATAAAGGAAGGAACAAAAGACACATGATGGTTCTATTACACATATAGCATTGGAATAAAATATTCGGAATTGTTATAGTTCCCAGTTGGCTAGTATTAGCTGGAAACAATATTGGATATTGTTTTGAATGTTTTCTAAGCTTTATCCTATAACAACAAAGCGACTAAACTGAAATCCAGACCAGCTTCTACACCAGACATAAAATACATCTTGTTACAGTAAATGGGTTTAAACCGTACATTCGAGTTAAAATAGCCTATGTACGTAGAGTGGTTGAACTTTATGTTTGTTACGTTTCGTGCAGGCCTTCGGTGTTGTTGTTGTTGTTTTTTTCAATATAATTATGTCAACGTTTGCTTATTGTAATTGTAAGAAACACAAAAATCTTTGTGATTGGTTTTTATAACACACAAACAATTAACTTCGCTTGTGTCGTGAATTCAAATTCATTCCAGCTCTGTATTTTGCAAGATGAAAACAACGTAATTACAGCAGTCAAATTATCAAATTCCATAGAATGACGAAGGAGTGTACAAAAAATGTTTAAAACGAATTGGACAGAAACGGAAGTTCAAGAAAGACGTAGAGATATAATCTCAAATACCTCAAGTATGAGCCACAATGATGATCAACATAAAATGATAGGACACAAAAATGAACTAATTAGCAACAAAACACGTCACCCTACTGCGTCAATTATCCGGAATACAGATTATATTACAACGAACCACAAGCACAAACAAATCACAAGGACAATCACGTTTTAACCAGCCGAGCACAGAAAACAATAACGACACAACATAAAACAAGTTTACAGAGCAATGCCAACATATAGCTAAGTTAAAGCATTAAAGTCCCAAGTCCCCGTTGTAAAAGAGTATGCGACAAGTAAAGTACCAATGGCATTTCGTACCTATAAGTCATAATAAACATGAGTGCCCAGACGCATGTTCTCGGACCATGTCCATTTTATTTTGTTTGTCTTGCAAGGATGAAACCTTGGACCTTATTGAAAATTAATATTAACTGTCAAATAACTATGTAATCCACAATAACTTAATTCGTTATTAATTGTACTATTATTATTATAAACACATGTATAGTAACTGAGACTCCTTGCATAATTCGTAAAAGTCCGGCGATAACGGTATGTAATAAATTAGCATACAAATCGAATACAACTGAGCACTGCCGGACAGGTTTTACCTAGTTTTATGAGTGTCAGTTTAATCTGGTCAAGCTATAACTTGATCATTTATCAATATAAAACAAAATTTATAAAGCAATATTGATCCTTTTCCTAAATAAAATGTGTTAACTCTAATACCGGTTTTTGTCTTATAAAACCTATCCTAACGACTTATAATATATTTAGTTTTGAGTATGTATCCACAATTCTTTGACGGCCCTGCAGACACAAACAAATTGAAAGCGAGTGATAACACAAACCGATGGTACCAGCAGACAATACAACAATTATACTATCTTAAGTTACACCACCATCATTTGTCTCATCTAATTACTAACACTGCCCTCATAAATATTTGCACAACATACTTATTGGTATCATCATTACGGTATGCCGTTTCAAACGAGTATCTAAGACAATGACCTTCCGCTCCTTTTGTTTTTATTGCAGGATCATACATATCACTTTTGTGTAAGCTAATCAGTTCGATGTAGGATTTATTATCGCTAGTGTTGACATTGGTGTATTCTACTAGAATACCATTGACTAATATGCAGGCATAAGAGGAATACATTTTGAAATGCAGGCGAAAGATGATAGTTCATTTAGTAAAGGCGTCAATATATCCTCTGTGACATGCAATTTGATGACAAATACGGAAACAATTCCAATGTTGTTCACACTCCCACTGTGTAATTTATTAAAACAGTTTTAAATTTTTATGGTTTAATTTCCTCGCTAAATTGATTGACTTTGAACACGCAGACATTGACTTTGAACAAGCGCGTATTACTAGGAAGTAAGCATTAAAATATATTAACAAATGGGCTTAAATCATCACCTGAACACATCATAAGATTTGCCCTTTATTGTTACCGAAGAAACATCGTTATATAAATAAGTAGGAAAAGTGCCAAACATAGATGCAATTAAGAAAAAAAGATTGTTACATAGGTTGTCATAAATTAATGAAAGAAGAGGAACAGTGAGATGTTTGAATAATGCCGAAATCAGAATCCTGTATTTACACAATAATTACACCAATATTTGACCAAACACAATATCAGCAAAACTCACTTTCAACAGCACATATTGTGTCATACAAAGATTCAGTCCTAAAGTAGTCGTTATGTTATGGTTGCAGTCAAAAGAATTGATTGAACATTTAGTGATGCACATACAGAGGCGGTATGACCGATGAAACAG
This sequence comes from Spisula subtruncata, assembly GCA_963678985.1. Lineage (NCBI taxonomy): Eukaryota > Metazoa > Mollusca > Bivalvia > Venerida > Mactridae > Spisula > Spisula subtruncata. The sequence goes on along the minus strand of OY787660.1, from coordinate 73,743,522 downwards.
GACAATCATTTTAGTATTGATTGACTGGATATTGGTTAAGACCATGTAACAGTACACTTTAGTGTTAAGTACGTGTTTGTTATCGAAACGACGGCACTCAAGAAATATCTTCATAGTAATGAAGATGTCTATACAAATAGCTATGTATTGACAACGGATGGTTTAACGAGATTGCATGGTCAATGAAAGTGAGTGTCATTGTATCTTGTAAACATATATCAGTTATAGAATTAGGTTGCTGGTACAAATATAGATGGTGTTGAGGAGTTTGTAGGAGTGTGTAGGATATCCAAATGTAGAAATATAAGAACACATGTTTTGAATTAAGTAAATGAGTGACTGGTCTGCCATTACAAAAGGATATGTGTTTTAGGTTAAGTTTATTTATTTTGGGCATATTACACGTATCACATATCATAGCGTTCAATTCATAGTAATACCATGAATGTTTTAACATGACTAAACAATCATTTTGGTATGATACGTTAAATGAGTGTCTGTAATGTTACATTAGTGTTCAATATTAGCATCAAAGAACGATTTGATAAAGCACATAAGAAACATTAATGATAAACACTCAACAAAAACAACAGATATGCCGACGTCACCAACCCATTTGTACAAACTGACTGAATCGATTAGCCAAATGATTTAGGTGCTTCGGGACTGGCATATTATATTGTCTTTCCATATCACATTTGATCTTACAGCGCACTCTGAGACATACGTTATACCGAAATGTAGTCCGTAATTGTTATGAATATGTGCGTCTTGCACAATAATACTAGCAGGCGATATATCAATATCTACCAGGTGCAATGGTCTGTATTTCTGTTGTAACTGCCAACAGACCAATACGCGCTGTGCTTGGTCTGTGTATAAAGCTTCCGCTATACCGGACTCCCAGAATTCCGGACACCGGACGGTATTTTGGGTCCCCTGACAAGATATTCATCTATAATGTCTTTAGGAAAAATGGACACATACTTTATATTTGTGCAAATGTCACCTTGTATACTGTTAGTTAAATTATGGTAGAAATGAGTAAGTAAGTTACAACTGTTACTATTTATACAATACCACATACGAGTACATTGCTTCACATGCCCATTATTTATCCTTCAATTAAGAAACACAATTTGCATCAGTCTCAAATTATTGTTAACACAAAATATACACGCGCTTTTTACATGAGATAGAACATACAGGGAGTGAACACGTTTTGAATAAGAAACAATAACAACCACTCTTGAAATGATAACGATAATTTAATGTGAAATGAATTGAAAACCAAAAGAAATAGAATTTGAAAATAGTTTTGATACAATTAACTTTATTCCCAAACTGAATAACAAAGAATAGCCATGATGAGAATACAACAGGAAGCGACACCGACAAGAGATTGATGGAAAGCCTTACCTTGAATACAAAGTATTAGTTTCTATACGTTATAATGCAAATCGAATCTTGCTTGCTAACTCAATATAACATTTCTAGCCAATTTTATTAAATCTTGTTTCAGTTCCCGACGTTTCTAAAGACCCTATACAATATCTAAACATACTTATACATGTTTATTCTAAGTTAATGTTATATTATCCACAAAAGCACGTAGTTTAAATGAGAAACAATATATTTGCGTATATTGTTAATTATGGAATACTAGTATACATTGCCTATATGAATATCTTTTTACTTGGCAATATAAAGTTCAAGTAATATAAATACATAGTATATGATACCAGTGTATGGTTTTAATAAAATATTAAATAAGCAATATGTGGTAGGACCTTAAGGTCAAGAAATGTCAAATCACGTCGTAAATGTTTTCTATACAGTAACTAAGTGCCAAAGAAATATAAAAGTCTGTAAAATGTTAAACATAATCAGGACGTAATAAATATAGAACTTGCAACGCACAAAACAAATCCTTTATACGATATGTTATAAGACAATGTGTAACATAGATAACAGCCACCAAGATGATGAATTAATACATTGGTCATTTTATCCTATATGTAAAGCGATTTTATATCGGACTTTTCTGACCAGATGTCAAATAAATCATTTGTATGTGTCTAGAAACCATGCGAATAAACAAATGTTTTCTGGTTCTTGTAAACGTACGGCGAAATATAAAAATGACAGTACGATCATAGTTGAGCAAGCATAGCCATCGTTCATATTGACTTGGGAAAGTTTCCTTGACTCGCAACAATCATTCATTTTATTGACTTAAAGTCACATATGTTAGATTTGAAATACGACATCCCATACATTATAGAATGGAACAAATTCCTGATAGTGATCATGTATATGGAAGTATTCCAACAGCGAACGTGATCATTACTTTTAACATGTTCATGGTAAGATTGTTGATTTATACGGTAATAATAATTCTGGTGATTTACTGGAACAATGGTACATATAAATAAATATATATTTTATGACGTCGATATTAACTAAATCAGATTTATAATTTGAAATATGTTCGGCTTCATACAGTGCTCATAGTTATAGACTTTGATCATGTTGTCAAATCTCGTTTCAAACGACATAAAATATATAAATCAGATTTTTAAAACATATTCTTACCCAACCTTAATTATAAAAGAACAACAAGACGATTTTATAAGAGTGGTTGAATCTTACAGACGTAATCACACCACGTGACAATATATCACGTGACAATACACCACGTAGCAATACACCACGTGAAATTACACCACGTGGCAATACACCACGCGGCAATACACAACGTGAAAATACGCCAAGTGACAATACACTTCCTGACAATAAATCACGTGACAGTAATATTCTGATAGCATGTCGTATGTCCGTAGATCTATAAAGATTTGTCTTATTACCATATTATACAACCAGACGGAACAATGCATTTATTAATTTAGTATCGGGAATATCAATGTATTTAGACAGAAGCCTATATTTTCATTCAATGTCATATGTAACGCATTCATATTCCTGTCCCTAGACTTGCAGGTGATATTCAATTTGTACTTCATTTTAAGATAAACTTCTTGGAATGTCTTTTATCGTGCGCATTGCAAACGTGATAATATTCAGAGTTAGAATATAGACTGCTAAAATGCTACATAAGCCGACGGACAATAGCCATTTTCGTAGACAAACGGAGCAATTCATAACCAACTGAATCCAGACACAAAGTACTAGTACTGCATGAGATTGGTGGGGAACCAGACAATGTAACAATAGTACTTCCAAAACCAACATCTTGAAAAAAATTGGATTAATGTACAAACGTAAACGTTAGAGGCTCGTAGGGAAGATTGGGCAAATGCCGAACTACGTTGCCTCTATAAATAAAGTCTTTATTATTATTATTATAAACACCATGTAAAGATAGTTGGGTAATACCAACAACAATGTGTTTCTACAGAGTACCGGTAATTCCTGTTTAAATATTCAAATTAGCATCAATGCATCGGTAAGTATTGATTTTCGAGATACTGTCTTAACAAAGGACACGTTCGAAACCGTACAAAACAGTTCTTCGACAAGTTGTGCACAAGGTGCTTCTGAAATTTTGAAGTGAATAATAAACATATTGAAGGCAAAGTTGAAAACGAAGGTCGTGTTGAATGTCGAGGTGAAGCTCAGGTTATGACAATAAATCCAGCGATTCCATTGGAACCACGGGAAATAAGAAAATATCGAAACTGATAAGACATTTGTTTTACACTGTGGTCACAGATGTGTTTGCCATAAACCTTCCAATTACTTAGACGTCAACAACTTAAGTTTGTAAATCGTGCTTCATTTACACCTGGGTTCATGGTTTCAGACGGTGTTAACTATTGTGATAAGACGTCATTCATATATTCATCACCAAGGGAGCCAAAGTAAAAGCTGATTATCAATGGCACCAAACAGCATCTATTAATCAGATTTTCGAAAATAATGGATGTGTCGTTGCACTGAGAAGGGATAAGTATAATTCACGGAAAATATTAACAGAAGGTTCTCATTTCTTTTCATCAAATATATATGGAATGCAATATGATTATAACTATATCGTAAAGCAGACAAAGAAATAGTGACATTTTAATTTAAAGCCATCGTCTTTAGAAATAACCGCGTTTACAAATTGAAGTTGAAAGTTAGTAATATTAGACAGTCGCAGCAGATATTTACCTTGAAATTGCAGAACGTGTATGTTCTATGCGATCAACTGACAATTAATGTTACTAATTCCGTAAATCTTGCTTATGTAAGGCATGAATTGAAATGTAATAAATAATTGAAATATATGAGGAATGCTAGCTGTTTGAAAGCACACATACAGGGGCCTTATATACCAACATTGTAAAACTCGGACCTAGACTTAACACTGTCAAATGTTCTTTTTGCTCTCGTGTTTCGATATAAATAAGTATATTTTCTCAATGGATAACTTCAAATAATTTGATACAATTTCACGGTTAAATCTAATTGCGAGAAAATGACTGTTATTATGAAGGTTGGCGATTCTATGTCTAAGTCTGAGTTACAGCCATTCAATGTTGTTGAATAAAGTCCCAGTATGATGTTCATTAAAAAAAAACTACGCTATCACTGTGCTCTACCAAAACTTTCATGACACAACAATTGTCCTATGGAATCATTGACGAATCATGATGTATACACCACATTGACAGATTAATATAGGGGAAAGTGCATCACTTGAAGACCGTGTTTGTATAAGAGAAACGACGACACTCTGACTGAAGGAATAAAGCTTCTCAGTAATGAAGATGTCTATTCAAATAAATGTGTATAGACAACGGAAGAATTCACGGAGATGTATAGTCCGAGTATATAGGTCTGACACTCGTGTATTATTTTAACCATCTGAATTTGATAGAGGGAAGTGATACGCAATATCTAGGCCAATCAATAAACCACATGGATGTAATATCTATTAAATGATGACCTCAAGCCACAAAACGAGGCCTTGCTTCGACTTGACCCTGTTACTTTCCAAGGATGATATATTAAAACATGCTAAAACTGCGAAATCCAGCGAATAAACAATACTTTCTATACAATATTATTTAGAGATTAATAACTGGGCGCGCTGTGGCATTGCGTGATAATATCCCCGGCGCGTCGATAATGGCTCGAGAGCTTTAGCCCGAGTGCCATTTTCAAGAGCCGGGGATATTATCACTCAATGCCAAAGCGCGCCCAGGTATTGAACTGTTTAATACACTTGTTCCGGGGAAAGAAAGCTAGGCAAACACTTAATGTCAACTGGCCCAGTTATTTTAAACATTGGAGTACATATAAAATTTCATTCTCCTACGTATACTCCGTACTCCAATTGGAGCATTTCTTAGTTACAAATACTGCTGTAATTTCTTTATTACTGAATGGAAACATATAAAATGGGGGTTCATTTTCTTAGCTAGATCATTTGCTACAATTTGGTGTTGGTTTTGATGCACATTTCTAAAAAAACTGTTTTTCAAGTTGGAGCGTCTACGTATTTCTCACGTAAAACCCGCGTCAATAACGTCACGTCGCGCGTGCGCTCGATCGCAGGGCGATTATCAATCACGTGAACGATAATATCCTCGGCGTTTGATGATAATACCCCCGGCGGACCGATAATACGGATTTTGTCAACGCAAAAATATTACTATATATAGTAACAGGTGTATTAATGTTGTATATTATAATATTATTCTAGATTTAATTGGTAGCACAACATATCATACTGTTGGCATACTGAACACCAATGTGTACATGAAAGTCTTTCGACGGCAATAATTAAGGCATGTAAAGAGTTTTAGTCAAAACCATGTGATATATTATGGATGACCTCAACGGCGATAAGCCATTGGCTTAATGGCAGAGTCTTCATTAAATTAAGATATAAATATTATTACTATTATTATATTATTAGTTACATGGTCATCTAGTGACCTGGTACGGGATGATACATGGTCAGTAAATATCGTACCTGGCGAGGCGAAGCCGAGTCATGGTACGATATTAACTGACCATGTATCATCCCGTACCAGGTCACTAGATGACCATGCAACGAATTTACCCCGTCGATGACCATTCAAAACGGATTATAACCACCATAAAAGACCACATCAAGAAAATTACCACTAAATTCAAGGAATTGGTCTTTGTACCGACCAGCTTCCCCGCAGATCAGGAGAATTTTTCTGCGAACCAATAGCTAAGGGACAATATTTAGTTGTCGGGGGAAATACTGGAAATTTTCAGCTTACCCACAGGTCGTGGAAGGCCGGGGGTTCGACTCAAAATCCCGACCATTCCCCAGGGTGGGGTGATGTGGATGAAACTTGACTGATACAAAAGTCTTTTAAATACACAGTAATAAAATAATCTTATATTAAAACATTGCTTTGACAAGCTACATTGAGACATAGGATTGTTGACATAGTGATCCCATGAGCAACTGGTTGTGGAACAAATTGTAGCCTACTTACGCTCAAGAAGCTGGTATGATCTGAGTGTTGATATCATTGTAATGTCTATTAAAGCCCAATTTCCTCGGAGATCGAGTACTTTCGTGGATAAATCGGCTATTTAAATGAAAATTTCACCTTTATTTTCGACGATTCTTAAAACATCATCAATGTCCAATCATCGTCGGATACCCACAGTCGTTGCCTCCGCTCCGCTCCGTACATCTCCCGTGGGATTTTTATTTACCGATTCGCCGTTTTCACAGAATAGAACAGAGTATACATTAACCAATAGAAACGACGCTTACATTTTCGATACTCTCCGGCGTGGAGACGCAAATAAAAATGGCTGCGCCCATGCGAAAATGTTCGCACTGCCTATGTACTATTAAAAGTAAAAATTATAGAAGTTTGGAGTCTGTGTCCAGCGTTTGCTTTCATTTTTTCCGGCTTACATATAAAGAATGAAGGTGTGGCATGTGGTCTTGGTCACACATCAGTCATCACCAGTATGCCAGACACCATACCTGGGTCACACATCACCTGTATGCCAGACATCATACCTGGGTCACACATCACATGTATGCCAGACATCATACCTCTGTCACACATCATCTGTATGCCAGACATCATACCTGGATCACACATCACCTGTATGCCAGACATCATACCTGGGTCACACATCACCTGTATGCCAGACACCATACCTGGGTCACACATCACCTGTATGCCAGACATCATACCTGGGTCACACATCACCTGTATGCCAGACATCATACCTGGGTCACACTTCAACCATATGCCAGACATCATACCGCTGTCACACATCATCTGTATGCCAGACATCATACCTGGATCACACATCACCTGTATGCCAGACATCATACCTGGGTCACACATCACCTGTATGCCAGACATCATACCTGGATCACACATCACCTGTATGCCAGACATCATACCTGGGTCACACATCACCAGTATACCCGACATTGTACCTGGGTCACACATCACCTGTATGCCAGACATCATACCTGGGTCACACATCACCTGTATGCCAGACATCATACCTGGGTCAAACATCACCTGTATGCCAGACATCATACCTGGGTCAAACATCACCTGAATGCCAGACATTATACCAGGGTCACACATCAACCATATGCCAGACATCATACCTCTGTCACAAATCATCTGTATGCCAGACATCATACCTGGGTCACACATCACCTGTATGCCAGACATCATACCTGGATCACACATCAACTGTATGCCAGACACCATACCTGGATTACACATCACCCATATGCCAGACATCATACCTGGGTCACACATCCCCTGTATGCCAGACATCATACCTGGGTCACACCTCACCGGTATGACGGACATCATACCTGGGTCACACCTCACCTGTATGACGGACATTATACCTGGGTCACACCTCACCTGTATGCCAGACATCATACCTGGGTCACACATCACCTGTATGCCAGACACCATACCTGGGTCACACATCACCTGTATGCCAGACATCATACCTGGGTCACACATCACCTGTATGCCAGACATCATACCTGGGTCACACATCACCCGTATGCCAGACATCATACCTGGGTCACACCTCACTGGTATGCCAGACATCATACCTGGATCACACATCACCTGTATGCCAGACATCATACCTGGGTCACACATCACCTGTATGCCAGACATCATACCTGGGTCACACATCACCCGTATGCCAGACATCATACCTGGATCACACATCACCCGTATGCCAGACATCATACCTGGGTCACACATCACCTGTATGCCAGACTTCATACCTGGGTCACACATCACCTGTATGCCAGACATCATACCTGGGTCACACATCACCAGTATGCCAGACATTATACCTGGGTCACACATCACCTGTATGCCAGACATCATACCTGGGTCACACATCACCTGTATGCCAGACATTATACCAGGGTCACACATCAACCATATGCCAGACATCATACCTCTGTCACACATCATCTGTATGCCAGACATCATACCTGGATCACACATCAACTGTATGCCAGACACCATACCTGGATTACACATCACCCATATGCCAGACATCAAACCTGGGTCACACTTCACCGGTATGACAGACATAATACCTGGGTCACACTTCAACCATATGCCAGACATCATACCGCTGTCACACATCATCTGTATGCCAGACATCATACCTGGATCACACATCACCTGTATGCCAGACATCATACCTGGGTCACACATCACCCATATGCCAGACATCATACTTGGGTCACACATCACCTGTATGCCAGGCATCATACCTCGGTCACACATAACCTGTACGTCAGGCATTATACCTGGGTCACAAATCACCTGTATGCCAGACACTTTACCTGGGTCACACATCACCTGTATGCCAGGCATCATACCTGGGTCACACATCACCTGTATGCCAGACATCATACTTGGGTCACACATCACCTGTATGCCAGGCATCATACCTCGGTCACACATAACCTGTACGTCAGGCATTATACCTGGGTCACAAATCACCTGTATGCCAGACACTTTACCTGGGTCACACATCACCTGTATGCCAGGCATCATACCTGGGTCACACATCACCTGTATGCCATGGCTAAAATGGGTATAAATAACAACATTTTCTGCTTAGAAATAAATTCTAACTTCAAAGATGTTGAATTCAACCAACATATATTACACACTACTTTAAACAAAGTTTAATGTGTACACATAACAATGGCAGTTCATTTATATGAACAAAATATAATAAAGTACAGCTTTGCCATCTTTAACATTTTACCAGAATTACGCTGTTACGCCAACAAATATTATCACCATGTTTTCAGAAAATCAGTTGAAAATTGATCAACTTAATTTTTTCCCCAGACATTGGAAATATTTTTCATTAACTGGATGTTGCGCTAAATTTCCCCTTGGATGGGCATGGGTAGTGAGAAAATTTTGAAAAAAATCACTGTATAAACTGTAGTGTTTCACAACGCACATGTCCCCAATAAAGGGTCCCATTACTTGTTAACAAAACAATAGAAAAAGGGCTGAAAAGGCAACAGTAAAGGGTAGATAACACTCAATATTAATAATAGTTATAATAATTAGTACAGTTTTCCTATCTTATACACTGCAAAGCCTCCTTTAAACATGCATAAACTTTCAAATTGGAAAATTGTCAAAAGATTTAGTTTGAACTATCAATCACTGAGAAAAGACGAGAGCACTGTCTTATGGACAGCTTTTAATTAGAACAATGCTTATGTAGCAAAATGAAAAAGAATCAGACTACTAAAATATCTCCATCCTCCTCAGAGTCAGATGCATCACTGTCTGTATCATCCGAATCTGAATAACTATTTAGCTTAGTTATATATTGAAATAATTGGATGGTTAAAATTTGAACAATCTTCATTCATACAATGACATTCCTTAAGGATGCAACGATATATCGTATCATATCGTATCGCAATACATAGCCCACGATACAACATGTATCGTGACATAAAGCAGATCACAATACGATTTGTACCTTAAGTGATATTACAATAATATTGTAAATGTCTGACAAATATAAGAAAAAATTAAATACTAATGTGAATATTGTTCAATGTTGTTTCAATAGGCTCAGTGTACAATTTCATGGAGTTGAATTAAAATAATCAAGTAAAATAGTTCATATTAATAAGTAAAATGACAACTATATTCCGAAAAGTATCAATACTTTAAAACTTTTTATAGGAGAAATTAGGTATGTCTGTATCGGGATATGTATCGTATCATCACCCTATATCATGATACGTATCGTATCGTTAAGTGACCGTATTGTTACACCCCTAATATTCCTTTGCACAAATATCACAACATAAATGTTTGCTTAAGTTTGAAGGAGGCTTTGCATTGTATGCATTTAAAATAATTTTTCTCCTACATGTTGTTTCATTAGTCATGTATCCATGCATTTCTACATTGTTTTCCATTAAATAAAAGAAGTGCCATTGCCTGAGACCCATCTCTTCCTGCCCGGCCCAACTGCTGTATAAAGCTGTCCATGTCTTTAGGTGGTCTAAAATAAATAATACTGTTCAACCCTCTAAAATTAACTCCCATACCACATGATACCAGCAGCACTACTTGCAACCAGTATTGAATTCTAACGGTACCATTGTTTACACTCATGTCTTTCCGTATTTCTTCTTTCACTTCATCAGTTGTCATGGAGTGGAACATTTGAACATATTTCATATCAGATCCCAGTTCTAGACGTAACATAGTATAAACCTGACTACAAAGTTTAATAGATGGACAAAATATAATTTGTCTTTCACAGTCACTTCTTTTACGCTTAACATCACTTAAAATAAAATGAAATAAGTAACTGAGAGGCAATGTACTTTTAAATTTATGAGAAAACAGTTTGATGTTAAGTCTATCAGGGTTGTCAATAATTTCTAGACAGTACACCATTGAAAACTTCTTCTGCATCTGTTTCCTTGCTGACTTGTTAGCTGTTAAGGACCGTGCTTCGCCAAGCTTTCCATAGCAAGTTCGAAATGGTGTATCAACTCCATCTGATTCTCCCCTAAAATGAAAGAAATACTAATGTAAAGTATCTAAATAATAATAATCAGTAATTTCACAGTAGAATTAGTTTCTTACTCAATATAGCTCTATAACTAGAGCTTTGTCACGTTAACTACTGACTAATTCCCCTGCTGCCGGTTTGTGATAGTAAACTATATGGCTAGGTCCAAGGGCACGTAACTCTGGAATGAGTGGACCACTCGCAGTCGCATGAAAATTGTGTCTTGCCTATCTACAGTTTATGGTGATGACATATTTTAAGTATTAATGCAATCACATAAGCAGTGTGATAGTAGTTTGCTCCACTAACTTGTACTATTGTATGTGGACAGACGGACCGGTCAACCTACCGAACCAACTAACTGACTGACAGAGTAACTCCAATATGCCACCTCTCAATCTTCATTTGTGGGAATATAAAAGCACTGTTTAGATTTTTTGGATAAAAACATGGTAGTAACATGATGCATGATACTGCAACATTGACAATGCATACTGTACGTCATATATACAAGTGCATGGCCATTAATTTGATTAAAATTTAAATACACACCAGCTAATTCAAACAAATACACACTTAAAGGGGCGTTCCCTATAACTTTGATCGCTTAAACCGATTCAGGAATAGTATACATTAAATGAGAATCATTATTGCTTAAACTCTTCAAATTTGCATCAAAAAGCTTTCACCAATTACCGAGAAAAGAATGAAAACATATTTCCGTAACGAGCCAAAATAGTCACGAGTTGTTTCCCTTTGACCACATAATAATAAATCGCTGGAAGCGATAAATTATTATTGGTGATTTAAATATATTTTTGAGATTATAGAGACATATTTTCGCACACTTTCTTCTGACAGATTATAATAATTGATAGTGTTTTGTACATTTAGCTCAATTAATGTTATAGTAGAGAAAAATATGCTAGTTATAGGGAATGCCTCTTTAATGATCTCAATGTGTAAAAATAAATTGTTTATTGCGTTGTAATACAGAAAGTGGACAATTATGGACTAAAAAGTGAGGCTTTTTGGTACCGGTCCTTTCTAGTAACATATATGAGACGCCTTTGGACCTGCACCCCACTCACTTACTGACTTAGTCACTATTATAGTAAATACATATTATACAGCTTTGTTGGCTATCAATATCCGAATGCAACTTCAAATTATGACCATAATACTCATGAAAAGCATGAGGCAGTATTAAAAGAAAAACAGATGAATCAATTAAAACCATACCAGTGTAGGACAGTGTGGACATCGTCTACAACCATCAGTCTGATATTCTCGTTTTGTCCAAGCATCTCTCTCCATGTGGAAACTGCTAACAGGCTTTCAGGGGAAGCAAACAAAAAGTCAAAGTTTCCATTCAAAATATCTGCCTCTTCGTCCTTATCTTTCCCGATGTTGGTGCTCCGGAACCTAAGCGAAGTTAAATAATGACTCTGTTCCTTCATGATTGATATCAACTGTGTAATAAGTGACAGGGAGAATTATCATTATGATGTCGCCAAACAACCTGAAAAGTCTGATAACATAAACTCTTCCCGTCGCCCGTCTTCACCGATAAAACGCATCCTTTCCTCTGATCAAAGCATGTACAGTATCCTTCTGAAACTCACGCATTTCTTCAATTTTGAACAATTCACACGCCGAGGTAAGGTTAACTTCAGATGTAGTCGCCATGTTTACGTGAAACGAACATAGTTTTAGTACGAGCGATCTGATTGGCTGTTAGGCCCATTACAATATTGTACTGCATCCAATCAGAATACGGGTTTAGTTATTTATCAAAACGGCGAATCGATAAATAAAAATCCCACGGGAGATGTACGGAGCGGAGCGGAGGCAACGACTGTGGGTGTCCAATAGGCGCATGGAAATATATATCGCAAACGCTTGTAATTAATGGGCTAGTGACACGGAAAAGCTAGTGACACGGTCATGTAAGTTTGCTAACGTTCGATGCTTGAGATGTTATTACGAAACAGCCCTTATCATCAAACTTTATTTGATTCATTAAAATTCGTTGTCATCATAATCCGTGACTTTAAAAACGCCGTTTATTAACCAAAACTGCTAAAAAAGTATTCAATGCGACGAAAACAATGGCGGCCGATAGCTAGTCGAACTAGGCATTGATCACGTGGGCACCCGGTATTGAATTTATTGACATGGTATTGATCACGTCGGCACCCGGTATTGAATTTACTGACATGGTATTGGTCACGTGGGCACCCGATATTGATTTTTACTGACCCGGTATGGGATAATATTGTGTCACCACGTGATGGCAATGGACCAATCACATTCCTTGATTTAGCTACTAATTTGTCAGAGGCGGGGTAAGTAAGAATGACATTACACTAAACCATTTACGTTCTCAACGGGTATAGTATTCATATCACACGAACCTTTCATGCATTTGAATGTCACTGTCATAAGATAAAATCTCCCCTAGTAATGGTTCCCAAAGAAACATAGTCAAATAAGCAAGGATATGGCGTTAAATGCAAAAGATGGATGCAGATATCAAACGAAATGATTATTAGACTGGTAGTCATAAATTAAGGAAAGAAGAGGAAAAATGTGATGATTGCATACGCCGAAATTAGACTGTTTTATTCACATAATAATTACCACATCTTTGACAAAACTAAATGAGCTATGCTTACTTGTAACAGCGCATATTGTGTCATACAAATACTCGCTGCTAAAGTATTTGTTCTGACTGAAGCCCAAAGGACTGAAAGCAACCTTGATGAACATACAGAGACGGTATGACCCATAAAACAGGACAATGCATATTACTACGAAGTAAGCATTAAAATATATTAACAAATGGACTTAAATCATTACCTGAACACATCATAAGATTTTCCCTTTATTGTTACCGAAGAAACATCGTTATATAAATAAGTATAAATAGTGCCAAACATAGATGCAACTAAGAAAAAATGATTGTTAGACAGGTTGTCATAAATTAAGGGAAGAAGAGGAACAGTGAGATGTTTGCATATTGCCGAAATCAGACTCTTGTATTTACACAATAATTACCACACTATTTGACCAAACACAATATCAGCAAAACTCACTTTAAACAGCGCATATTGTGTCATACAAACATTCAGTCCTAAAGTAGTCGTTATGTTATGGTTGTAGTCAAAAGAACCGATTGAACATTTGATGATGCACATACAGAGGCGGTATGACCGATGAAACAGGACAATCATTTTAGTATTGATTGACTGGATATTGGTTAAGACCATGTAACAGTACACTTCATTGTTAAGTATGTGTTCATTATCGAAACGACGTCACTCGAGAAATATCTTCATAGTAATGAAGATGTCTATACAAATAACTATGTATTGACAACGGAGGGTTTAACGAGATTGCATGGTCAATGAAAGTGGGTGTTATTGTATCTTTTAAACATATCTCAGTTATAGAATTAGGTTGCTGGTACAAATATAGATGGTGTTGAGGAGTTTGCAGGAGCGTGTAGGATATCAAATGTAGAATATAAGAACACATGCTTTTTCATGAAAATTGAAGTTACAAACAGGGGGTGACCGCATTTGGATAAGGAACAACAACACCAACTCTTCAAATGATAAAAAAAATTAATGTCAAATGAATTGAAAACCAAAAGAAATAGAATTTGAAAATAGTTTTGATACAATTAACTTTATTCCCAAACTGAACAACAAAGAATTGCCATGATGAGAATACACCAGGAAGCGACACCGCCAAGAGATTCGAAAAACCGTACTTTGAATACAAAATAGTAGTTTCTATACGTTATAATACAAATCGAATCTTGCTTGCTAACTCAATATAATATTTCTTGCAAACTTTATTAAATCTTGTTTCAGTTCCCGACGTTTGTAAAGACCCTATACAGTATGGAGACATACATTTACATGTTTATTCTAAGTTAATGTTATATTATCCACAACAGCATGTAGTTTAAATGAGAAACAATATATTTACGTTTATGGCTTTTTATGGAATAAATATTGCCTATATGAATATCTTTTTTGCTTGCAATATAAAGTAAGTAATATAAGTACATAGAATATGATACCAGTGTATGGTTTTAATAAAATATTTAATAAACAATATGTGGTAGTACCTAAAGGTCTAGAAATGTCAAATCACGTCGTAATTGTTTTCTCTAACTAAGAGCCATAGAAATATAAAAGTACGTAAATGTTAAACATAATCAGAACGTTATATATATAGAACTTGCAACCCACAAAACAAACCCTTTATTCGATATGTTATAAGATAATGCATACCATCAATAAGAGCCACCAAGAGGATGAATATATACATTGGTCATTTTATCCTATATGTTAAGCGATTTTATATCGGACTTTTCTGACCAGATGTCAAATAAACCATTTGTATGTGTCTAGAAACCATGCGAATAAACAAATGTTTTCTGGTACTTGTAAACGTACGGTGGAATATCAAAATGATAGTACGGTCATAGTTTAGCAAGCATAGCCATCGTTCATATTGACTTGGGAAAGTTTCCTTGACTCGCAACAATCATTCATTTTATTGACTTAAAGTCACATGTTATATTTGAAATACGACATCCCATACATTATAGAATGGAACAAATTCCTGATAACGATCATGTATATGGAAGTATTACAGCAGCGAACGTGATCACTGCTTTGAACATGTTCATGGTAAGGTTGTTGATTTATACGGTAATACAAATTCTGTTGATTTACTGGAACAATGGTAAATATTAATACATATATACATTATGACGTCGATATCAACTAAATAAGATTTATAATGTAAAATATGTTCGGCTTCATACAGTGCTCATAATTATAGACTTTGATCCTGTTGTCAAATCTCGTTTAAAACGACATAAAACATATAAATCAGATTTTTAAAACATATTCTTACCCAACCTTAATTTTAAAAAAATAAGACGACTGTATGGGAGTGGTTGAATCGTGATTTGACGATTCTGGAGGAGATCAATAATTGAGCTTACAGACGTAATAACACCACGTGACGATGTATCACGTGACAATACACCACGTGAAAACACACCACGTGGCAATATACCACGTGACAATACACTTCCGGACAGTAAATAACGTGACAGTAATATTCTGATAGTATCATGTCGTATGTCTGTAGATCTATAAAGATTTGTCTTATTACCATATTATACAACCAGACGGAACAATGCATTTATCAATTTAGTATCGGGAATATCAATGTATTTAGACAGAAGCCTACATTTTCATTCAATGTCATATGTAACGCATTCATATTCCTGTCCCTAGACTTGCAGGTGATATTCAATTTGTACTTCATTTTAAGATAAACTTCTTGGAATGTCTTTTATCGTGCGCATTGCAAACGTGATAATATTCAGAGTTAGAATATAGACTGCTAAAATGCTACTTAAGCCTACGGACAATAGCCATTTTCGTAGACAAACGGAGCAATTCATAACCAACTGAATCCAGACACAAAGTACAAGTACTGCATGAGATTGGTGGGGAACCAGACAATGTAACAATAGTACTTCCAAAACCAACATCTTGAAAAAAATTGGATTAATGTACAAACGTAAACGTTTGAGGCTCGTAGGGAAGATAGGCCAAATGCCTTACTACGTTGCCTCTATAAATAAAGTATTTATTATTATTATTATAAACACCATGTAAAGATAGTTGGGTAATACCAACAACAATGTGTGTCTACAGAGTACCGGTAATTCCTGTTTTAATATTCAAATTAGCATCAATGCATCGGTAAGTATTGATTTTCGAGAGACTGTCTTAACAAAGGACACGTTCGAAACCGTACAAAACAGATCTTCGACAAGTTGTGCACAATGTGATTACAGATCATAATGTTAAGTATTACATGAGTCGAAAAAGGTGCTTCTGAAATTTTGAAGTGAATAATAAACATATTGAAGGCAAAGTTGAAAACGAAGGTCGTGATGAATGTCGAGGTGAAACATAGGTTATGACAATAAATCCAGCGATTCCATTGGAACCACGAGAAATAAGAAACTATCGAAACTGGTAGGACATTGGTTTAATACTATGGTCACAGATGTGTTTGCTATAAACCTTCCAATTACTTAGACGTCAACAACTTAAGTTTGTAAATTCCGCTTCATTTACACCTGGGTTCATGGTTTCAGACGGTGTTAACTATTGTGATAAGACGTCATTCATATATTCATCACCAAGGGAGCCAAAGTAAAAGCTGATTATCTATGCCAACAAACAGCATCAATAACTCAGATTGTCGAGAAATAATGGATATGTCGATGAACTGAGAAGGGATAAGTATAAATACACGGGAAATATTAACAAAAGGTTCTCATTTCTTTTCATCAAATATATGTGGTATGCAATATGATTATAACTATATCGTTAAGCAGACAAAGAAATAGTGACCATGATAATTTAAAGCCATCGTCTTTCGCGCTTACAAATTAAAGTTGAAAGTTAGAAATATTGAACAGTCGCAGCAGATATTTACCTTAAAATTGCAGAACGTGTATGTTCTATGCGATCAACTGACATTTAATGTTATTAATACCGTAAATCTTGCTTATGTAAGGCTTGAAACCTTTCTGTGCTCGGCTGGTTGGGTTGAGTGCTACATTCCCTGTCGGATTTTCTCATACCTTTTTTTAATTGAAATGTAAACAAAAATTGAAATATTTGAGAAATGCTAGCTGTTTGAAAGCACACATACAGGGGCCTTATATATACCAACATTGTAAAACTCGGACCTAGACTTAACACTGTCAAATGTTCTTTTTGCTCTCGTGATTCTTCGATATAAATGAGTATATATTCTCAATGGATAACTTCAAATAATTTGATACAATCTCATGGTTAAATCTAATTGCGAGGAAATGACAGTTATTATGAAGGTTGGCAATTCTATGTCTAAGTCTGAGTTACAGTCATTCAATGTTGTTGAATAAAGACCCAGTATGATGTTCATTAAAAAAAAAACTACGCCATCACTGTGCTCTACCAAAACTTTCATGACACAACAATTGTCCTATGGACTCATTGACGAATCATGATGTATACACCACATTGACAGATTAATATAGGGGAAAGTACATCACTTGAAGACCGTGTTTGTATAAGAGAAACGACGACACTCTGACTGAAGAAATAAAGCTTCTCAGTAATGAAGATGTCTATTCAAATAAATGTGTATTTTAAATAAATTTCTGACAGCGATTATGTATATGGTATTCCAACAACGAACGTGATCATTACTTTGAACATGTGCATGGTAAAATTGTTGATTTATGCGGTAATAATAATTCTGGTGATGTAATTGAACAACGGTACATATCAATATATACTTATAAGACTATGACGACGATATAAACAAAAACATATATAAACTTTAAAATATGTTCGCTTTCCAACAGAGCTAGTAATTATTGAATTTGATAATGTTGCCAAATGCCATTTCAAACAAAATAAAATATATCAATCAGATTTTTTAAAATCAGACCGATCATTTGGGAATGGTTGAATCTTTATTGGACGATTCTGGTAAAGATCAAGAATTGATCTTGCAGACGTAATCACTTCACGTGACAATATACCACGTGACAGTAATGTTCTGATAGCATGTCTTATTTCTGTAGAGATCTATATCTAGATTTGTCTTATTATCATATAATACCACCAGACGGAACAAGCATATGCTTTACCAGCGTTTTTATTAATTTAGTAGCGGAAATATAAATGGATTTTGACAGAAGCCTACAATTTCATTCAATATCATATGTTGCAACGTATTTATATATCTCTCACTGCACTTGCGGGATGTTGTCAATTATACTTTATTTTACTAAATCAGAAATGCGACAATGTGAAAATTATGCTCCAATATGACAAACAATAATATGTCTTCAGCAGATCGTAGTGTTTTAAGCCTAACAAAAATCTAGCAAAGGGTGCTTAATAAGCTTTTGTGGAACTTTTAAGTGAATAATACAAACGGGTCGAAGGCAAAGTTTACAACCAAGGTCGTGTTGAACGCCGAGGCGAGGCTCATGTTTTGACAATAAGCACATCGATTTCATTGGAACAACGGGAAATAAAAACAATGTGGAAACTGATCAGACATTTGTTTTACACTATGGTCACATATGTGTTTGTTATAATAGAGCCAATTACTTAGACGTCAACAACTTAAGTTTGTAAATTGCGCTTTATTTCCACCCGGGTTCATGGCTTCAGACAGTGCTAACCATTGCGATAAGACGCCATTCATATTTTCATCACCAAGGGAGTCAAACTAAAAGCTGATTATCTATGCCAACAAACAGCATCTATTAATCAGATTTTTGAGAAATAATGGATATGTCGTTGCAATGCGGAAAGTTAAGTATACATACAAGAAAATCATTAACAAAAGGTTCTCCCTTCTCGGTATAAAATATGATTATAAGTGTAGTGTAAAACAGACTAAGACTTAGTGACCATGGTGATTTAAAGCCAACATCTAATAACAGCGTTTACAAACTAAAAGTTGAGAGACATTATCGTAAATAATGTTTGACAGTCGCAGCATATTTTAACTTTACATTGCAGAACTTGTAGTTTCTATGTGATCAAATGAGAGACATTATTTACGATGACAGTCGCAGCATATTTTAACTTTAAATTGCAGAATGTGTAGTTTCTATGTGATAAAATGGCACTAAATGCTATTATTGCTGCATGCATTGCTTGAATTGAAATGGCAATGTTGGAAAGCAAGTACACAGGGGCCTTATTCAGCAAACTTGTAAAACTCAAACTTGGACTTAACATTGTCAATTGTTGTTTTTGCTCAAGTGGTGTTATAAATATATCGATTGTGATATAAATTAGTATACATTTTCAGTGGGCAACAACAAACAAACAGATAAAAATTCATATACTTAACTCCAATTACAAAGATATGGCAGTGATTATAAATGTTTGAATACTAAGTTTAAGTCTTAGTTCCAGTCTTACAATGTTGGTAAATATAGCACCAATGTGGTATACGCTAAATGATAACTGGGTCATCGATGTGCCCTACAAACACTTTCATGACACAACAATTGTCTAATGTACTCATGGAAGAATATCATACATGATGTATAAACGACATTGACAGATTAATATCTAAGAAAGTACATCTCTTGAAGACCGTGTTTGTATTAGAGAAACGACGACACTCGGACTGAAGAAATAAAGCTTCTCAGTAATGAAGATGTCTATTCAAATAAATGTGTATAGTCAACGGTTGATTTCACGGAGATGTATAGTCCGATGGTTCAGGTCTGACACGTGTGTACAAACATCGCAACATCATGGCATTTTTATTGTTTGAAACATCTGCATTTGAAATACGGAAGTGAGAACCAATACCTATTTGACTCATTAATACACATACAATAAACATCATGTAGTTTGTATAAAAATAGCGACCTCAAGCCATCAAACGAGGACTTGCTTCGACTAGACCTAGTTACTATTCCCGGATGACTAAAATACTGCAAAATCCAGCTACAAAACATACCAAAAAGGGAACATCAACTGACCACACGAGGCTCTTTTATGAACTGACCCACTTACAGATCACAGAAACTACATTAAAAGAGCGAAATCCGGCGACAAACAATATTTCTAAACGATCTGAACCGGGAACTCTAGAAAACAAACTCTGCATTATTCTCAAAATTATTGTTCGCTTAAGATATTTATGTGATGAAAAAATGAAGTATTCAACGCTGACCAACTTATATTGAATATGGACCTACATTAACACAAGAAGCAACAAGATATAAGGATTCACGCAATTGATACGATATTCATGTATGAATAAATAAGTCTTACTTTGAATACAAAAGCGTTTCTCTACTTAATCCGTAACTTGCCTTGCTAACACAATCTACAATGGAAATATAACATTCATAGCAGATATGAAAGTGGTTTCAGATCCAGAAATACAGACAAAATACAATGCAGAGACATACTACCATTACTACACCAAAACAACGTGACAATATATACTTCCAATAACTCACAACAGAACGTAGTTTAAGTGCGAATCATAATATTTATTGCGTTTTTATACGGTCGACCTAGACAATGAATATTTAAATAATTTGAAGGAATAAAAATCATATACATGAACATAATACATAGCTCCGAGTGAAATAAGTTTTTGATGTAAGCTCGTAAGAACTGCCGTCCACTAGACCCCGATGCTATGCGGAAGTGATGCCGATTACTATCTACTCGATTCGGGAACCCTTCGGGATCATTTATCAATAAAAATTGGCGGAGCTTTGTCCGGAAGCATTCGGGGATCGGTATACGAATGGTTGCGGAATACACACGGTATATATGCCGAAGCCTATCTTAAGTAGCCGAATGTATCCCGACTACCTGCCGACAGTTCAGGAGTTAGTTCCGAATGTTTCCCGATCGTGCAGAAAGGACGCGGTAACGTTGCGGAGAATGCAGAAGGGTCTTATATTCTACTACTGTACTTTGTTCGCAAATGACACATGCATACATTCTTTTGTTTTATGAATGACAGATTGATAAACTCCAAACGTAATTGTGTGAAATGGATTCCAAACATTCTATTTATTGTTTGCTAACCATACGAGATAAGACAATCGTCGTACTAAAAGACAATACAGTTTTAAAATTATGAATGCCTACTTGGTTTAAACAATATTTATTTCATAACATATTATACATAAACTTATTTATACAAATCAAGGATTGAGTAGAAAGCTAAGCTTGTTTAGAAACTCGAATGCCTACTTGGTCATCTTTCTACGGGATATGGGTTTTCCATTCGAGAAGTTTCAAAACACAAACACATATTGCAACATATTCAAAGGGTATAACATTATATATGTATATTTTGGTTACACTATCTGCTAGATATGTAATGAAAAGGGCATGTAGTTAGAGAACCAAACATCAGTCGATGCCATTCCAACAGACGCCTCGAATGGTAATATTGTCAAAACTCGTTACTAATGTATTTATTATCATGCCTCTACCTCTAAAACCTATTGAATACACTATGATAAAACGAATATTAACAGGTCCTTTCGTTAATATTCGTTGAAGCTATTTACCCAATTTTTCACCTGGAGAAAAATGGTAAAACGAATCTTAGAATAGAAGAATGGGCATCTTCATTTGAACAACATAACATCTTAAAGCTCAACCCACTAATCAAGAATGTAAGTAACAAAAAGCTCAGTGAAGGCAGCATTAAACAGACACGAAAAAGAGAAAGAAATAAAAGGAAACAGATCAGCTACAAAACACGACAAACCTCCTCGAAAGCCCTGTCACCGTATTCAGACAATATAAACATAGCAAAAATCAGTTGGCATGGGCGACCACACACCAAATAAACAACCACCAGAAAAAGTATGCATTCCTTTTCTGAAAGAAATGGAAAAGTCTTATGCAAGACTTCAAAGTCGCCAAATTGCACATGCAAAAATAAACGTCAGTTTATCAGAAGATGTATTTATAGTAACTGGAAAAGTCTTGATAAGCACACATTCAAGATCAATGCTCAGCGGAACAGACATGATCATAACACGCAACATTAATGTCCAACTAGCATGTCGTATTTCTATATAGAAAATTGTCTCGCTCCCATAATATTTCTTGGACATTTTTTTACAATGTATGGATTCAATTATTACAGTGGACATTAATGTAAGAGTAGTAGTATGTAACAATGTATCTATTGATTTGTTATAGAGGATACTAGTATATAGTTTGACATAACCCGGTAGTTTTATTCGGCACAATGATGTAATGTCATGCAAGAGTCTCAGTGTGTAAAAACAATAACATAACAGTATGTGACATTTCGTGCATGGCAGGTTTTCTGTTCGCTTCCATAATATGCCATAATCATTCGACTTCACCTCTTAAACCCGTCGTTCTGCACTAATTGACCAGAGTCTCTATTCCTATTTTAATTAAAGTGATCACAACAACCAGCATTTCCATTAAAGCCAGAAATTCCGACTCGATATTTGCACGGTTATAAATAAACAAGATTAAAAGTGTCACAAAAGGAAAAACAAAAAAAGAAAGAGAGAAATGTACTGCTGTTCATGTAAGAACACTAAAACATAAATATCAAAACAATAACATCATGTACGAATGTAACGATCATGCATTCTGTTTTTGTTGCTAAAGGAATTCCAATATAATAAAATAAATAGTAGGGCACAACCCACAGCCACACAGCTACGACGACAGCGCCTAGCCACACGCAAGAGTCATTCATAGTACAAGCCATCCACATCCACAAAAATGAATGCTTCAAGCGAGCCTTATATGCTCACTCCGCAATGAATTGGAAGTTAAAATGCACCTACAGGTTTTGTAACAGTTTTAAGACAGGGGTATTGCTAAAATGTTCATGACAATAGGAATAGATAAGTCCATCACCAACTTACTTAGGCGACGGAAAAAAATACAGCAAACGAAAATGATCACAATTTGCTAAATGAGAAGATAATGTAAAGCTTGTCTGGCCGAACGATTCAAATAATCAGTGACTTTAAATTACTATATCAGTAGGATATGTGGTACGAGTAATACTGGTAAATCAAACCGCGTTGAAGATGTGTTTTCTGGATAAAGCTTTACTCTTAAATCGGTTCTGTTTGATACATCATCGTACCCTGAAACGCTTTGCTATCGCTGCTGACAAGACAATGCCTAGAATAATTATTAAGGTCAATTTTTACTGGAACTCTTGAGTGTATGTTTCCGTAGTGTTCATTGATACTCATTATAAACCAAGTGTTAATTTGCTTAAATCTCAACAGGGGAACGAAATGAGACTGTTTTACGGAAAACATTGTCGCACACATTAGTCAGATTGTTTAAGTGATGGTACTGAGACATGAATTAGGCTTCTCTACACTAGTTAGTAAACTGCTGATTTAGCACGGTGCTATTAAGGCTATTGAGAAAAAATATCAGGAACAAGATGATGCAACCATCCAGTTGGAAAGTTGGTACGCAATGTTAAAATTATTAATAAATTATGAGGACATTTGCATGCTGAACATAAACATACAAAATCCCTTTAATTGCTAGTATCGTTAGAAGGAAATATATAGCATCTGGGTTTTTTGTAGCATGTGAAAACACTCAGATCATTCTCTACAACACTATTACAAATATATAACAATTTTCCAGTCACATTTATAAGCAAATCGGCACTACTGTGCTTTTTCCGAACGCATATTCTGTAAATTCGTCACAACTGCCACGGTAGAAGTTGCATAATTGATAATTCTAAATGCAATAAAAGGTTGTACGAAACAAACTTATCCGAGAAACGACGACTTTTCATGACACTATGGAACTATATTAGTATGGATAAAATGCATTCGTGTCTAAAATAAGAGAAGCATGACGCGATGATTAGATTCATAGAACTCAGCAAACAGGGAACAACAGGCATGTCGTGATAACAACATTAGTTTGCGTGCATTACAACAACGTTGTGGGAATTCCGATTATTATTTTCGATTTTGATGTGTAGCACAACATATCATAACATTACCATACTAAGCACTAATGTGTTATATTGTTTATACGAAAGTCATTCGATGGCAATAATTAAGGTACGTTAAGAGGTTTTGCCGATCAAAACAATGAATGTGTGTGTTATAAGACAATGCGTAGCATCTAAAAGGATGAATGAATACACTGGTCATTTTTTCCTATATATAGTCATTGTAAATAGGACTTTTCTGACCAGATGCCCAATACACGATTTATATATGTCTGGAAAACACGCGAATACATAAATGTTTACTGGTACTTGCAAAAGTATGATGGAATATCAAATAGATAGTACGATCATAGTTTAGCACACACATCCATCGATCATATTGTCTTTGGGAACGTTTCTTGACTTGTAGCAGTCATTCATTTTATTGCCTTTAAGTCACATATAGTAAATTTGAAATACAACATTACATACACTAGAATGGAGTAAATTCCTGACAGTGATCATGTATATGGAAGTATTCCAACAGCGAACCTGATCATTATTTTGAAAATGTTCATGGTAAAATTGCTGAATTATACGGTAATTATAATCCTGGTGATGTTATGGAACAATGGTACATACATTTATAAATAAATATATATGACGACTATATAAACAAAGTCAGATTTTTAATTTAAAATATGTTCGTCTTTATACTGGAATAATAGTTATGGACTTAGATCCTGTTGCCAAATTCAATTTTAAACTCAATAAAATATCTAAATCAGGTTATAAAAATCAATCCGATTGTATAGGAGCGTTGAAACCTTATTTGACGATTCTGGTGGAGATAAAGAATTTATATTGCAGACGTATTCACATCACGTGACAAAACACCACGTGGCAATTGGTCACGTGGCAATAATGTTCTGATAGCATGTCTTATTTCTGTAGATCTATAAAGATTTGTCTTGATACCATATAATACAACCTGACGGAACAACCAGATGTTATACAAGGCATTTATTAATTTAGTATCGGGAATAAAAATTGATTTTGACAGAAGCCTAAATTTTCATTCAATGTCATTTGCTGTAACGTATTTATATCTATCTCCCTGCAATTGCAGGCGGTTGTCAATTTGTATTTTTAGATAAACTTCTTTGTCTGTATTTTGCCGTATGCATTATGCATTGTACATGTTCGAGCAAGAAACGTGATCATATTGAGACTGTTAAAATGCCTACATAAACCAACGCATATTACCCATCTTGATTTAACAGTGAATCCAATCGTTTTATAACTAACTGACACCAGACCGCAACTAATAGTACTGCATGCGTGGCCGTGGGGAACTTGGTCGAATCTTGGCTGTTTTTCATTCGGTCCCATGCAATAACTGCTATTCTAAAACTTCTTTGTGAAATTGGGTCATACTGCACTTTTTGGCTTATGGGTGGGCATTGCTCAATGTAGTTGCTAGAAATATGCAATATTATTTTCCGCCCTATTCCTACCTTGCCAATTATTTTAAATAAGGTCAACCTCTTTTCTATAATTTCTTCATGAAATTTGGTCATCCTGCATTTTTTTCGACGGGGACTTGGATTTTCGATTGTTTCTTTGGCTTATGTGTGGGAAATGCTCAGTGTAGTTGTGTTGAGGTGTTTCTGATTTCTGTGCTCGGCTGGTTAGGTTGAGTGCTAACTTCCATGTCTGATTTCCTCATACCTTTCTTTAGGTTGTTAACCAGACCATGCTAGAATCTTCTACACAAACACAATATGTAGCAATAAGGAATAACTGAGAAGCGTAAACACCATATAAAGCTGCTTAGGGAACATCAAAATCCATGTGTTGGAACCGTTTTGATTGTTTGGTGTGTTTTTTTTTAAATTAATATTCATAATGTCATCAAAACCGTACAAAACAGATCTGCCACCAGTTGTGCAGAATTTGTTCCAATATGACTAACGATAATGTGTTTATATATCACAGTCTTAAACTTTAAAAGATTTCAGAAAAAGATGTTTCGCAAACTTTGGTGGAACTTTGAAGTGAACAATACAAACAAGTTGAGGGCAAAGTTGCCAAAATGTCTTGTCGAACGTCGAAGTGAAGCTCAGGTTTGTGAAATTAGCACATAATTCCGATTAGAACCACGGGAAATATCCAAAATGTCGTAACTGAAGTGATATTTCTTCACACTGTTGCCACAGGTGAGTTTGCTATAAACTCGCCTATTACTTAGACGTCAACATAAGTTTGAATATATGGTCTCAGACAAATGTTAACTGTTGTGATAAGATGTCATTCATCTATTCATCACCAAGAGAGTCAAACTAAAAGCTGATTATCTATGCCTATACAACCAAGATATTCAAGAAAAGAATAGATATGTCGTTGCACTGAGAAGGGAAATCATTAGGATTTGGTATGAATTATGATTATAACTGTATTGTAAAGCAGACTAAGATTTAGTAACCATGGTTCTGTAAAGCCAGAATTTTAACTTGATATTGCAGAACGTATAGGTTCTATGCGCTTCACTGACTTTCAATGATATTAATGTCGTAAACCTTGCTCACACAGTGCATGGATTGTAATGTATACAACAATTGAAATGATCGAAAGCAAGCTTATTCACCAACATGGTAAAACTCAGACTAAGACTTGACCTGGTAAAATGTTCTTTTTGCTCTCGTGATGTACAAATGTGACATATTGATATAGGGGATAGTACATCTCTTGAAGACCGTGTTTGTATAAGAGAAACGACGACAGTCGGACTGAAGGAATAAAGCTGCTCAGTAATGAAGATGTCTATTCTAGACAACGGTTGATTTCACAGAGCAGTATAGTCAGATTGTTCACTTCTGACACCTGTGTACAAATATCACAATATAGTATTTTTTTATTGCTTTAAACATCAGAATTTGATATAGGGTAGTGAGAACCAATACCAATAAGTCACTCATTAATACATATACACGTAAAATTAAAAATGGTGATGGGGCGTTGTAGTGACTTGACCCAGTTACTATCTCCGGGTGACCCAAAATACCAAACGTCAAAAACTGCGAAATCCAGCATAAAACAAACACAATTGGAAACCTCAAGTGACAAAACGAGGCATAACTATGACCGTGACCCACTTACAAAAAACATTACATTCGATACAAACTAATTAATCAGGAACTCGAGTAAACAAATTCTGCATCAAACTCAAACTTATAATTGTTATCGTTACTTTTCAATGTAATGAAAAATGCAGTATGAATCATTGACGAACGTGTATTGAAAAGGACGCACAGATACAACATGATAGATCTGAAGATTCTTTCGCTCGATATGAAAATTATGGATGAAATAAACAAAATCCTTACCTTGAATACAAAATCGTTTCTCTACTTAATCCATAGCTTCTTGCTATCACAATCTACAATAGAAATATAACATTGATAGCAGATATGAAAGTGATTTCTGATCATGACATACAAATAAAATACCATACAGCGACATTCACAGACATACAACCATTATTAGACCAAGACAACGTGACATTATATGAATCCAATAACTCACTACAGAACTTAGTTTAAGTGCCAATCATAACATTTGTTGCGTTTTTATGCAGTATACATAGACAATAAATATCTATATAATTTGAGGCAATAAGAAAAGCATATAAATGAACATACTAGATTGTTTTAAGAATATTTGAGAGTGAAAAGAAATGTTTGTCGTTAGCTCATAGTAGTTGAAAAAAAGACGTTGTTAACATTCTACCGCTGCAATTTGTTCAACGTAATTATTTGATATTAATGCAAATCTCCCTTTATACATAATATATAAACACTCATAGTATATGACAAGACTGATGCATTTACCAAACGTATGAATATCTACTTTGTCATTTTACTAAGTGGTATAGGTATTCCATCCGGGAAGTTTCTGAATAAGATTGCCAACATATTCATTGTCAGTTATACATATTATCCGACAGACACGTACTTACAAACGTATGTTAGTAAGAGTGTCTAAACATCAGAAGATGTCATTCCAATAAACACATATAATGGTAATATTGTCTTCAAACTTATTTCAGGACTCGTTAAGAATGAATTTATGACCTTGCCTCTACTTCCAAAACCAATTGAACACACAATGATATAATGGATATTTACAGGTCAAACAATAAATTATAGTACTCTTTGTTAAAAGTCGTGGAAGCCTTATGCCTTCTTGTCTAAGAAAAAATGGTAGAAGAAAAACTTATAGAAACAATAGAAACATGTGTGTCTTCCTTTGAGCAACATCTCAAAGCTCAAACCCACTAAACGATACTACTAGTAATAATGTGGAGAGTGAAGGAATCATTAAACATACACAAAAGAATACGAAAATACAATAAAGGTATGAGAAAATCCGACAGGGAAGGTAGCACGCAACCTAATCAGTCGAGCACAGAAATCAGAAACAGCACGACACAACTACCCTGAGCAATGCCCAGGTACAAGTCAAAAGGAAAGCTACAAAAATTAGAATGAACAAAAGGAAACTGAACAGCTGCAAAACACGACAAACCTACTAGAAAGTCTGTCACCGCAACCACACAAACTTAATTGTATCAAGAGCCAGATGACATTGGCGACCGATCACCAAAGCAACACTTAGTTATAGAAAACCTGATGCTTGATTTCAACGTTGCAAACTTGCACATGCAAAAATGAACCTCAGTTTATCAGAAGATGTATTTATGGTAACTGGGAAAGTCTTGATAAGCACGAATCCAAGATCAATGCTCGGTGGAACAGACATGATCATATCACGCTACATAAATGTTCATCTAATATGGCGTATACATATGCATTGGAGTATTTGCCTGGTTCCATAATAGGCCAGACGAAACTTCCAGATTATATACAAAGTTTTTTATTAATTTGTTACAACTGGACAAATGTCGTAACGATATAATTGCTGTTTGTGATTACGTATGTATTTATTTGGTCTAACAGAGGATATTAACATAGTTTGACATAACCCGGTAGGTTGGTTCGGCTCTATATTTGAACCTCATGTACGAACATCACTTTGCTAAAAGACAGGATGTATGTGACATTTCATGACATGTTGGGTTTTCTTTTTGCTTCCATAATATGTCCTAAACAGTCGGCTTCACCTGTTAAACCCGACGTTCTGCACTAATTGACCAGAATCGCTATTCCTATTTTAATTACAGTGATCACAACCAGCATTTCCATTAAATCCTGGAATTCCGTCTCGATCTTTTCACAGTTATAGATAAGCGCGATAAAAAAGTGATAGAAAAGGAAAAAACAAAAATAAGAAAGACAGACAAGTACTGCCGTTCTTGTAAGAATATCAAACCAGAAACACTAAAACATTTACATCCATGCATTCTGTTTTATTGTTTGCAATAGGAATTCCGATATATGAGACTTGTTAAACGGAAGCAATCCAATTCCGTCAAAGTAATGAAATACAGATGCATTATGTTTTGCTTAAGGAAAGTTCATCTGGGAAATATAAATCTAGTAATTCAAATACAGGGCTAGTCGTTATTTTAACAACAACAAAAACGTTTGCATATGGTATTCCTGCGATACGCATAAAATCTAGAATATTCATGTTTTTGTATGTTCCTTAATTTGACGCAATATGTTATTATTTAGTCATTTAATATAACAGAGTTAAACATTTTCTTAAGAAAGATGCAAATATGTCTGCGCTTAAAGAATTTGTCATAACTGTAAGCTAATTCCAAGCATAGCTAAAGTCTGAAGGCTGTCAAATGTGTTTTGGTTCCAGGAAAGACTTGTCTTCAGAGATAACATTATTGTCATTATTTGAGCACATAAATATAGTTTACTACAGTAGTATTATCAATGCACCTAGTTGAGTGATTATGTCTGTATTTGACACCATATATTATATAGGGAATAACATAGCCATCTTGCATCCATCAGCTGAAGTGCTCGCGGGATGGAAACAATTATTTGAAGTTTATTTGCACCTACAGGTTTTGTAACAGTTTTAAGACAAGAATTTTGCTAAAATGTAAATGGCAATAGGAATAGACAAGTCGATCACGAACTTACTTGGATTAAAGCAAAGAAAAAGTTACTGCAAACGAACATGATCATAATTTGATAAATAAGTAGATAATGCAAAGTTTGCCTGATCAAACGATTAAAATAACCAGTGACTTTAAAAGAAGGTGTGTTTCTGGATATTGCCTTTACTTTTAAATCAGTTCTGTTTGATACATTTTCGTACAATTCAACCATTCACAGATTGTAAATGCTTACATGTACATTTAGTTGCAAAGAGATATTCAGTATAACTCTGAAACGTTATTGCTATCGCTGCTGACAAAAATGTTCCTATAACAATTATTAAGGTCAATTCTTACTGGGACTCTGAGTGTCCGCAGTGTGTATTGATACACTTTATACATGTAAACCAAATGTAATTTTGCTTATATCGCAACAGGAGGAACTAAATGAGAACATGGTCGCAGATAATATCCAGAATGTTAATAGGATGGTACTGAAGAAGGCATTAGTGTTTTCTAGATTAACACCAGTTAGTAAAATGCTGAATTACCACTGTATCACAAGGATTTTTGCAAAGATAATATCAGGAACAAGATTATGCAACCATCCAGTTTGAAAGTTGGAATGCAATGTTGTTAATTATTAATACATTCACAGGAAAATAATATACTGTATTGAAAATACAAACATCCTTTTAATTATCTATAGAAGAAACAAGTAACAATGATATTACATATGTTTGCTTCAGCCAGTTTATAAAACCTTAATTAAGGATTTTTCAGAACACTGTCGCATTGAATTGGTTCGTTTAAATAACAACACACCATATGTAGCTTTGGCACTACATCTTTTGTAGAAGCTGCATAATTGTAATTTCTAGATGCAATTCATTGCTTGTATAAAGCAAACTAATCCTAGGGGCGACACATGTACATGCAACTATTGAACTAAATTAGTCAATCTATATGCCTGCATAAAAATGCATTCGTGTCTTAAATAAGACAGACGTGAGGCGGTGATTAGGTTCATAAAACTCAACAACCAGGGATTAACAATCATGCCGTGATAAGAACGCGGTGCTGCGTGCATTATAAGAATTATGAGGGAATGTCGATTACCTATGCAATTTTAGATATTTAGCACAAGCACACTTAACGCAAATGTATAACTATACAAAGCTCATAACATGACAATGATAAAGGTTCGTAGAGAAGTTTTTCGTCTAATCATTAAATATGACAGCATAATGCACCGCCTAATTAAAATGACTGCATTTATCTTCAAAGGCGAATACTTTTCATGTAGGACTTGCATCAGATATTAAAAATATTTTATAGGCAATACATCGACGTTCTTTCATCGGACAAGCACAAAACATAAATATTCAGTCCCGTGTCAGATTGAAGTTCACTAAGTGCAAAAATCACAAAATAATTTCATTAATTTCGTCAGCTAGAAGAATATAACAATTGTAAAATAAGAACAAATAGGCTATGTTTACTATCAGTTAGTAGGATAATCAATTTCTGATAAAACTGTCATGCATTTACTCATTTACATAGTCCATTCTTGGTTGCTAAGCAATTTAGAACACCACTAAAATCGATGATTAGTCCATTTGACAATATTGTCATGGTAACACAGACAAACAAATCTTTCTAAATTAATATCGACAATAACCACAGTAGATTTTACTTTTGAATAGTTCTTATCTGAAGATAATCGGAGTTCTAATATGAAAATAATTAACATTTGAATTTTCTTTTGATATTTGTTAACGTGAAAATGACAAAATTTACATGGGAGTCAATTGGAACTACATTTCATGTTATTCAAGCTCGAAATTTAATTACTTTACATTTTCAAAAATTACATCTTAAGAACAATGTATAATAATGTCAATTACTCCTTAATATGTATGTATGATTGACAAACAAAATACTTAAACTATGTAACCATGACAGCCTGGCTTATTCCATCAATCAAGAATTTCATTTAAGTTCTTAAATTGCTTAGAAACCACAAATGATGTAATAAATATAAATTATTTTCTGAATAAAATCAAATCAAGCTTGGGTAGTTCTGTCATAATATACCAAATTATAGTATAATAGATATGAGCCGTTCTCAAGGAAAACCGGGCTTAGTGACAAATTTGGGAAAATGTTGATAATATGTGGTTAGAAAGAGGAGACTCTCGAGAACAGTTTCTGAAAATTTGAACAAATTATTCCATACATAAACAAAGTTAAAAACTTTTTAAACCCACCACTACCGCCTACTTTATAAGTGACGTCGCAAACGTCTATCTCTACGTTTTTGACGTAACGTTAATTTGCAAATCAAAGATCAAGTATCTGATAATTTTTTGACGTAAGCTATTAAAATTGTGGCACATTTTAGAATCATATTCTTATTTTAACAAAACGTTTCCGATTTGTGAGTATTTGCTTACAGGGAAAATTGCAAGTGTTTTTAGCCACTTAACCCTTGTTTTCCTCGATATCAGTACTTTTTAGAAACCGATCACCATAGCAACGACAGAAGTTATTTTAACACAATTTTAAAGAAAACTTGAAGCTATTGGATAGTTCTATCCAATTACTTAAATATGAAATCAAAGGACACTACTTTTTCCTCTTTTTAGACATTTTTCTAAATCTTATTGCACAAATACAATACAATGTCAGTAAGCCCGGTTTTCTTGAAGAACGGCTCATATCTATTTTTCTTGTCATGCAATTTCAAAGAAAAACACGGTACATTTTTTCATTTAGTTTTTACTTTGTTAACTTGAAGTTGGCACTTGCTTGTATATTTGAAACGATGCTAGTGTATTTAGTCATGATATGAATGAAAATACTAAACTCTCCCATCAACATAAAATACCACAAGTCCGCAAGTACTAAATATTGATTAAGAATAACATAATAATAATAATACAATATCAACCATTTCAGCTCTAATAATGTATCGGATTTAAATTGCTTGATTATATTGCTTCAAACGGTATACTAGTAATAGACAAAATAAAAACCGTATCAGAAACAACAAAATATTCTAATATGTACGTAACCGATTGACACGGAACTCCTAATGACCACGATAATATACGATTCATTCTATGTATATCGCTGGCAGATACTTATGACCAATGTATGAACAAGATAGTTAGAACGAACGACTATGTTCATGAGAATAGAATAACACATATTAGTGTTCACATTATAGGACCAATGTGCTGGATATTCAGCAATATTTTCAATCCTGCATTTGCTGTTGTGTCGATTGTTGGAGACATCCAAGTACACCCCTTAACGGTAATGTAGTGTAGTTCCATGCTTTTTGGCAAGCCCTTGTATTATCAATGCATGTGTTTATATCGTATGTTCCGATCAGCATTGCCATGAGACATTTGCGTCACATGTATTCATACCTTTAATATTAGTAAACCTAAATCGCATACGCTGCTTAGAGTTGTTGCTGGATGTTTGCATTAAACGGTAATGTATTTCAGACTAGCTCTATATCAAAATGTTTAGTCAATTCATTTGCGACGTATTCCGTTTTCTGAATCAAACGTCGATTAGGATTTCAGTTGCTGGCTAGCAAACAGATATATGGCTTCTTTTAAGTGGCTTAAAATTATTCATGCCGTTTTATAATACCTTTTGACGTGAGACACAAAGACAGTACGAAGATAGTAAGGTCACATTTGATCTTATTTGTATAATATTAAATACATTTGCCAGACAAATGTTGAAACATATAGAATTGGATAACGCGTTGATACGTGCGTATATTCCGCACATTATGTGCCATCACTTTAGTGGACTGTTGCTTCCAGTTGTTGAAAAGATGTAAACACGCGAACATTTTATTCGACTTTTGACACAAAGGAGTTTTCTTTAACCACTACTATATAAAAGGAACGTCTTCAGAGAAATGTACAGTCTTGACACTCCACAATTGGTGTGTCTACAGATTCTAATTATTAATAGGTTTAAAATGTGTTTAAAAAGACATATCAGTACTAAGCTGTCGTAATCTAACATACGAGTAGCAATACACTAAACCATTTATTAACTTCCAGTCGAGAGATGCATTAACTTCCAGTCTAGAGATGCATCACTATTGGCTACATTATACACGGTAATTGCTTATTCAGGTTAGAATACGGTTGAGTTTATTAATAAGGTAAACTAGAAGTTCTATGTTATGAATTAACAGTTCATTTGCAATCTATTTCAGATACAAATCAGTTAGGTGTGGGTAAGAGTTCTGTATGCTAGATTCGGACACTGTGTTCGTATTATTTCATTAACAGATTCAGATTCATACAGTGGTCATACACCGTCAATAGCCTTTATTCAGTGATCGAGACGCACATTATTGTCAGTATGGTGCTGAGGTATACACTTGGTGTCTATTTCAACTCTCAATATTTCGATCATTTATTACGGCCTTATGGTAAATCCTAGGATTGTTCCTATTCATTTTTCCTAATGACCGATGAATGTACTCTATGAATTGTTGACAACAGAATATATGCAGTGTCATAGAGGTAGTTATATATGAAATATTGGAAAGTATAAAAATGGTGCTAAAGACGTAAACGATGTATAGCGTCGAGGGAGAAGACGAATAAAGTCATGGACTGTATATAGGCATTTGTTATATTGCGGTTGATTTCGGGCAATTCCTGTAACTGTCAATAATGTGTAAAACAATTTCCCCATGTGGCTAAATCATTTGAAAACATTGCCAGAAAAGTAGACCACAATATGAGTCATATAGTTTGCTACTTAGTAGTCCAACTGCACTTTATCATTGCAAATCATAGTGTTGCTTTTTGTCGTTATTTTGGGAACTTTTATCTTATGTTTTGCTGACGATGTGTTTTAATTTCCAACTGATTGAAACTGGTTCAATGCGACATCATAAGACACTATGTCATATAAAAATACTGAAAAAGAGATAAAGGCTGTAAGGAAAACTCAATTACCGGATACAATTCTAATTATAACGCATTTTGTTAATCAGTATTTAGTCCATGTTACAAAACAACCCAAACACAATTGTACGTGTATGCATTCGGGTTAAGATACTTTGATTATGTGTTCCTTAATAACACAAACTTAAATATATGTTAACTTTGAAAATGGGTTGTTACTCTCATATTCTCCATGAACTCTTCGATACTACGTAGATATTTGAGAGTGTCTTCTGGTGCAGAGTAAATTAGTTATATCAAATATATCATCCCAACAGGTTTTGCTTTTACTTCTTGATAACCTACTCCTGGGATAATAAGTAAGGTCAATTCTTACAGAGATAGTGATTGTCTTATTTCCGTATTTTCTATTGATACACTTCATAGACAAGTAAATACAATTGTAAGTTCAATTACTTCTGCTTACATCACAGCAGGAAGACAATGCGACAATTTTACGGAGAATGGTGTCGCACTTTGTGCCGTGAGTGTAATAAAGATGATGCTGTGAAATTAATTAGTTGTCTCTACATTTACACCAGTTAGTAAAGTGCTGACTTAGTAAAGATGATGCTGTGAAATTAATTAGTTGTCTCTACATTTACACCAGTTAGTAAAGTGCTGACTTAGCACGATGCTTAAAAGGTTTCACACAAATGATTTCCCCGTACACGCACTGTACTTATCTAAGTTGGGGGTATTCATGTCAAGATTTAGCAACTATTTAGTGAACAGAACGTGAAGACAATTAACTAACCTTAACATCCGAGTATATTGCAGTAAAGAATTTGTGACTACAATGATTTGCGTTACACAAACAAAAATAAAACAGTGAACATAAATATTCCGTTAGTTATGGTATTACAATACTTAATGCATGCTCTAGGAGCAATAACTATACAAAACAACTACACAATAGTTGCCTATAATTGTTCAATACTTTAGGGACATTTCAAAGAATGTGCATAGTTTATAAATAATACATTAATTTCAGGGTGTCTTTTACACAAACAAATCCCAAAGGCGACGGCTTTATAAGAACCATGTTTGCTACTGATAACCAATCTAGCGTCAAGACTATATATTGTAACTGGTCTGCACAAATTACGCTTGTGTATTCAATACGAAACGAGATCTGATTAGGTTTATTAAACACAACAAACGGGCAACCACAAGCATATCGAGAACAAACACACTGTTTCGTGCGTTACAAAAACTATATAGAAGTTCTGAGTTTCTCTGTTTCTTGGACCAAAGTGATACATGCGTGCCTCATGTAGATGGCGATCTGTTCATGCATGAATCAAATTAATTCGACCAATTCCGACAGGCTGTAGTAATTGAGTTACCATGCGTTTTGTTCTTGTTGTTCGTGTGATCTGTAACTTGTGTTTCTTTGTCTTTGTCTCGTTAATGTGTTGTGTTTTGTGCTTTTGGTGATATTGTTTCTTATGGATGATGCCTTCCCTGTCCGATACGTTGTTATTTTTCTTTTATTGATGGTACGAATATGATGAAAAGTGCGTGACAGAACATAACCCACCATGTTGCGTGTTAAATGGAAGTGAAGTATGACAGAGATGTGACATCCAATTAGAGGAAGTGTTGCTTCGTAACTGGCTGACGATTGGTTCATTTCGACCTAAATCAAGGGTTAATTTCTACCATATGTGTTAATATATACGAATGAATGGAAATGATGTCGGATTGTTTATTTATAAAACTTATCTCTGGCCACAAAGGGAAAACTAAGAACTAAGTTTAAATATCACAAACGAAATTGTCTCTCCATTTACGTGGGGGAAAATGAAACTAAGTTGCGTGAAAGGATTGGTGATAGAGAGATATGGACGAATACTGTAGATTTACGTGAATGCAATCTACATTTCACATGTAAATACTATAACGACAATCTAATCAAGTATCATTGTGCTTCCAATAATGAAAGCATCGTTCAAGTCTAGAGAAATACTTCAGATTTACTCATGTTTTGTGATTTTTCTCTAGATCATACGAATGTTATAATGTTGTAAATACTAAATAAATACTGAATAAGAAATAACACAACCCTAAGATTGACTTATCTGATTGGCATAGTTCTGCTATATTAACCGACATACAAGAATACGACAGGATCAGTGCTTACCACAGGAAGATGATTAAACCCAATAAGCATATAAATAGATAGAGAGAAATACTACTTTGACGGATATAGGACGTGGCAGAGTTTTGTTTCTGTTGTCATGAGCAATGGGTGGTATAGATATAGCACATTCTAATTATGATGAATTATTATCTATTTGTATCTAGTGCGGTAACATAAATGTTAATGACATCTATCATTTGCATGAGGAGTTCCTATCAATTGCATAGCATGCCTGTCCTCCCGACCTATACAATTTACGCCAGCCAGCAATGACGTTATGTAATGCATAAAAAAGAAATGAGGGAGGCAGCACTTAACCTCTTCAGAAGAGCGAAAAATGTTTTACGCTAAAATCATTCGAGCATAATAGGAAAATGCTCAAATCCGTCTTAAGTAGACTTAAAGTTGATGGATACAGCAACATGGCTGCGTTTTAGCCTGTAGCAGCGTTTTTACCCAGTAAATGTTTATTTGCGTCACACGCATCCAGATTCGTGTTCATACATCATAAATATCCGTATTAAGTGATCCATAGACACTTGATGGTCAGTATGATGTTAAACACTGTAAGCTTTTTGGTGTCAATTTTAACTCTCAAGAGTTCGATCTATTATTACGACCTATGGTAGATGCTTGAACTATCCCCACTCATTCTTCCTAATGACCGATAAATGTACTCTATGAATTGACAACATAATATATATAGTGCCGTAGTAGGAGTTATGTATGGAATATTGTCAATAAATAAGAGCGGTATTAAAGACGTAAACGTTGTATTGCGTCAATGGAGATCGCAAATATAGTCCTGGACTCTTCGTCAGTATACAGGCATTTGTTATATTTCGATTTATTTGGGGAAAATTCTGTAATGGCAAATGTTGCATAAAGCTAAGTTCCTACGTAGATTGATAAATGACAAACAAACCCAGAAAAGTATGACACATAAAATCGTCCGCTCGATAAAGTACAACTTAGTAGTCCAGTGGTGTGCAGTTTTATCAAGATAATGATTCAAGTCACGCCACAAGATACTCCTTGCTGCCGTACATTAAGAAGAGAAAATGTGAAAGTACTAGTGTAACATTTGTGCTTGAGATACTGAAATATCTATGATTAGTAAACTGATACTGAAATGATGTACCAATAGACTGGGCGACCTCTGGTGTACTGTAAATAAGTTGCTAGTATATCAACTCTATCATCCCAACAGGTTTTGCTTTTACTTCTTGATAAACTACTCCTGTGATAATTAGGGAGGTCGATTCTTACAGAGATATTGATTGTCTTATATCCGCAGTTTTTATTGATACACTTCATAGACAAGTAAATACAATTGTAAGTTCAATTACTTTTGCTTACATCACAGCAGGAAGACAATGCGACTATTTTACGGAGAATGGTGTCGCACTTTGTGCCGTGAGTGTAATAAAGATGATGCTGTGAAAATTAGTTGTCTCAACATTAACACCAGATAGTACAGTGCTGACTTAGTACGGTGCTAAAAGGGTTTCCCTCGTATGATTTCCCCCAAAACGAACTGTATTTATTTAATTGGCAATAAGATTTAGATGAAACAGAACAGAACGTGAAGAAAAATAACTCTACTTAACATCCGAGTATATTGTAGTGTAAAATGTGAGAACACAATGATTTACGTTACGTTACAAGAAGTAATAAAATCACAGGGTGGTGCACATCCTATCAGCAGAATTATTCATTGTAGGCGACGTAAACCATATGTTAGCTGCGGAATATTTTACGTTAATTCTAGGATGCGTTTCAATTAATTAATTCAACATAACACCTACACAATAGTACCATCACTGTAGGGACATTTAAATGAATTTAAACAATTGATAGATAACACATAAATTTCAGGACGTATATTACACAAACAAATCCCAATAGCGACGGCTTTATAAGAAACGTGTTTGCTACTGATAACCAATTTAGCGTCCAGGCTATATATTCCAATTGGTCTGCACAAATTGCATTAGTGTATTCAATACGAGCCGCGATCTGATTAATCTGATCTGTTTCATTCAACACAATGAGACTATAACTATGGATTCGATCAATTTGACCTAAATCAATGTTATTTCTACAAAATGTACTTGTATGTATGATTAAATTTTAATTTATCTCTTGACCAGGACATAAACAAACTACTGTTCGACATCTAATGTATCCTCACAGTCAATGTATTAATGAGGTGAAAACGTGCATAAAATGATGGTTCACAGCTAGAAAATTGACGAAAATACTTCATTTACTCATGTTTTGTGATTTTGCTTCTTACCATACGAATTGTATAATGTTTGATAGACTAAATAAATACTGAATGGGAAACAACGTAACTCGAAGATTTACTTAGTGGGGAGCGGTAACCTAGAGGTAGGGCGCGCGCTTCGGGATCGAGAGGTCCCGGGTTCGATCCCCCTCTGGACCATTGGTCAAAATCTCTGAGCAAGACCCACAGCTCCACTCCACCATGGTGTAACATGGTACCTGTGAGGGCAGTGTCTATTCCTGGGCGCCGCAGATCGATGTTGGCTGCCACACCACAGGAGAGAAATAGTCTCCCCAGGGAGACACGAGTGTAGGTTTCCATATGTAGCCCAATGACCAGGGGAGTTAAAATGTCAAAGGGTGCTTGAGCGGCCTAACAGCTGAAAACAGCCCTAGAAAATTGGTAACTTTTTTTTTAAACTTTAACTCAACTGATTGCAATAGAAATGTTATGTTAACTAACGGACATACAATAATACTACAGATTCATTGCTCACGACTAGAAGATAATTAAAGCCAATGAGCTTATAATAGATAGAAAGAAATACTACTAAGGATCTAGGACAAAGGTTTGCTTCTTTCAGGAGCTTTGGGTTTTATAGATATGCATCGTACATTTTAATTCTCTATTTGCATCTAGTATGGTAAAACAAATGTTAGTGACCTATTTCATTTTTATAGTAGAGTTAGAGTTGCTCTTATGTGTCTGTCTTCCCGACATATTTTTCTATAAGTCGAAGACTGTCTTTAGTATCAATATAATTCTGCTCATGAACATGCCATAGAGAACTGCTACTTCCCATTTCTGAAATAACTGTTGTGAAAACCGTCGATACAAAATGCCAAGTACAAAATTAAAAACAGTTCGCTATGAGGAATTGTCTTTAACATAGTTACTTTGACAGTCATTCCCACTGAGAAATGCACGCTGTTAGCATGTTGCAGTTTTTGCATCTCTAGCTTTTAGTTTTTCAATCATGAACTCTAAACACAAATCGTTATAAAAAATGTCCAACGCTAACACAATATGAGCATCGTAGGAATAAATAATCTAAATAATAAAGTACCCTCCCATTCTAGCACACACTCGTATAAGTACATATGGCAGAAATGAATGCTTGATTAATGTCGAAATGAACCAATCCTCAGCCAATTACGAAGCAACACTTCCTCCAATGCGATGCTCCCAACTCTGTAATACTTTACTTCTCTTTATCACGCTATATACGGGATTATGTTTTGTCACGCAATAAACATTTTATTATATTCTTACAATAAAAGCTCGACCAATTTGAGTGCACTGATATTCAACAGATATTCAAAATACACACCAAAACGCAAATACTCTTTGACAACTGAATTAGAGGCTGGAGCGGTTAAAGTTCATTGTGGCGTTCATTGTTTGTACTTGGACTTTTCTTTGTATGCGTTTCGTGCTCGGTTCTTTTTGTTTAGTGCTGCCTTTCCTAATCAAATTTTAATTAATACTTGTACATGGAAAATAAACCTTAGTATTTGCATCTCCAGCTTTTATTTTTTGATACATACACTCTTAACACGTATCGTTAATCAGTTACAAACATGTTAATCGCTAACATCATGTGAGCTTGATAGAAAAATTCTCTTATCCGTGTCTTAAGTAGAAGTCGATGGATTCAGCAACATGGCTGCGTTTTGAATTTGTGTCACACTCATCCAGATTCGTGGACAAACATTGTTAATATCCTTCATTCAGTGAGCCAGAGACATATTATTATCAGTATGGTACTGGAATAGAGACTGTAATGTTATTGGTTTCAATTCTAACTGTCCGTGTTTCGATCTTTTATGACGACCTATGATAGTTGCAAGGATTATTCAAATTCAGTCTACCAAATGGTCGACAAATGTACGGTATGCATTGACAACAGAATAAATATATTGTCGCGATGGGAGTTACATACATTTGTACTAAGTATGGTGAAGTTATACGATTGGTATTAAAGACATAAATGCTGTAATGCGTCGAGGGAGATGATAAATACTAGTGAAGTCTTGGACTCCTGGTCAGTATATGGGTATTGGTTATATTGCGATATATTAGAGGAAATTCCTATAACAGCCAATGTTGTATACAAAAATGTCCCTATGCGGCTTAATAATTGGCAACCCGTACCAGAAAAGTATGACACATATATATGTACGCTCGATAAAGTACAACTTAGTAGTCCAGTGGCATGCGGTTTTACAAAGATAATGCTTTAAGTCACACCACAAGATACACCATACTGTCGCACATTAAGAAGATAAATTAGAATGTGCTAGTGCTACAGCCCTATTGGAGATACTGAGGTCTTCATGATTTGACAACTGCCGGCAAAATGCTGCACCTATAAACTGAATGACTTCTGGTGCACCGTAAATTAGTTATATCAAAACTATAATCCCAACAGGTTTTTCTTTCGCATTTGATAAACTACCCCTTTGGATAATGAGTAAGGTCAATTCTTACAGAAATATTGATTGATTTCCGCAGTTTTTATCGATACACTTCATAGACAAGTAAAGACAATTTTAAATTCCATCAGATTTGGTTGCACTGCAACAGGAAGACAATGCAACTATTTTGATTTTGCGGAAAAAATTGTCGCACTTTGTGTCCTGAGTGTTGTAAAGTCAGCTTTTCTGATATCGCAGCAGGAACAAATGGAGACTCATTACGGAGACTATAGTGTCATAAAGATGGTACTGTGAAATGAATTAGTAGTCTAAACATTTACACGAGTTAGTAAAGTGCTGACTTAGCACGGGGCTAAAAAGATTTCCCGTGTATGATTTCCCCAGACGGAACTTTATTCATCTAAATGGGGGCAAACAGATCGAGATGAAACAAGTTCAAATAAGCATTTAGCGAATAGATACTAAACTTGATATCCGAGTATTTTGTAGAATTTTTTAACATAAAGATTTACGTAACGTGTACAAAGAACAATGAAATGAAAGAGCTATGCTCACACTGTCAGCAGATGCACCGCTTAATTATCTATTATAAGTGACATGAACCATGTGTAAGAATTAATACATTCTACATGCCAGCTGCACAAAAGTACCACCACCTTAGGGAAATTAAAATGTACATGCACAGTTGATAGATAACACATTTATTCAGGATGTATATTACACAAACATATCCCATAGGTGAAGGCTTTATAAGAGAAGCTTGTTTCTACTGATAACCAATCTAGCGTCCAGACTATACATTCCAATTGATCTGCACAAATTACATTCGTGTATTCAATACGATCGGCGTTCTGAATACAAGTTCATCGAACACAACAAATCGACAAGAACATGCATTTCGTGACCAAATTGTATGTGGAAGTTCTAAGAATCTCTGTTTGTTTAGCAAAAGTGCTACATGCGTGCCTCATATTTATGGTGATCTGTTCATGCATGCCTTAAATCAGCTCGACGGACTTCGGCTGGCTGTAAGAATGAATTGTCGTGCTTTTTAGAACTGGTCATCCTTGTGGTACACGTGACCTGTTACGTGTTAAATGTGTTTCTTTTTCTTTGTTTTTGGTTTGTTATTCTGTTGTGTTTTGTGTCGTTAGCGACTTGTTTCTCCTGAGTGTTGCCTTCTCTGTCAGATTTGTTTATACATTTTGTGATACGAATGTTATAATGTTTGAAAGACTAAATAAATACTGAATAACAAATAACACAACCCTAAGATTGACTTATCTGATTGGCATAGTTCTACTATATTGACCGACATACAAGAATACGACAAATTCAGTGCTTACGACAGGAAGATGATTAAACCCAATAAGCATATAAATAGATAGCGAGAAATACTACTTTGACGGATATAGGACGTGGCAGGCAGAGTTTTGT
Source organism: Spisula subtruncata (assembly GCA_963678985.1). NCBI lineage: Eukaryota > Metazoa > Mollusca > Bivalvia > Venerida > Mactridae > Spisula > Spisula subtruncata. The sequence continues at coordinate 73,699,466 of OY787660.1, read as the reverse complement.
TTCTGTTGTCATGAGCAATGGGTGGTATAGATATAGCACATTCTAATTATCTATTTGTATCTAGTGCGGTAACATAAATGTTAATGACATCTATCATTTGCATGAGGAGTTCCTATAAATTGCATAGCATGCCTGTCCTCCCGACCTATACAATCTACGCCAGCCAGCAATGATGTTATGATATGCATAAAAAAGAAATGAGGAAGGCAGCACTTAACCTCTCCAGAAGAGCGAAAAATGTTCTTCGCTAACATCATTCGAGCAGCATAGGAAAATGCTCAAACCCGTCTTAAGTAGACTTAAAGTTGATGGATACAGCAACATGGCTGCTGCGTTTTTACCCAGTAAATGTCTATTTGCGTCACACGCATCCAGATTCGTGTTCATACATCATAAATATCCGTATTAAGTGATCCATAGACACTTTATGGTCAGTATGGTGTTAAACACTGTAAGCTTTTTGGTGTCAATTTTAACTCTCAAGAGTTCGATATTTTATTACGACCTATGGTAGATGCTTGAACTATCCCCACTCATTCTTCCTAATGACCGATAAATGTACCCTGTGAATTGACAACATAATGTATATAGTGTCGTAGTGGGAGTTATGTATGGAATATTGTCAATAAATAAGAACGGTATTAAAGGCGTAAACGTTGTATTGCGTCAATGGAGGTCGCAAAAATAGTACTGGACTCCTAGACTCCTGGTCAGTATACAGGCATTTGTTATATTTCGATTTATTTGGGGCAAATTCTGTAATGGCAAATGTTGCATAAAGCTAAGTTCCTACGTAGATTAATAAATGACAAACAAACCCAGAAAAGTATGACACATAAAATCGTCCGCTCGATAAAGTACAACTTAGTAGTCCAGTGGTGTGCAGTTTTATCAAGATAATGATTCAAGTCACGCCACAAGATACACCATGCTGTTGTACATTGAGAAGAGAAAATGTGAAAGTACTAGTGTAACATTTGTGCTTGAGATACTGAAGTCTCTATGATTTGTAAACTGATACTGAAATGATGCACCAATAGACTGGGTGACCTCTGGTGTACTGTAAATTAGTTATATCAACTCTATCATCCCAACAGGTTTTGCTTTTACTTCTTGATAAACTACTCCTGGGATAATAAGTAAGGTCGATTCTTACAGAGATATTCATTGTCTTTTTTCCGCTGTTTTTATTGATACATTTTATAGACAAGTAAAGACAGTTGTAAATTCTATCCGATTTGCTTATATCACAGCAGGAAGACAATGCGGCTATATTACGGGGAACAGTGTCCCACTTTGTGCCCTGAGTGTAATTAAGATGGTACTGTGAAATGAATTAGTTGTCTCTACATTTACACCAGTGAGTAAAGTGCTGACCTAGCATGATGCTCAAAAGGTTTCCCGCGTATGATTTCCCCAAAACGAACTGTATTCTTTTAAGTGACAACAAGATTTAGATAAAACGGAACAGAACGTGAAGAAAAATAACGTATTTTAACATCCGAATGATATAGTATATTGTAGTGCAGAATGTGAGAACACAATGATTTACGTTACGTAACACGTACAAGAATAAATGAAATCACAGGGAAGTGCATACCCTATCAGCAGAACTATTCATTGTAGGCGACGTAAACCATATGTTAGCTGTGGAATATTTTACGTAAGCTGTAGGATGCCTAAATTAATAAATTCTACATAACAGCTACACCATAGTACCATAACTGTAGGGACATTTAATTGAATTTACACAGTTGATAGATAACAAATAAATTTCAGGACGTATATAACACAAACAAATCCCAATGGCGATGACTTTATAGGAAACGTGTTTACTGATGATAACCAGTCTAGCGTCCAGGCTATATATTCCAATTGGTCTGCACAAATTGCATTAGTCTATTCAATACGAACCGCGATCTGATTAAATTCATTGAACACAACAAACGGGCAATCAAAAGCATGTCGTGACCATGTGTCGTGTTTTGTGCTCTACAAATACGATGTAGAATTTCCGAGTAGCTCTGCCATTATATATGTAATATGTATCATACCTTAGGCATACTAGATGTCTAATTTGATCTGATTCATTCAACACAATAAACGGACGACAACAAGTAGACTAAAGCATGTAGTTACAAAACACGGTTGTTCAAGCGTTACAAAAATTGTGTTGAAGTTCCGAGTTTCTCTGTTCCTTGGGCCAAAGTGATACACGCGTGCCTCATGTTGGTGGTGATCTGTTCATGCATCAAATTGAAACAACTCGATAAACTTCAGCAGATCGAAGGAATGCCTTGTCGAGCATTTTGAAGCTAGATGTCTCTTATTGTTCGTATGCCATGTAACAAGAGTCTTTGCCTTGTTCCTGTGTTGTGTTTTATGCCGTTCCTGATGTTGTTTTTTCTTGGTTATGCCCTCCCGGTCCGATTGGTTGTTGTCTTTCCATTGAATATTGGTCAAACATTTATTACACGAATATGATGGAAAGTTCATTTATTTCGTGAGAGACCATAATTTAGCATAATGCATGACAAATAGAAGTAAAGCATGGCAGAAATGGGAGCATCACATTGGAGGAAGTTTTGGCTCGTAATTGGCTGAATTGGAGACTACAACTATGGATTGGATAAATATGACCTAAATCAATATTATTTCTACCAAATTCTCTTGTATGTATGAGGAATGGAAGGATGTCGGATTTTTTTATTTTATTTAAATGTATCTCTTGCCCAGGACATAAAAATGTTTGAAATCTAATTCACTCTCACAGTCTATGTATTTATGAGGTGAAAACGTGCATGAAAAGATGGTTCAAGTCTAGAGAATTGACGAGAATACTTCATCTACTCATGTTTTATGATTTTGCTTCTTATCATACGAATGGTATAATGTTTCAAAGACTAAATAAATAAATACTGAATATAAAAAAACGTAGCCAGAAGATTTACTTAGCTGATTACCATAGAACTGTTGTATTGACCGACATACAATAATACTACAGATTCAGTGCTCACGACTAGAAGATAATTAAAGCCAATAAGCTTATAATAGATACTACTAATAAATACTACTAAGACGGATCTAGGACAGAGGTTTGCTTCTGTCAGGAGCTATGGGTTTTATAGATATGCATTGTACATTATACTTCTCTATTTGCATCTAGTATGGTAAAACAAATGTTAGTGACCTATTTCATTTTTATCTTAGAGTTAGAGTTGCTCTTATGTGTCTGTCCTCCCGACCTATTTTTCTATAAGTCGAAGACAGTGTTTAGTATCAATATAATTCTGCTCATGTACATTCCGTTGATAAATCGTTATAAAAAATGTCCTACGCTAACACAATATGAGCATCGTAGGAATAAAGAATCTAAATAATAAAGTACCCTCCATTCAAGCTTACACTCCTATAAGTACATATGGTAGAAATGAACAGTTGATTTAGGTCAAAATGAACCAATCCTCAGTCAATTACGAAGCAACACTTCACCCAATGCGATGCTCCCAACTCTGTCATACTTTACTTCTATGTATCACGCTATACACTTGTTAAATGTTATAAGTACACCAACATGTTATGCGTATATCTTTTTTATTATGCATGATATCATGTGCATTTTTTGCATGTTTTCATGCGAGCAGTATAGCAGCAATATCCGATAATTCGATGAATATAATTCGCACGCTGCGAGCAGTGAACCGTGCATGTTCAAATTAAACAAAATGCACGTGCAAAGCAAATGATTTTCGCAAAAACTCTAAAAATGTTGCATACACATTGTCCATCAATACTCACACGAGGAAAACACAAAACCGGAAGAATTACGATAACAGACCGTACAAGAGAGGTTTGTGAAAGATACACATCTCATGACAGTAATTAGTCTAGCGTATCTTAGGTCACCACGACCTCGACCTTGGACCTATCGACCTCAACATTAGTAGGAGCCTATATCTGATGATTAGCAACCTCTCTGTAAAGTTTTACGATCTAAGGTCCTGTATTTCTTATGGTGTTGACCAGTGATTGTTGTGTGTTCAAAGGTCATGGTGGGTTTGACCTTTGATCCAAATGACCTTGAAATTGAATCGGGCCGTCTTTTGAGGATACGAATAATCTCCTCTTAGAATTTTGGAATCCTAGGTCCAATCGTTTTGGAGTTATTGTTGAAAAACCATTCGGCATGTCGACCGACCGACTATTTGCACTGCAACGCTATGTACTGTGTTGGTGTACTTATAACATTTAATGAGTGTATACTGGATTATGCTTTGTCACGCAATAAACATTTCATCATATTCGTACAATAAAAGCTCGACCAATTTGAGTGCACTGATATTCAAAAGAAATATAATGACCAATATGCCTGGGAAATAGCACATTGCAGAAAACCAAAACACGAACAGTATAAAACAAAATACATACCAAAACACAAATACAACTGAATTTTGGGCTGGAGAAGTTAAAGTTTGTCGTTCATTGTTGTACTTGCACTTTTCTTTGTATGCGTTTCGTGCTCGGTTCTTTTTGTTTAGTGCTGCCTTTCCTAATCAAATTTTAATTAATATTTGTACAGGAAAAATAAACCTAAGTATTTGCATCTCTAGCTTTTATTTTTTGATACATAAACTCTTAACACATATCGTTATAAGTTACAAACATGTTTATCTCTAACATCGTATGAGCTTCATAGTAAGAATACTCTTATCCGTGTCTTAAGTAGAAGTCGACTGATTCAGCAACATGGCTGCGTTTTAAATAGCACGTTTTTGCATTTACCCCTAGTCGAGATGACTTTTTGTCACACGCATCCAGGTTCGTGGACAAACATTGTTAATATCCTTCATTCAGTGAGCCAGAGATTATTATTATCAGTATGGTACTGGAATAGAAACTGTAATGTTATTGGTTTCAATTTCAACTCTCCGTGTTTCGAACTTTTAATTACGATCTATGATAGTTGCAAGGTGTATTCAAATGCAGTCCACCAAATGGTCGATAAATGTGCGGTATGCATTGACAACAGAATATACACGTATATATTGCCGTATTGGAAGTTACATACATTTGTATTAAGTAATGTGAAGATATTCTATTGGTATTGAAGACATAAATGGTGTATTGTGTCAAGGGAGATGGCAAATATAGTCTTGGACTCCTGGTCAGTATATGGGCATTGGTTATATTGCGATATATTAGAGGAAATCCTATAACAGCCAATGTTGTATAAAATATGTCCCTATGCGGCTTAATAATTAGCAAACCGTCCCAGAAAATTATGACAAATATAAGTGTACGCTCGATAAAGTACAACTAAGTAGTCCAGTGGCGTGCAGTTTTACCAAGATAATGCTTTAAGTCACACCACAAGATACACCATACTGTCGCACATTAAGAAGATAAATTAGAAAGTACTAGTGTAACATCCCTATTGGAGATACTAAGGTCTTCATGATTTGTCCACTGCCGGCAAAATGCTGCACCTATAGACTGGGTGACTTCTGGTGTACCGTAAATTGGTTACTAGTATATCAATACTATAATCCAAACAGATTTTTCTTTCGCTGTTGATAAACTACTCCTTGGATAATGAGTCAGGTCAATTCTTACAGAGATATGGATTGTCTCACTTCCGCAGTTTTTATTGACACACTTCATAGACAAGTAAAGACAATTTTAAATTCCATCAGATTTGGTTGCACTGCAAAGTTGTAAAGTCAGCTTTTCTGATATCGCAGCAGGAACAAATGGAGACTGCTTTACGGAGACTATGTCGCACTTTGTGTCATAAAGACGGTACTGTGAAATGAATTAGTTGTCTTAACATTTACACTAGTTAGTAAAGTGCTGACTTAGCACGGGGCTAAAACGCGTATGATTTCCCCCAACGGAACTTTATTCATCTAAATGGGGACAAACAGATCGAGATTAAACAAGTTCAAATAAACATTTAGCGAATAGAACGTAAAGACAAAAAAACTGATCGTAACATCCGAGTATAGTTTAGAATTCTTGAACATAATGATTACGTAACGTGTGCACAGCACAATGAAATGAAAAAGCCATGCTCACACTGTCAGCAGATGAACCGCTGAATTATCTATTATAAGTGACATGAATCATGTGTTAGTTGGATGCGCCCTGAATTAATAAATTATACATGCCAGCTGCATTATAGTACCACCATTTTAGGGAAATTAAAATGTATATACACAGTTGATAGATAACAAATTTATTCAGGATGTCTATCACACAAACATATCCCATAATTGAAGGCTTTATAAGAAACGTGTTTGCTACTGATAACCAATCTAGCGTCCAGACTATATATTCCAATTGGTCTGCACAAATTTCATAAGTGTAATCAATACGATCGGCGTTCTAAATACAAGTTCATTGAACACACAAACGGACAAGAACATGCATTTCGTGACCAAATTGTATGTAGAAGTTCTGAGTATCTCTGTTTGTTGGACAAAAGTGCTACATGCGTGCGTTATGTTTATGGTGATATGTTCATGCATGCCTTAAATCAGCTCGACGGACTTCGGCTGAATTATCGTGCTTTTTAGAACTGGTCATCCTTGCGGTACATGTAACCTGTTATATGTGTTTCTTTTTCTTTGTTTTTGTTTTGTTATTCTGTTGTGTTTTGTGTCGTTTGCGATTTGTTTCTCCTGAGTGTTGCCTTTTCTGTCAGATTTGTATATACTTTTCTGTTGAAAAGGTGGGTACTGTGATTGGTCGCTTATAATGAAAAGTTCATTTCGCGATATTACATAATCTAGCATATTGCGCGATAAATAGAGGTAATGTATATTTAACTTATTTCGTGACCACAAGAACAAAGAATAAGTTACAAAATAACGGACTGTGAAGGACCCTCAAAATATCTGTATTAATGAGGTGAGAATGTGCATGAACGGATCGTTCATGTCGAGAGAACTATTGACAAATACTTTTGCTTTTGTACACTGGATTCTCTATGATTTGTCAACTGATACAAAAATGCTGCACTAATAGACTATGTAACCTCTGGTGCACCGTAAATTTGTAATTAAGAAATAAAAATCTGTTCGCGTTTATTGTCGGTGAATAAAACACGGGCAGGAGTTCGGTTGCGGAAAAATTAAATCACGAGTGCGTAGCACGAGTGATTTAATTTTCCGCATCCGAACGAGTGCCCGTGTTTTATTCACCGATAATATACAAGAACAGAGTTTTTATTTCGATTCTAAATACGATAATAGCCCGCACTATTTAACTGCGCGCATTCCATTTTCACCCATTTGACATTGAACATAATTCCACGATGAAATTGAGTGGCTTATTAGCTGGTACAATTACCTCCCTCGTTAATGAAAACGACCTACGTACTTTTCTGAAGGAAATACCACAATTTAAACATTGAAACAATTTTAATAACACGAGTATATGGTATCTATTTCATAAAATGAAAAATATAAATGGATTGATTATCAGAAGCTTTAATAAAACTTGGTTTCTAGAGTACATTGGAGTCTCTAAAAATAGATGCGTCATAGATGTAACACTGGATTCTCGTGCAACTCGCCTTGTCATCGTGACTCGTAGTAAATTTTACTATAAAGTTTACGTTCATTCATTCATAAATATGTCAAGTGATACTGGGCGTAAATAGAAACAGCCAATTTGATAGGTATGTTTTATGGGGGCAATAAAACATGGTTCGGTTCGTTCTTTGTGTATTGGATTAATCCGCGAATCGTGTTAGAATATTAAATATACCACCCCAACAAGTTTTGCTTTTACTTCTTGATACACCACTCCTTCTTGGATAATTAGCAAGGTCAATTCTTACATAAATATTGATTGTCTCATTTCCACAGTTTTTATTTATACACTTCATAGACAAGTAATGGAAATTGTGAATTCTATCAGATATCGCTTGGTATCGCAGCTGGAAGACAATGCGACTATTTTACGGAGAGTTAATGCACACTTTTCAGATTCCACCTCCTGTCCCAATTCCATAGCAAAATGAGAATGTAAATTAAGTTAGGACAGACAGCACTGAACAAAAAGAGCTGAGCACGAAACGCATACAAAGGAAATTACAAGTACAAACTCGCACGCCAAAATAAACTTTAACCGCTACGATTCCCGAATTCAGTTGTCAAAGTGTATTTCTGTGTGCTTTTGTTTTGTACTGTTCGTATTCTGGTGTTTCTTCAGCGTGCTATTTGTCCAGTCCTACCGGTCGTGATTTTCTGTACAATATCAGTGCACTGAAATAAGTCGAGCAATTATTGTATGAATGTGATGAAAAGTTTATTGCGTGACAGAACATAATCCACTATATAGCGTGATAAATAGAAGTAAAGTTTCACATCGAGGTAAGCATCAACTTGGAGAAACTATTGACCATTTCGACCTTAATCAAGGGTCCATTTTATCATATGTACTTATATGTACGGATGAAGGGAAGGGGTGACGGACTTATTTTATTTCTTCACCACGAGGTAAAAACTAATAACTAACTTATGATATAACGAACCCCTTATGGACCCTCAAAGTATCTGTATTCATGAGGTGAAAACGTACATGAAATGATCGTTCAAAACTAGAGGATTATGAGAAATACTTCAGAGATACCCTCACGTTTTGTGATTTTGCTCTAGATCATACGAATGTTATCATGTTTGAAAGACTAAATAAATACTGAATAAGAAACAACAAAACCCTAAGATTGACTTAACTGATTGGCATAGTTCTGCTATATTGACCGACATACAAGAATACGACAAATTCAGTGCTTACGACAGGAAGATGATTAAACCCAATAAGCATATAAATAGATAGAGAGAAATACTACTTTGACGGATATAAGACGTGGCAGAGTTTTGTTTCTGTCAGGAGCAATGGGTGGTAAAGATATACATTCTTATTCTCTATTTGCATATAGTATGGTAACATGAATGTTAGTGACATCTATCATTTTATGAGGATTTCCAATAATTTGTATAGCATATCTGTCTTCTCTACATATTCCATTTCTGCCAGCCAATGTGTAATGTATGAAAAGATATGAGGAAATCGGACAGGGAGGAAATCGGACATGAAGTCAACCAAAGGATGTTCTAAGATGGGTATCACCTGGCCGAAGAAAACCTGGTCGACCTAAGACAACATGGATGAAAGACAACGGTGACAATTATCTGTGGGAGAAGCTGAGAGAATGCCCAAAGACAGACCTAAGTGGAGAGAGACCATTGCAACAATTATATCCCACTGGAGAGGAAGAGGATTATCCGAAGCTATAATCTTGCACATTTACATGCTGGAGAGAACTGCCACTTCCAATATTTGAGAGAAAAAAAGTACAATTTTGTTAAAACATTATTTGATCAACAACTATTAAACAACATGTGTGTAAAAATTACAAGCTTTAAGGATTGGGAAAGAAGTTTTGAAGTACAATTTGAAGAACAGTTCGCCCAAAGGTATTGTTCTAAACATTGTCAACATTGACAGTCAGTCCCTCTGAGAAATGCACACTTGTAACATGTTGTTTTTTGCATTTTCAACTTTTTTTCAAACATAAAATGTAAACACATGTCGTTACAAAAATGCTTTTCGCTAGAATCCTATGGGCATTATAGGAAAGTAGTAAGTCGATGGATACAGCAACATGGCTGCGTTCTAGCATGTGGCAACGCCAACCCCCCCCCCCCCAAGTCGATATGTATTTGGGTCACACGCATAAGACGTAAACGTTGCATTGCATCTTGTGAGAAGGTAACTATTGCCACAGTGGGTTCATATAATATTTTGATTTGTTATTCTGTGTATTGGCAGTTCCTGTGACTGACAACGGTTTATGAAATAATGTTGCTTTTCGTCTAAATCATAGGCAAACAGAGCCAGATATATAAGACAAAACTTGACACATATTGTCTGGTTGTTAAAGTATGACCTAGTCAGTGTTGCCAGACATGAGTGATCAATCTCTATCTTATCATTCACACTTGCTGGCGTTGTCTTCAACACCCTATATTTCATTATGTGCTATGGGAGAAGACTCAAACATTGTACAATTGCATCCCAAGCATAGAAAATCAGAGCCATGAACCTTTGATAGTCAGTTTATTTTAGTTTTTACTAATTTAGTTTAGGTCGATTTTGATCTTACTTATATGAATCACTCGCGAAACCTCATTCCTGGTGCTGTTCATCGCCACGACGGTATGGAAAAAGGGGCTAGATTCCCTTTCATGGTGGTCTTCAAGGGTATAACTTGTACTACTTTATTTCGTCTTTGGTAAGACGAGCCCTGGTATCCAACTCAGGGCCGCTCGCACTCGAAGCGGATGCTCTGTCACCAGGCTTTCCGTTGCCAGGCTAGGAAACTAACTGTGTCTCAATGTTTGATGCCTAAAGCTGACTCAAAAGCAATAATATTTAGCAACTTGGAAGACATATTTAAAAGTAAGATGTGCATTAAAGTCTAAGAGGTTCTAAATACATGACACCATCAAGTCAATAACATTAGAATTAACATGTGTGTCTCTATTTTGATAATAAATTAATCAGTAACTAACTCCGTTGATAGTTAGTTTTTATTCATGCAGCGTTTCGTCAGTCACATCCTATTTTGAGAAACTCGTGCCTTGAAGCAACACAACATGAAGATTAAGAACTGTGTGACAAAATCGTTGCGTGAAAATGTGCAGTGTTGAAACGTCTTCCTGAATATTTTGTCAGCAAATTTCACCGAGAGAATACAAATGTCACTGGAACATATTTGTTTTTATCGGATAAAAATGCAATGTTCTGATGTCGACATCTCTATTAGAATAAAAAAAGCACCATAATAATGCATGTAATGCAGAAAAATAGCAAGAGCTTGAGGTTAGACAACGCGCTCGACTCTCACAGTAATTGTTACAATATAATTATTACGTCTTACGCCGTAGGCCTATACTTTTTAAAATCAAAGTAGCATAACTCTGTCAAAAGTTCTAATTCAATTACTGTGATTAGTTCCCCTGACAGTAAAGAAATATTTCATTTTTCAGGCCAGACTTAAATTTTACACTTACTGGTCCCAGATATGGCAAAAGTACAAAAGTTACATCATGGAAATACAAGGTATATCTAACAATATAAAAACATGTATCATGTCTCTGACAAATACACTTTGTACTTAAAGGTTATCCTCGATATTCCACACCAGTTTATCAGACTCGTGAGCAATATAGCTGTTACACAGTGCATATATAATTGTACTACATGAAGTATACTATATACGTTTTACAAAAAAACAACGCGATTCATAAGCCTGTTCATCGTGCTTAATCTTTTATTACTATTAGTGGATATTTTAAGACTGTGAATAACCCGTTAACTAATCAAATTCATGTAATGTAATAGGCAATTGACATTTTACTGTATCTAATAGTTACAGCAGACCATAGTGACAAAATCGTCAAGACCTACCGGAAAACATCACTTGACAAGTCGTGAAGTATGCTGACATTCAAATAACATAATGTAGACTTAAATATTTCTCATCCGCCGTAACTCGGGATAAAGTATTTACAAAACAAGATGTTCTATTCAACTGGTTTTCAAGTGTTTAAGATACAAGTTTCTAGTATTAAGGCAAGCTAGAGTCTGATGGTCAGGGTTTTTCTTGATCCCGTGAAGCGATAACAAAAGTAACGGTCCCGTTTATGTGCACATACATTTGCACGTTGGGTGCGGAGGCTTATTTATCTCATAGCGGCCTTCTGTTTTTAAACGATGTCAACCGTATTTTCACTTAATTTCAGCCCTTTTTGTGGCTAAATTTGCTAAAGTTTATACAAATCGAACAAACATAAAATATGTATTGACAAATGCAATATATCTTAGATTTTAAATTTTTATTTTAGGTGAAAATATATCAAATACGGGTACCATAAAACAGTCAAAACACGGCGAAACCCTAATATAGGAGCATACCTCGACTCAGTGTAGAAATTTAACTGCTCAACTAAACTTATGGAAGATTGTGAGTTATTGGCATACATTAAAGGTGGACACCTTATGTTGACTGAATACCTCAGGTAACCCTATATGTAAACATAACCAGCACCAGGTGGATTTATTTCTTGATAAAATCGAATACCAATGTTTTATATCTGACAGGGGAACCGATCTAAGTCAAATATATAAAGAGTTTTGAAATATTGATAAAATGATAACAGGAATATTTATAACTACACCTCAAACATGGGGATATTGAAGTTTCACTTTGATATAATATGTAATTACAAGTTGGAATTGATAAACGACTGGGAAGATATAATATATCTGGCCAACATACAGTAGATCGCGGTTGTGACATTCTCAGCTATAAATTGTATGTGTTCGCGACTCAAAGTTTTGCGTCGTTTCTAAAATGAATTCATGGCGTCGTAACTTCGCAGAAACAACTTCAAAAGCCATTCCTTCAATTAATAGCCATTAAGAATCTAAAGTATCATTGTGAAAAAATGCGGTGTTTAGAATTCGCGCTATCAACGGATATTATCGCGAAAGCTTAACCACCACGCATATATGCCGCTTTACTGTAATCAAAGACAAACTGAAGAAAGAAATAGACGGGAAAGATGAATGTTATATTCATGACATACGAAATTATCCTACGCTGTGAGTAATATGCCTGTGTAGTATTGGATCGATGGTATAATAAAACAACCAAGCCATCTTCAAGACTACGGCCAAATCGATCAGGTCCATTTTCGCTCACCGATCAAACTTTAAACATGCTAGCACGCACAGTTAGTAATTCTAAATGTTGCCTCTATTGTATCAAGCAATTGTTGATATGCTTGTTGTTTGGTAATGTTGCATATTTAACCAAGTATAATCCTGTTCATTAGCGAAGCCGTTCGCACGAAGTGGTGACAAAATAGTCTAAGGACAACACATTATAACTTATACATGTACATTTAAGGGGCTAGACAAGTTATGTATCAAGTACTCACTTAACAATAACGGTCGACGGTCTGTCTTGATGGACGACAGCTAACTCGTTCAGCTGTACATACCCCCAAAATGTTGATTTCCGATTTCTGATACGATATTAAAAATATCATGCATTCAAGTATGCTATCTATCTTTGTCGAGTGGTGCATACTTCAACGTTAACTGCGCAACACCAAGGTTATGTAGAAGACAGACGAGGGTCTTCCAATCTCATATGAAGTTAAGATTCATAAAAGTTTGTAACATAGACTTAGGTCCATTAATTTATAGTTCACTCGAACACAATGAGATTTATACCGGTGTCATGTTAGTTATTTCGCCCACAACCCACGATTTATTGCACCAATTCTCGAGCTGAAATAATACTTCATCGATCTTCGACCTTAAGATAAACATAAAACTAGATTGCCTTTCTCTCATACTTTATAACAGAGAGATTATTGAACCGTCTAAAATTGCATCTATATGCGAATATTTTGCGTCATCAGTTGGTTTAGGTTTTCGGTCTTGGGTAGGAAAGACATATAAAAACTCAAATTAATAAAAAAGAGTCGCATATTTATGTAGGAGACATAATATATAGATTTTGTGCTTAGATGTCTGTTTTAACATAAATTCAGTTAGTCCGGAATCCCGGTTTTCAACACCAATATTTTTAGATTAATCACAAGAGGTCATTCAATATACGAGAAAATTTTTATAGTTTGCAATTATTCTATGTCGGGTATGTTAATGCACTTTTAAATCAAAGTCAATATACTTTTTGAGCTCATGTTTACATTTCAAAACACACAATTCGAATTTACATAATCGATGAACAAATAGTCCTCTGTTAAACAACCAGGGAAAACTTGACATTTCATGTCTAACTATACATTTGTATAAGTGTTCAATGATGTATTTTAAATACGACGCTTTCGTAAAATATCGGTAATTTCCGGTTAGTGTACGTCTATTGTGTGATCAAATGTAATAACGTTATAGTAACATTTACAACTGTAAATAATAAAGTATGGTGGGTGAGGATATGAGGATAGACCTAAATTCAGTTTGCGAAAATAACTTTCATAAAAAGTGCGATAAGTGAGTTTGGTAGCATTGTTACGCTGGTCTTTGATCTCATGTCTTGACAATATCCTAACACTGTGACATAGTCTGAGACTTCTACATGCATATGATAAAAACAAAATCAACATATTAAACATATTACCTAACCGCTAAGGCCCTGATTGTATCTATGAAAATTGCCTAAATCGTACACAAGGCGATGCATTATGCACAGTAACTGTGAATCTATATAAAAACGGTTGCACAATAATGTCACACATAAAACCTATGTTAGGATGAAGTGCTGAACAATTGATCAGACTACGAGGACTTTAAGGGCAGACAAGTAACCAACATATTCATACAAACACGTGCTGTTTATCGTTAGCTGAATCAATGAATACAAAACCAATGTTTGTCCATTTAACCCATTCAATAATACCTTCAAAAACCGTTATGCTATGATGCTTTGAAATAAAAAAAAGCCCATGATCCGTCCCCGACACTAAATTAAACACACCCTTAAACCGTGTAAACACTTTAATGTGTTTTATAATTGAAGGGCTTTACCATATTTAGATTTTTACATTTATTTTGATTTTTAAATTCAAGTGTTTACGCAATTCTCAAAATAGAAGCCCATCAAATTGTGGTTTAATAATAAAATACTGAACCGAATAATGATAAACTTTATGATATTAACAACACCGCAAAAGCAATTAAGATGCAATTTGCATTTGTGAGTCTAAAGAGAATTAAAACTACATTGCCATAAATTACAAAATGATCAAAACAATCCGTGCTTAAATGTGCATCGTCGATAAAATGCAATTTAAATATAACAGGCAAAGAATGTTATTAAATTGTAATTAATACTCGTATATTGCATCAAGTGTTCATGAAATGAGTGCATACTAGTAAAATAATAATGTGCTTTATATATAATTATAAATTATTTTGATTTGAGGAATTGATGTATTTTACGTGTATGCAACATCATAATTACGTAATTATGTAAAACATTCGGTCCTGATAGCAGGTGCTTCCTTAATTAAGATTTGATTATATAATTCATTCTAACTAATATTACTATTTCTAGCTAGACTGTGGCACAATGTAGTTTAACATTCTTAAATGCAAAAAATGCATGCACTTCAAATTGTTTGCACTTAAGATATCAAAATATGCGTAATAAACACGGATGCACTACAATCGTTATAAAAAAGTATAACAAATACGTACTCACTAATCTTGTGATCGGTGCCCTCTCGTCAGATTTATAAATTACTTCAATATTGTTATACGACGTTACACTTCACATCAAACCTTGACTTAACATTACATCCGTTATTGTCTGCTCACGAGTGGATTGTTCACCACAGCACACAGCATACTCATGAATGCTCAATTTAACAATTTGTTTCACATAATATCTGTTTTCTGCTTTCCTATATTTACCAGTTTTCATCCATAAATAATAATCTGTCTGATTACATTTTGATCAACTTCAGCTGTGATTTAACTCGTGTGGTTAACAAAGCTAATACATAGGTTTCAGGGCTGGTATCGTAAGATGTACAAACTTAGCGTGTTCAATATCTGACTCTCCATGGCCTTTGTATTTAAACAGCACACTACAAAATATTGTAAACTAAGAGTTATATCGGCTTTCATCTAGCCGGTTAGCTTTGTATCTACGGTATGATCCAAGGCCGTGTCAAACCAAAGACGAAATAAAATAAAAAAGGTACCAGAAATCCATTGCTAGACACTCGGCATATACGGAAAACTGGCTTCGCATCTGCCATACCCTCGTAGCGACGAATAACATCAGGAGTGAGGGGGCGAGAGTGATTAATATAAGTTCTTTCACAATCGACCTTGAATAAATTAGTATAAACTAGCTAAAGATATCTTCAGAAGCGAAAGGAAGAGCCTAGTCGACACTCTAACGCACACTGTCTTCTATATGAACTTAATTCTGTGTTGCAATATTTGTTTGGCTTTTCCTTCCGCTTTTAAATATCCATCGGAAAAGATAGCAAAACTTCTTAAACAGAAGAGACAGAATCCAACAATTAGCAGACCTCTCTTTCGTTAAACAAAAAGAATCGACCAATTATCAAAAATGTTTGAAATGTTAGCCGACCAAACTCATCGGAATTGGTACAGACATATAATTAGAATTTAGAATTTATGTCCCTCTGTGGAATTGGGAAAATCGAAGCACGAAGAGTGTCAACTGGTAAGTAACTAGAAGGCGATGCCCATCTGAATAACAGAGCCCTTTTATATGTTCCTCTTTATTGAATTTCACGAAATTTAATACCAACCGAAACAAACTTTCAATTGAGCTCTAAGGCTTCATGTGTGGCAACTGACAATATCCAAGTGCTTCACTTGCACATTAGACAATGGCACTGTGCAATGCAAGCAATTATAAAAATGAGTATGATAAAACATGAAATGGCGTGTGCATTTTCGTCACGCACGAGATTAACAAAACCAGTTTTAGGAAAGTGGAACCAGTTTTGTTTCTGCGCTTTGTCTTAGTGTATGCCAAACTTGATGTTTTATATAAAACACTATCATTGTTTATGATACATAAACGTGTCATCTTTAGCCACACGTTTTATATTAAACAACCACAATAAGTGCTAAGTTGTAGTCGTAAAACATATGGTGTTCAAATTGCTGCCACTGTCGCTTTGTGCACGTTTTGCCAAATGTTGCGCTATAAGAAATACATTGTTTTAGGTAGAATCTTCAGATGTTGTTTTGCCTTAGATGCTAGAGGTTTCCATTAACATTTTATGTTTATGTTAGGGCCTAATTAGTGTATTTTTTCTACATAAAATGCCACGTTCAGCCTATAAGACAGCTATTTTAAATTAACAAAACCAGCGCTTGTAAATTCCGGGCATTGGTTTCCTGGAATTAAACACCATCCAGTACAATACCGTACTTCCGCGATCCACTGACAGCTTCTCCATATGTTAAAGACGTGACAATAGAGTCTATCACAGGAGATCATAACCTGTCTAACCCTTGCAATCCGATGCGGGTTGAATATGGTGAATAACTAACGTTCTGCCAACAACGCTCAGTCGGTATGTTTTACCGAGAACAGGCTTATATAATTACTAATTACTCTATTCACCGGGAGGGTAATAGTCCATTATGGAAACTCTCCGTATTTGCAAAGGGACAACTTAAACCCAAACAAAAATGAATTCAAAACACAGGAGTCCGTTCATCTAAAGGACAAAAGTCATTTCAGATCAATTGCACCGATTATACGAACGTTTGGTGGTCACAAATGTATGGCTAATTTTGGAAACGAATGAATATTTTGTAAGTTATTACTACCAGAAACGTGGGAGTTCATTGGTGACATCGTTGAATAATTCTACACAATCAATAATAACAATAAATATGGTAATAAAAGGCTGAAGTTATCCCATAGCTTAAATATAAAAGCCATTTTACGTGAACGAATTCAATCAGTTATCAAATGCAAATAACAAAATGTGCCTGTTTGTCTGTGAATAATATTGACTTTACTTATATTGCATTTTATCATCGCTGATTGAAAAGGTGAAATGGATGGGTTTATCATTAGCTTTATGGCTATCTCCCGTTGTTGCCTTTCAGTAATCACATTAGCACGAACCTGTACCATGTGACAAACACCTTACATCAGTTACGTCCCTTATAAAACTAGTAAGTAATCGCTGCTACTACCACAAACGAAATATTTTTAAATTCGGGTTTCGCACAAGAACCTGTGAAACGATGATGCAATTCCTTAACGATATAACATGTTACCATGGGCACCCTACTCGTAGGGTAAAATCTGATACTCTCTATCACGACAAGAGATAGGGTTCTATTGACTTTGATTTATCCCGGTCGTTAATTAAACCAATGACCTCTCATCCACAAGTTGATGGCTTAAATTCTTTGCTGGCCAGTTTGTTTATTTAGGTTTAACCCCACTTCAAAACAAATTTTCTGTTATTTATACGTTTATGTAGCATTTTTTGTATTGATATTGTGATAATGGGTCATCTTTGACCTAATTCACAATGTCATGATTTGTTATATACTATTCTAACGTTTCTAATAAATCTTGAATATTGTATTATATCTACGTTGTCAGATTCACCTAACTCGTTTTCCTTGACTGTTACCATCATCCTACTAACTTAATTCCACAAGGAGTATACATGTACATCTCAAATGTAAAGCAAGTCGTGAGAAAGATTTCGTGTGTTTTTTAAAGAATTGGTTAAAACACTTCACATACGCTTCTTTAACTTTATATTATTTATATTGATATTCTTTATTCCCTACAAAATGTAGCACGGATTGTGTTTTTTTCTGATAACAAATAACAGGACTTATTCCCATGGTGATTTTCAAAATAAGATTTAAATAGAGTTAACCTTTTTTAATATTTACAACCCCTTTTGTTGTAGCAAATACCATGGGAACCTCTGAAGTGAGTATTATGGAGATGATCACATAAACACTACCTTTGTTCTCAAAATACGAACGCAAATTTTGAGAGAAAAAACAATCTGAAAACTCTTTGTAATTATGTGAACTGTATACAACGGGACACAATTTGGTGGGGGGTTTTTTGTAAAAAAATCACCATCAGTTTTCGCGTGGATGTCATCTCGAGGTTGCATTATCCAATAAACCATATAATGTAGAATCATTACCATACAAGGTGATTTAATTTCGTGGATGAGGTCATTCTAGACAACCACAAAATTAAATCCCCACTAATCTATATGATTCTGCATACACTGGAATGAATCACAAAGACGACACACAAAGCTACACACAACTATAGCCCTATGTTTGCCTTTCACAATGAGTCCGGTTCGGAATATTATTCAAAATTAAATCAGACATCGGAATAAGATATTTCATATGCTCCATAATTGTTATATATACAGGCAAATTACATGAACCTAAGAATGATGTCGAATTAAGTCTATTAATTCCCGGAGTCATTGCAATAATTAATGAATGCGGCACCGACTTCCTTCTTCCATCTTGTATAGCGTTTTTGCATACCATACAGTCAACTTCGATTTCGGTCAAGAAACTAATGGAATACTTTCATTCTCGTCAGAATACGGTCTCGTGGTCTTAACCTTAGACAAAAACTATAGAAAACATCATGCAGTGTCGACAAAGTGCTATAATTGAGACTGTCGCATACAGATATGTTTCCTAACAAAAACTAATAGAAACTAGTTCAGCTTTATACCTAACATCACTCACGTTTGGGATGGTTGTTTCTTACAGACGAACAGCCGACAATGTCGAGAGAAGATATGAACATAAAGATGATCAAGCTATGTACATCATGCGAGATTATTTTATAGCATTTTATCACGAAAACTTGACGCTGGAAACATTGCCATCTTGCCCTGGCACTGATCTATCACTCTGAGAAACCTCGCAGAATCTCGCAGATTCTCGTAAATGAGAAATGATTCCTTACAAGCTACGACAGTGATTTTAAATTTGGCACTTGATTACACATGATGATGGAAAACTGTAAGATTTCTTTCTCTGAGTTATGAGGTACCATCACGTTTCTCATATTTACAGAGCGTTAAAATGTTTGTTCACGAAATTTGAATTTATGTAACATTTTTCGAACTCAGTACTGATACAAAGTAACTTACTGAAAACTTACAAATCATTTAGACAGTTTCTTTTGGTTTGCTTTTTAATTGAATTGGGTAGATTGAAATGAAAAATAAAAATAGTCATTTAGTCCCCTATGTTGCTAAAATAACAACAGTTGCACGACCTAGGGCCCATTTTGCACTCTTCTTATTTCCCAGTTCGCCTTCAGACAGACACAATGGGTTAAACGCTGAATTTAAAATCAACCGGAGTATTTTGCATCCAGAACCTTTCAACCTATGGCAAAATACTTCAAATGTTTATGGACTAAAACTGACAAAATGTTTACATAGGTGACACTGAAAAAGGAAAATGGAGACGGCGACACGTTGCTTTAACAAAACATCAGAAAAAGGCAACTTCGGTAAATACTAGTAATGGAAAGGTTGGTGACAAATACATTCATGTATGTAATACTTTCAGTGACCGATTTAGAACAGGACAATCCACATTTTCAAAATACGTGTTTAAAATTTAGAAAATAATATACCGAGTTGTGTTATGTGCTACCTTCCCTGTTCTTTTTGGAGATATCATTTATCATGCTGAATCTAGTACAACTAACAAAGCTTTCATGGCAATGACGCCGTACGAATACAATATCGGTTCGAATCCCATTACACAACTAATACTGTTTAAAAGTACAAACTTACAATATGAATATTAATGGGAGAGGCAAGTCTTAAAGTGGATGTAGTCTGTGCATTGGATGATATCAAACAGGAAAAGCCGAAAACCTTAATATTTAGATGTAAAACTGCCAATCATTCAATAGAATTCTTAGTATAAAATTTTCTTTTCGGGAATTAAGTACATAAACGTAGAAATCTACCATGCACTTTACGACGATGACGCCAACAGTTCACTTATTTGTATTTGAAGAGAACGAGAGAGGGGGTGTTAAGAACATGTACAACTATTAGAAATACAAATTGTACACACTATTGATCGCCGTGTCTAACTATCTATTGCAGAGATCCTAAATATACACTGGAGACAAATTGTCTAAAATTAACAATGATTACAGCTTTGATAGACACACTAAATGTTTCTCCAATCTTGCATTCAGATAGCACAAACATTTGTCTGGCATTATTGCGTATCGTACTCAATCTAAGTGTATGTGCACTGTAATACGTAGAATAATTCGGGGATGTATAGTCCTATAGATATGAATTTCGGTTTGGTATTTTAACATTTTTCATTCATTTTCATACAAAGCAGGCAGCACAGTTTCCTTTACATGTAGGGTTCTGGACCAGGGGATGCATTGTAAGCTTCTTTAGATATTAGAAATTTAAAGCTTTACACTATATCTCAAATAAATATTACAAAGTATGTTTTTAAAACGCAATAATAAATAGGGATATCTCAAACTCCCTGTAGTTTCGTTTTTTTCCGATTTTGGTCATATTTATGTAATTGTAATTCATCAGTAAGTTTATTAAGCATAAATTGCTCAAGGTCCGTAGATTTTAAATGTTTGAGTAAAAATACACAATTAAAAAATTGGGTTTCTGAAACATTTTTCACACGTGTTTCGGTTACTTCCATGTTGGGACATTATTTAGTATTTACTACACTTTACTAAATAATCTACTCGCTTAAGATTTAAACTTGATGTCGGCTTACATTGAGTTGTAAGATCTTGATTAATATTGCTTTAAACTCACCACAAATTAGCTGTACGGTTTATCTGCTACACATAATTCAAACATAACGACCATAATCTTACTCACGACGTTGACCTTGTTATAACCGGAACAAGTTTATTCATACAGTCGACTTATAAATAGACTTCATAAATATTCAATATATCTACTTCCTTTTCAGGATAGAAACCACTTCAAGAATATACGTAAAACATATATTTACATATACATGTACTAACTGTAAAGTATCCGAGATACGACAAAGATCTGTACATGTATATACAATAAGTGTTTCAGCTCTTGAAAAATATTAAGCAATATAGTGGAATAGTAACAAAAATAAATGTGCAGTGGTTGTAGTTTACTTAAAATTATAAAGTTCTTTATACTGTTTATGTTCAAAGATCGGAGATTTAAATAAAAATAATATACATATAAAATAATTACTTACTTATTACTGTGTGTACGTATGCAGTCTAACTGATATATCCAATCATACATTTAAGAGTATCCAGTAAGCTATGTCCCTTAGATACTAATATATCCACCATAACGTATTTAACATAAGACCACTTAGTACCATCTGAACATGATCAGCGTCTTTATTCCGTTTAGTTTGTAATGCATGAACTAATAATCACTATATTAGCCAGAAAGATCATACGACCCGGTTAACCGTGGGTGGCAGTAACTGTTAATAAACTAACTCTTCGACCGATCTTTTAGTCTGAGAGAAAGAAATAAAGCTTAGCACATTCATTGTATTCAAATCACAAAACCAGTTGTTTGTTTTTCAATAAATCGCAGAAAAATTCACACTATTGTTAAACGCAACAGCACAAACAGCGTAATATCCTCTAATCCCACTGTAGAAATACACTCCGTAACACTATCATATTAGATTTGTATAAAGTGTCGCCTAGTTCAGGTTTTCAAATTTCGATTATATTATGCTATCATTTTGACACAATTTTGATAAGAAAACCGCACGTATTTAATAAATAAACACAGAGTGTCTTTACAACAAATCGGATACCTAACTACCTAACGGTGTATATAGAAATCCCTTACAGTCTTACAGTCCCGATGAAGCTGTGATACCGTATATTGGAATCCATGGAACATTGAATATACAGAAATGAACGATCGGGGGAACGATTTCCTATATTAGGTTGAAATGCTACGACAAATAAGCCAGTAATACATCTATACGCTGTAAGCACACTAAACTACCGCCGTCCGATGGTTAAAACTGACTCAATATTTGTTTAGTTGTTTCGGACGGTACGTTTTATATGTCGAGCATACTATAGTGAGTGTTTGAACAAAGAGAATACTTTAACCATCACTTCGGTAAACAAAACATTGTACATAGTTGAAACAATACTAAATAGAAATGTAAACGATGGATAAAATCCTAGTCTAGACTTGCAACAAACTACGTGTATAGTTCTGATTCAATATTTATGTTCTTCGTTGTTTCAAGATTTTAATTTACAGCATGTTGGATATACAATACAATTTAGTAGCATATACATGTATATACATATAATCTTAACCACTCTTTTAAAGAACATCATTTCAGTGTTAGTTTTGGTAGCGAGTGGGCAGGAGTTGAAATTTGACCAGGCACATTTATTATACAATGTATACTAGAACGAAAAAGAAACTCAGGAAACCTAAACATATAGAATATGCGACAACAAAATTATAATAATTGAGAATTCAACAACAACACGTATACTGTAAACATTGTATTGACTATGATGATATATAATAATTGAAATTTTTTTATATAACAAAATTATGGAACTGTTTACTGAAAATTTTGTGTGTGTTTTTTGTTGCATCTTTTGGGTAACCTGTGTTTCTGATTCGTTATAGTATATTATTTATCTATGCTATTACAGTTACAGAACCAAAGAAGCAGATTATTTAAAACGCCACACAGCTGTAGAAAATGACAAAAACACTATGTAATATTCGTTCAATTTGCATAATCATTTTAACAACTAATACATGTACCTCATGATTGTGCATATCATTAAAACTTACAATAGAGGAAAGATTCATTTGTATCCTCGCATTGTTAATGTCATTTTGAAAACAGAAAGTTTTCAAATTATTGTGGCCATCAGTAGAATGCTGTCTTGGACGCAATCTTGCGTTACCTAAAACACTTTTTGACAATTTAGTCTTGACATAATGTTACTGTATATGTTGGTATTTAGATTTTACATGGTAGCATTTGTAAGAATGTATTAAACACAGTTCACAGTTATCGTAGGAATTTCTTCGTCGCAAGATGTTTATGATTCTACGTCAAAATATACCGACGTACGTCTGGAATAGGTAGTTTTGTAGATCGGTCACAATTGTCGTACGACGGATACACGACTGGTTTACGATGTAAATATAGGGACTATCGTTCGTCCGTCGCACGAAGGGCGTACGACGGTCGTGCGATGTTCGTACTACAAGATATTAACGCAAGACAGCCCTACGATAAACAGATGTGTTACGTCCATCGTACGATCGACGTTCGTCCGTCGCACGATAATAGAATGGTCAAACAAGAAGTTTCAGTAGTTGGCTATGATGAATCAAAACGCCTCATCGAGATTTAGTTATAATAAGTCAACCTTTAAAAGACAAAAGTAAATGCAGGATTCTGTTAACTAAATGTAAAACTGAAAAAAAAACCATGTATAATCAATGTATCAGAATGCATTTTTCGGTCACCGTATCTATAAGATTGAAATATTGTTGACCAGTGAGGCTTATAACATTTTTTTTAAAACGAATAGCTTCCGGAATTATTGTATTCCTTGAACAACATCTCTTTCTATTCCCTCGAAGCAAAGAGGACGGAGGGATCATTACCTCATTGGTAAATAAGGCAGGGATTCAACTGATTGACCAAACGCGACTATCTAAGGCGAACACAAAAGTGAATCGAACGTTTTGTATTATCGCCCCCCCCCCCCGAAGACCAGAAACAGGTTTGGTATATCTTAAGACCATGTCTTAGAATGGTTAAGCTGTATTGTATCAGGTAACATCACATCGAGCCATCTCTTATAGTGTGTTATTGATAACGATTCTTCCCTTTAATAATTATTGATCGTTCGTTTACGTTCATTATATTATATCGTCTCGGGTCTCAGGCACAAAACATGGATTGTGTTTTAAGGAAATATCTTAAATAGCACAATAAATGGACTTCCCGGTCCCATTTATAATGAATCATCTAGCTCTACTTGTGTACGAACCCTTGCCACAAAATATTATCTTAATCATTTTTATAGATTTTAAGTAGCTTTCTTTACCTTTCTTATATAAGTGTGCATGTACATATTGTCTGATCATGTTGTTATTAAACTATATTTGGTGACTATACATCCTGCAGTGATACTCATGTTTGGTACAATTGAAAATATCCTCATAATTGACGCCTTGTGAAGGCAACATATACATGTATCTATGTTTTGGCAAAATATAGTACATTGTGTACCAGTATATCTTGACAACCGTCGTTCCATCTTCTACTACTGTGTATGAACCGCAGCATCTTCTATAAGTTGCTGGCATCGCCACAATCATTGGTTTCTGGGTTTCTGAGGTCACGCCCCGGGGTTGTTGTGCCTCATTTGGTCGCCGTGTTGGCATGGGTTTCTGTGAGTATATTTCTCAGGGTAGTTCTGTCGTGGTGTTTCTGATTTCTGTGCTCGGCTGGTTGGTTGAGTGCAATATTCCCTGTCGGATTTTCTCATACCTTTTTTGTCTTTAGGACACGCATTATGTCGTAGTTCCTCCATAAAATATACTTGTCACTATATCGCAGACAAGGATATAGCGGAAAATGATATCCAAAACATGACTGTCACAACTTGTATTGATTGTTGGCTTTTTATGAATTTCGTTTGTCTAAGAATGTGTTTGCAATTTTCCTTATGAAACAGGAATGGTTTATTGACGATATTACGCCGGAGACAAAGCATTATATTAATATAAAATATAAGCCCACATGTAATATCTGAAATTACAATACTTTTTATTAGAATGGGTTTCATATTATGAAACTGAAATTAGCCTCGGCTTACGCGTTTAATTGACAATAAATTACAACATTGTTTTCATTAGACGACGTTACGAAACAACAGCGGAACTTTATAGCCACATTGTATTTGTGGTGATCAACATCGACCAGTTTTTGTGCGAAAAAGGAACATGCTGGTTGCTACCACGAAGGAACGGGTTTGTGTGGGCATTGCTCAGGGTAGTTGTGTCGTAGTGTTACTGATTTCTGTGCTCGGCTGGTTGGGTGGATTGCTACCTTCCCTGTCGGATTTTTTCATACCTTTTTTGCATGTATGTCATCTGTCTGCATTACAGAGCAATGTTTTCTAACAGAGGCACAACTGCAATCTCATTGTTTACTGTTCAGTAATTTAATAACAACAGATGCACTTTCCACTTTTCATCACAAACAGGATGTCTAAGTCAAAATAGTTTTGCTAATAAATCCGTTCTTGGCCAACTAGATAGTAAAAAAAACTAAAGCAGAACTGCCTTATACAACAGTCTCAATTGAACACAAAAAGAGTCGACCATTCACGCAGTTTGGAAAACAGGTTCTGAACCATAATCTCAGACTGGTTGAAATGAGGTTTATCGAACATTTTATTAGCCAACAGTCTGTCGAGACATCTCTGAAGCAGTTTTATTGATACAAGTACTTCACTCTATTAATTACTGATCGTTCATGTATGTTCATTGTGTATCGTATCAAGTCTTGAGTCTCGAGACAGAAAACATGGACTATGTTTTCAGAACATCCCAATACAACACAACCAATGGACTTCCAGGTTTCAGGTTAATCCTACAATTTAATGAATAACTCGATCAAAAATATTACATTAAAGCCATTGTCGAAATTGAAACCGTTAAAATACTGACGCATATCATAAAGGTTTTTTTCAATAGTCTCATTTCTTTTTATTCTGAACACTAGTGTATTATCAAAAGAACCAACGTCCTTGTTTCTTTATTTTCCTGATTAATTTCTGTTTTGGGATTTATTGCACTTTGTAATTAATGTATGTCTTTTCCGGTATCTGGTGATGTTAAAGAAATTTTATAACATTTTGCATAAACTTGGTGACCTGTTAACACGCAACTTCATTTGCAACATTTGCATAATAGGACGCTTCAGAAATGAGAAAAACAAAGCTAGGAATAATACCAAGCACAACGGATTAAACATTGTGTACATTGTGTAGACTCGCCATTATTGTGTACTCGATGGCGTCCAGAAAATCGTTTGTAAAACGTGCACGCATTGGCCAAGACAGAAGTTAAAATTTACTCGTTGTTTATTGACCAATCGTTAACAAAACATGTTCCAATTGGTTAAGAATAACGGTTAATATGTACTAACTGGCTACTGGGAATCGTTTGTAAACATGAGAAGGTCGAAACAACCAAATCGTTTTATTGAGAAAACAAGAGAAACCGTCTGTAATTTACCCTTTACCTATGGGAAAACAAGGTTTTAAAACTTCATTTTGGTCAACATGACAATTTCAGATTTTCATAAAAAATAGGCTCATAAGAAGCGTCTTTGGAAGCAGATTTCAAATATGTATGAATCTTATAAGGTAGTAAGTAGTAGTTACGACCTTCTCATTATAAGCCATCGGTGTATGTGATTTATACGTTTGCAGCTCTGAAAATTCTAATGAACTATTTAAAACAAGACAAAGATACAAACTCCAGCTCACGATTAAGATGTTAATGACAAATATACCAGAAAATGTTTTGTTTTCTTAGAAATTGATCTCAAAAACATCGACTGCTTTATTATTTTTTTGTTTCACCAATTATTGCTGTTATTTAAGTATTCCCTTAAGACATAAAACTAGCAGGTATATTTCTTGCAGGGAGCTCTAACAAGTAGCACAAATCATTAGAACGAGTGGTATCGGTGTTTTTGCCCTCCCCCCAACGAGATAATCTTCCCCACACCCCTCATGCTATATGGTAATATAAACCGTGCCACTATATCGTTCTCCTGGAAATTGTCATTTCAGGAATCAATCGGTCACAATTCCCTCGCTCCTTTACTCTACAAATATGTAAATCAGTCCCTTTTCCATGCAAATACGTCGCCAACATTCAGCTGGACATCTCCCTCTCCGCTGTACGTTTGTTGTTTATTAAGATCGTAAAGGTCGACCTTACACCGATATACAATAATCTAAGGATGTATGGAGAAGGCTAATTTCTGTTTGTAGTCTCTCATTATTATTCATAGACTTTCATTTGTGTGTCGGATTGATATATGCGTCTATTAAAGCACTAGGATATGTCTTGATATCTCCTGTTCGGACGTGGTGATGAACTACACAATCATCGCAGCTTGCTGGTATCGCCACAAAACTTGGTTTCGCTAGACAGGTCTGTAGGACAATGATTCTTGTCGTGGTTCCTCCATAAAATCATACTTGGGGAAAACAATTCCAAGACATTATCAAGATGCATATGCCACGGCCACTTTAAAGTAGCCAAGGATATAGCGGTACATGGGCACTGTTGTACTAATAATGCGTAAATGTCGAGTAAATTTACGCATAAATGTCAACCTCACGCAAATTCGTAAGTGTGTTTTACGAAATGACGGTCTATAAAAACATGCGACGGTCAAAAATCAACTGTGCGTGTTAAAACTCTTCAATTACGTTCATATTTGCCATTTAGGGTTGCCCAGCCTTGGCGTAGAAATAAGCAGAAATTTTGACAGAAAGTGAACTAAAATATATTTGTAAACGCATTTACGCAAATATTATTGACCTTCGCAATCTTTTAGGAACACGTAGGTTTACGTTATCTTATATGCTTTGATAAAACACTGCCATGATCATCACAACATGACTACCGCAGCTTGTATCTATTGTTGGCCTTTGTATGAATTTCGTTTGTCTAAGCATTTGTTGCAATGTTCCTAATGAAACAGAAATGGTTTATTGCCGATATTACTCCGGAGACAAAGCATTATATTAATATAAAGAAATGTAAGCCCACGTGTAATATCTGAAATTAAAATGTTTTTTTTTATGAGAACAGTTTTCAAAAATAGCATGAAATTATCCATGACTTACTAATTAATGGACAATTAGTTACACAATTGTATTCATTTGGCGAATTTATAGCCATGTTTATTTGCAATACTGAACAACGACCAGTGGTTAAACAGGAACATGCTGTTTGCTAACACGACATACCTGGTTACATGTATTAACCGTGTACCAGAATTACGAAAACTTTTATCTTCACTTTTTTATTTAAGCATGCAGTATCACAAAATTTCCTGTAGAAGTTCAATAACGTAAAGCTCTGAAAATTTAAAGCAACCAAGAAATAGAATTAACACAAAAACCCAACGCACGTTTAGAACCTAGAAGTATTGATCAACAATACACTAGACAATGTTTTGTTGAATATAATTCCCTGGAAATTGTTCTCAAAAACATCAACTGCTTTATTTTTTGTTGTAAACTTATGAAATAATACCAGTTGATGTAATTTAAGTATTCCCTTAAGGCATATAACGAGCAGGTATATTTCATGCAGGGAACTCTAAAAGTAGTACAAATCAGTAGAACGAGCGATATCGGTGTTTTCGTTTCTCCAATGAGAGAACATTCCCAACAATCCCTCATACTATATGGTAATAGAAACCGTGTTACATATGCACTATATCGTTCTCTTGGAAATTTTCATTTCTGGAATCAATCTGTCACAATGTCATTGTTTCTGTATTCTACAAGTATGAAAATCAGCCCGTTTCCCATGCAAATATGTTGCAAGCATCTACCTCTCTCTCCGCTGTGCATTTGGTGTCTATTAAGACTGTGAAGGTCGACCTTACATCGATACACAATAATCTTAGGATATAGGGAGATGGCTTAAGTCTGTTCCCTGTCTGTCATTATTATTCATAGACTTTCATTTGTGTGTCGGATTGATATATGCGGCTATAAAAGCACTAGGATATGTCTTGATATCTCCTGTTTAGACGTGGTGATGAACTACACAATCATCGCAGCTTGCTGGTATCGCCACAAAACTTGGTCTCGCTAGACAGGTCTGTAGGACAAAACATTCTTGTCATGGCTCCTCCATAAAATCATACTTGGGGAATACAAGTACAAGACATATTCAAGATTTATATGCCACGGCCACTTTAAAGCAGCCAAGTATATAGCAGTACATGGGTTCTGTTTTCCTAACAATGCGTAAATGTCGCGTAAATTTACCCATAAATTCCTACCTTACACAAATTCGTAAGTGTGTTTTACTAAACGACGGTCTACAATAACATGCGAGGGTAAAAAATCAACAGTGTGTGTTAAAACTCTTAACTTACGTTCATATTTGCCATTTAGGGTTGCCCAGCCTTGGCGTCGAAATAAGCCGAAACTTACGACAGAAAGTGAACTAAAATATCTTTGTAAAACGCATTTACGCAAATATTATTGACGTACGCAACATTTAAGGAAAGCTAGCGTATATGCTTTAATAAAACAGTGTCATGATCACCACAACATGACTGCCACATCTTGCATCGATTGTTGGCCTTTTTATGAATTTCGTTTGTCTAAGAATTTGTTGCAACATTCCTAGTGAAACAGAAATGGTTTATTGCCGTTATTACACCGGAGACAAAGCATTATATTAATATAAGCCCAAGTGTAATATCTGAAATTAAAATGTTTTTTTTTATGAGAACAGTTTTCATAAATAACCTGAAATTATCCACGACTTACTTATTTAATGGACAATAAGTTACACAATTGTTTTCATTTCGCGAATTTATAGCCATATTTTTTTGCAATACTGAACGACGACCAGTGATTAAAAAGGAACATGCTGGTTGCTAACACAATAGAACTGGTTACTTGTAAGAGCGGTGTACCAAAATACGTAAACTTTCGTCTTCACGTTTTTTTAAGCATGTAGTATCACAAAATTTCCCGAGAAGTTCAATAACGTAAAGCTCTGAAAATTCAAAGCAACCAGGAAATAGAATAAACAGAAACCCAATGCACGTTTTGAACCTAGAAGTATTGATCAACAATACACTAGACAATGTTTTGTTGAATATAATTCCCTGGAAATTGTTCTCAAAAACATCAACTGCTTTATTTTTTGCTGTTCACTTATGAAATAATACCAGTTGATGTAATTTAAGTATTCCCTTAAGGCATATAACGATCAGGTATATTTCTTGCAGGGAGCTCTTAAAGTAGTACAAATCAGTAGAACAAGCGATATCGGTGTTTTCGTTTCTCCAATGAGAGAACATTCCCAACAATCTCTCATGCTATATGGTAATAGAAACCGTGTACTACATTGTATATCGTTTTCTTGGAAAATGTCATTTCAGGAATCAATCTGTCACAATTTCCTTGTTTCTGTATTCTACCAGTATGAAAATCAGCCCGTTTCCCATGCAAATATGTTGCAAACACCCCCCTCTGTCTCCGCTGCACATTTTGTGTCTATTAGGATTGTGAAGGTCGACCTTACACCGATATACAATAATCTTAGGATGTAGGGAGATGGCTTATTTCTGTTCGCTGTCTCTCATTATTATTCATAGACTGTTCTTTGTGTGTCGGATTGATATATATATATGTATGTGGCTATAAATGTACTAGGCTATGACATAAAGGGAAGGTTTGTACTGATTCTAACCAATCACTCCCATTATAATTCATATATTGACCGTCAAATATATCCATATCTGTATCTAGAATGTATATAAGTAACTGATATCCGGACGTGTAAGGGCCGTTCCTGACAACTCAGACCTTTTTTTTGGGGGGGGGGGTATTCAATATATACAAACATTCGTACAGATAGATTACATGTATATACATGCATCATGCAAAATAAATTATCATATATATGCATTTTACGAAAAATCTCAATATATTTATGTAACTCTAAATACTTGTTATCCCCACTCTACAATCATGATTATTTATTTAACCGAAAAAAGGTAGGTAGAAAAAAGGACACATCGCAAAAATCAAACAGTGACCTCTGGTCTTAGTAACTGAACACTTTTATTTATTTACAAAATATCCATCTTGTCATTATTAAGGTTATTTCTCGCTCATTAGTTATTCTGGTTGTCAAATAGTTTAAAAAGCGTTCAAAACGTAATATCCCTAGTTTTTGTTTCGTATAAAAATATGTTTCATTAATACAATACTGTAATTGATCAAATAATAGTGTGTTCGTTTAACTGAAATTCCAAAACTTACGATGGAATATTAAATATCGAGATAATCTATTCCACATATCCACACTGGTAGACACCATACAGCGGAAATAGCCCCCTATTTTGGACGAAAACGAAAGTAAAAGTGGTAATCGATTTCGGAGGACGGTAAGTTTTAAACCATTATTCGGTAAATATGTATGCGATTCACTTGACGTGAACTGATTTAGGTAGTGTAATGTTTATTTTAAAGCTCCAATGTAGTCATTTGCTCTGTAACTTCGTTAACTCTTGACAAACAGCACCGAAATGTACCTCTTTTGGCGGACGGTGCAGAAAAACGTACATTTTTCTTTTATCGCAGCTAAATTATACATTTTCCAAGACCCTGTTAAGATTTAAACTTTTGCCTGTCATGTTCTTTACCTATGTTGAAACCCTCGTCAATAAACATGCACTAACAAGCATGTAATTGAAGAAAAACAACATTGTGTTGTGTACAGAGTCTAGCCTTTTTAAGAAATTTAATGTACAGAGTCTAGTTTTTTACTGCGCTGGGTCTAGCAGTCCTGTACAGGGTCTAGTTTCCTAATTTGGACTATATTGACAAGAACTAATCGAATTTACCAAAACTATTGCTTTGTTTAAATTGTTCAGTGATATCTTTATATTATAAAAAATATTGGGGACTAAAATGTTATTTTATTTCCTATAGGTCATGGGTTCAACCCCCACTAGAGCCAAACTATTTTTATTCTTTTTTCTTTAATTTTTAGTTATAAGACAATGTTTTGGCTTCGTGACATGACTTTATAGTGTAATTTGGAGAAATATTTAGTTATCCCGCATTTAAAAAAAAAACGTTATCCCAAACTTTAAAAGCTATAACGCGTGCCCTCGTCTATAACTCCTGTTTTCTAGTTTGTCATATCCAATAACCTTCCCAATAAGTTTAAATCGGAAAACCGGGCAATTTCGCAAGAACAAGTATGAATAACAAGAACTTCAATTAGCTTTATTTTGTAACAAAATGGCCAAATAATACCAAAATATGTATCTCAGAATGCACCAGAGGGATCCACTGTTTTTTACAATGTTCCCGGGGAGCATGCCGGACCCCTAATACAATGACCTCCTATTTTTACAGGCAACAACTTCCTAGATAAACACAATCTTATTCATTATATAGAAACACAAGACATCCACATACGCTTCCATAAACATGATGTTTTATCTGTATCTATAATGTTTGGTCATCCCCCCCCCCCATTTTAAAGACGCTGCTATAGATATATCACAAGCAGTCGGGCGTAACTTACTTTTAATAATGAAATAATCCAGGTAAACGGGATGTCTTTTTCCCAATCAGAATTGAAATGTATATGTATTTGAACTGGTGATTTATATCGTCCTGCTTGTAGCACTTGGCTAAGCTACCGCTCGTAAGCCTTTTCCAATGTTTTAGCTTCCGCTCGTAAGCCTTTTTCAATGTTTTAGCTTCGGATCGAATCCAACCAACATGGACATTCATTTTTAATTTTGTTAAATAAACATGCGAGTGCATGTCTATTATCTACATTTCTAAAACATTTATTTGTTCTAATGTATACATTGATGCATGGAAAACATTCCCATGTACAGACTTTTGAACCGAAGTATCGGTCAACTGTCAGCCAAACAGCGCGCATTGAGTAACTGTTTGCCAATTCTGACGTTTCTACAGAGAACTCTTTAAATGATGTTTCCGGCGAAACCAATGACTCAAGTTATTTGTAAATGAACCCAATAGTCGTCTGAGCAATGTTCAGATGTAAGATGAGCAATGAAAACAATATCCAAACTTTAATAAATATAAAAACGAAGCTATTTTTGTCAATTGTATGAATTATATGGCGTGTCAGACGTTGCAAAATTCAATAACTATATATTTATGTGGTATATTTGCATATATATGTTCTATAAACTCATATATGTATTGTAACATATCATATGTATATGGTATTTTATCATATATATGTTGTATAAAGTCATATATGTATTGTAAAATATCATATTTGTATGGTATTTTCCATATGTATGTTCTATAAAGTCATATATGTATCTATAAAAACATATATATATGATATTTTTGCGTATATATGTTCAATAATTCATATATATTTTTTTGTAAATATATATTTATGGTAAAAGTATCTAATATATATATATTCTGTAATTGCATCATGGGAAATTTCAATAGGGTTCATCTGCTGCCGCTAAGACTGCTGGTCATTACCAACCTCCCTTCATGATCCTAGGCCAAAGGTTTCTCTGATCATTTGGAAACCATTTAACTATTTCGAGTCACTGTAACCTTGACCTTTAACCAACTGACCTCAAAATCAATAGAGGTCATCTGCTGGTCACGACCAACCTAAATAGCAACTTTCATGATCCTAGGCCCAAGCTTTCTTGTTATCATCCTAAAATCGTTTAACTGTTCAAGGTCGAAAAGTCGAGCTAAATATACAGATTTTTTAGTGTTTGGTGTACATTTAATTCTGTCCCCATAACATTAGCATTTGGGGAGACATAATTACCATCTATGTCTTGAAGAAAAAGCTCCCATCCGTAAACTGTATCATTTTCTTTCTGTCTCGAATTGGAACCTTCCTCAGACAAGTCCAATTTACAGAGGGCTTCAAATGACTCTCAGTCAACTGGACTGTCTGACCACAGAATTCTGACTTAAACATGTCGGGATAGTTTTTCACTGTGTTCCAGAACTCTCCCACATCATTCATTCCAAGTGTAAACTCATTTATCTCAGCAGAACACCTGAAATTACAGAAGCATTTCATCTTTATAGGTTAAATCAAAACAAGAGCTATCATTTAAGGTGATTCATACCCCAATCATAACCCTTGACTGACAAGGTGTTATTATCATTACCACATAAGCCTCAGTGACCTTGACTTTGGACTGAGCGACCCCAAAAGCAATCCCAACCGAGGTCTTGTCACAAGCATGCTATATATCAAGTTTCATTACCATATCTCAATCTTAACTCAATTTTTGAATCGGAAAACATTTTTCTATTTTTAGTTACAATGACCTTGACCTGGGTGACCCCAAAAGCAATCACAAGCAAGGTCTTGTCACAAGCATGCTATAATAACGTTTCATTACCATACCTCATTCCAATCTCAAGTTATTGAATGGAAACCATTTTTCTATTTGTAGCCACAGTGACCTTGATCTTAGTGACCCCAAAAGCAATTCTAAGCAAGTTCCTGTCACAAGCATGCTATATATAAAGTTTCATTACCATTTCTAAATCTGGACTAAAGTTATTGATCTGAAACCATTTTTCTATTTTTAGCCACAGTGACCTTGACCTGAGTGGCCCCATAAGCAATCCCAACCTGTATCTTGAAATCCTTCGTTTCAAATCATTATGTAAACACCTCCCAAGATGCAATTATAGAACATATATATACGATCAAAAAAAATTATATATGCAATTATAGAACATATATATACGACCAAAAAAATTATATATGAACAATTTTTATATTTATATATGAATAAAAATATATTTATGAAAACTTTTACAATAAATACGCCTTTATAGAATATACATACGCTAATTTACAATATAAATAACTTTATACAACATATATATAGAAATATACCACATACATATGGTTTTTGCCAAATATATATAACTTTATGGAACATATATATGATAAAATACCATATATATATAACATTTTACAATGTATATATGAGTTTATATGACATATATATATACGAATATACCACAAACATAGACAGTTATTGAATTTTGCAACGTCTGACACGCCATAGAATTAGACTTATCGTTTATAAAGTATAAAAAACATGCATGTATATTGTAGAATCTAATACAAAAGGACGATAAAAACAAAGTTGAACAGCAGAGGACTCGAACACAATTTGTTTTAGATAAAACCATACTTTAATAGAAAAAAACGGTCAAAATCGTTTCAACTCGTGGACTCTTCCAAAGGTCCAAAGGTCATGATTTCGAAGGTCGTTGTACATCTATAAATCCACGCGCTAGACTGATGCAGTGTTCAGTTGCAATGCTTGATACGATTTACTAAATGTAGTTTTTTCCAAGAACTAATAATGATAAAAAGGTACGTAGTTTACATTCATAATTAGTAACTGGTATTTGACTTTCATCTATGCGTCGTTAGTATGCTAAGTTTCAATATTATGAAATAACAAACAAATGCATACATGCTCCGATGTAACGATCAATCGAAGAACCGTCGTCTTACTCTGGCTCGCATTCTAGCACAGATATGACCTCTTTATAGAATTGGTCTGCATGTAAATATGAAAATATTTCATGCATGTTATCCAAAGCATGCTCTACATAAACGAAAAGTATCATGAATATCATACAAATGCAGTTTACAGGTACATGTATACGCTTCATCTTCTGTACCTTCGTTGAAATGCTTCAAACCTTGACTATTTTTTATATAAATGAATATATCAAATGAATATATACACTGAATCGGTGACACAAAGTAATTTTTATGTTCATAGACAAGCATGTATGATTAACCACACGGACTAAAATGAAAATTAATCTATATTAACACTATTTACATAGAAAAAATACATAAATGTAACGAGAAAATCAAATATATAACATTAACTAGACCCCGTTCTCCCGGCTAGACCCCGAACACTTGTTATGTGAATAAAAACTAGACTCTGTACAGTAAAAAGCTAGACTCTGTACACAACGCAATATTGTTTTTCGTCAATTACATGCTTATTAGTGCATGTTTATTGACGAGGGTTTCAACATAGGTAAAGAACATGTCAGGTTAAATTCTAAATCTTTACAGGGTCTTGGAAAATGAATAACTTAGCTGCGATAAAAGAAAAATGTACGTTTTTCTGCACCGTCCGCCAAAAGAGGTACAGTTCGGTGTTGTTTGTCAAGAGTTAACGAAGTTACAGAGCAAATGACTACATTGAAGCTTTAAAATAAACATTACACTACCTAAACCAGTTCACTTCAAGTGAATCGCATACATATTTACCGAATAATGGTTAAAAACTTACCGTCCTCCGAAATCGATTACCACTTTTACTTTCGTTTTCGTCCAAAATAGGGGGCTATTTCCGCTGTACGGTGTCTACCAGTGATCCAGTGAGTGTAAACATGTTCTAAACCTTCCACATAACTATTACAGAAATAACACATACTTGTTTCCTGTTTCCATATAATATCGTTGTTGTTTAGTTCGTTTGTCCATTATTTTCAGAGTTAACGATCACTAATATTTGATATGACATTGTGTAATTTATAGTACAGTGGAACTCGGTTATAACGAAATCCTGGTGACCAAGAGATTCCTTAAGCTGTATCCGATATTCGCTATATCAGTGCAATGAAAGTTCGTTATTTCATATAACCAATTTTTCATTAAATCTGATTTCGTTATGAACGAGTGGTATTACATTAAAATAAAGAAGGGACGAAGTCGGGGTTTTTTCCTTTCGCTATAACAGAGTTTTCGTTATAAGCGAGTTCGTTATAAGAGAGTTCCACTGTATTGTTTACATGGTTTCTTTATTCTTGATGTGATTTCCAGAAGTGCTGTTGGTCTTCTGCGTGTTAATGTCTCCATATCTATTATTTTTGTGTGTTGCTGGTATGTTCGCAATAAGCTGGTGGTATATTAAGAATTCGGTTGCAGGAATATTGTATGTAAATGTGAGCTATTGAAAGGTATAAAACTGATTTATGCGAAAGTCATATAAATGTTCGAGGTATTATATTCCCTTGTCATGCCAGGATTTCCAGAATATTGTTGTCTACTTGTATATGCCTATCATTCCGTAGTATGTGGTTTGGGTTATCTTGATCAAAACTGTGTTTTACCATGTACAAACTTATTAGAATATCTTCCAATAATTGATGTTTTGCAACTAGCTTACGTGTTTTAATTCGTGAGAGTTCCGCTTCAAATATCAAATTACCTTCATGTGAATTGAGCATCGACTGATAAAGATGTTTGCATTGACCTTTATTTTCGTCATCTAAAATAAGTTTGACCAATGAGCTTTTTATTGAAAAAAAGAGAAATTTTCGAATGTTTGTAAGTTTCAAACCTCCTGCATCATAATCTTTTACTAGGTCTAGTCGTTTAACTTTTTCAGGTTTTCATTCCATAAGAATAAAAATACATTTTTAGTAATTAAGTATAATATGTTATCAGGAGGTGAATGTAGAACACAAAAGGGGTAAACTAGCTTTGATAAGGCGAGAGTTGTTATCATGGCTTGAGAAAAGAGGAAATTGTATCTGTGTACTGGTCCCATTTATAAATGGTAATTTTGGACAAAAAATTTTATATCTTCAAAAGCCAACTTTTCTGGACACTTTTAAGTAGTAATGTGGGTTCTACATAACTGTTTGCAATGTATCCAATGTGCTAATATTTGCACCGCTGTTAAAAAAGGTCATTTGGTAATTTTTCTGTATGGCAGACAAATGGCATACATTTAATCAGTTCCTTTGTGTTGGCAACCAGTACTTTCCTATTTTATCCGCAGGCAACAGGTCGTTGTTCATGTTTATAAAGAAAATATGGCCATAAATTTCCACCGTTGTTTCTCATAACGTCGTCTTATGAAAGCAATATTATAACTTATTGTTCATTAAACACGTAAGTGGTGAATAATTCCAGTTTAATATGAAAACCATTATTATAAAAGGCATTTTAATTTCAGATATTACATGTGGGCTTTTATTTTTTATATTAATATAATGCTTTATCTACGGCTTACCATCGGCAATACATCATTCCTGTTGAATAATGAACATTGCAAGAAATTGGTAAACGTAGTTCGTAAACAGCCAACCATCATTGTAGCAATCATGTTTTGATGGTCATCCACTGCCTTGTATTCAGATATTTTCTTGACTGCTATTTAGTGACCTTGTCATATGCTTATTGATAAATTATTGGCATTTTATTTTATTCGGTAATATATTTCCCCAAAGGATGCAGGACATGAAAATGTACATTTTCCTTAGATATTACAAATGACGAAATATACTGAATAATCAACTGGATGCAATCGTGGCAGCAACAACGTTCGTTTTCGGCATTTGTTCAACCAGTATCACGCAAATCTGTCAGTGATCTCTTGCAAGAGAGAGTTGTGGAACAAAGTAATAATTTATATTCACAGTAGTTTCTACCTACATATATGTCTATAAGCCGAGGGAACTGATCGTCTACTGTTTGGCTTATATCCCGACATATGTGTAAGTAACGACGAGTAAGTCGTCGTTACTTACTTACTCGTCGTTACTTACACATATGTCGGGACTCAGTGAGCACTGATCGTATACCGTTTCCCAAAATATTGGACTGCACTTATATAGTCTTTATTCGAACTGCATATTCATTGACAATTTTTGTTTCGATCAAAAGTTCAGGATGTTCAACCATTAAATAGAAACATTATAACGCAATTGATTGCCTCAAATATGACAGCTTATCATTTCAATTCATGTCAATTTGTCTAAAGAAAAAAGGCTATCAATGATAGTGAGTTTTTCAAGATCAATTTCATGTCCTAAACATTTTAGATTATGTTGTTTCTAGTGCAGCAGATATAAAAATGTGACATGCGTGCAGTTTTATTCTGCAAATTCACGAAGTTACTCTGCAAAAAAGATTACAGTATTGATATTGTCAAAATTGAAACTACTAATTAAACTACTGAATGATATCATAAAGGTCTTTCTAACAGTCTAATTTCTTTTAAACCTGAGGTCAAATTATCCTAAAAAGAAACGTCCTCGGGTCTTTATTTTCCACATTAATTCCTGCTTTGGGAGCGGAATAGCGTTTTATTGCACTTTGTAATTAATTCTTATATCTGGTGATGTTTCACAAAGTTTTATAACATCTTTGCATAAACTTGGTGACCTGTTTTAAATCTGCACATTCATTTGTAAAATTTGCATAGGAAGTTTCAGAAATAAGAGAATCAAAGCCAAGAATACTAACAAACACAATCGGTTAATTTGTTTGTAGAATCGCCATTAATATGAATTTGACGGCAACTGGACATTCGTTTGTAAAACGTGTTCACATTGGCGTAAAATAGCAGTTAAGATCTATTTGATGTTTATTGGCCAATCGTATGCAAAACATGTTCTCATTGGCTGAGAATAACCCTTAAATAATTTAATATGCACTTGATTTTTTTCATTGCTTGTTTCTTGACCCGTATCTGGTTAGAGTAACGATATTCTTTTATGTATTTTGTACCACATTTTACAATATAAAGGTTTAAAGCTCTGATTATAATCAACTTTTCAAATGATGAATTAGAATTATCAAAATATTTTGCTCACGTTTAGAAGTATTGATAAATTATACATCAGAAAATATTTTGTTGAACATAACTTCCTGGAAATTGTTTTTTCTTCACTTATGAAATACCAGTTTCCGTCATTTAAGTTATCCCTTAAGACACAAAACAAACAGGTATATTTCATGCAGGGAGCTCTAACATGTAAAACAAATCAGAAGAACGAGCGGTATCGGTGTATGAGAGAATATTCCCCACAATCCCAATTGCTATATGGTAATAGAAACCGTGCCACTATATCGTTCTCCTGGAAATTGTCATTTCAGGAATAAATCTGTCACAATTTCCTCGCTACTCTACTCTACAAGTATGGTATGTCAGCCTGTGTTCCATGCAACTATGTTGCAATCGTTGAGCAGAACATCTCACTTTATCTCCGCTGTGCATTAGGTGTCTACTAATATTGTGAAAGTCGACCTTACACCGAATCACAATAATCTTAGTATGTATGGAGAAGGCTTATTTCTGTTCACTGTATCTCATTAGTATTCATATGTGTGTCGGATTGATATATGCGGCCATTAAAGCACTACGTTATGGCTGGATCGTTATCTATGGTTACATTAAGGGAAAGTTCATTCACACCACTATATCGATTCTAACCAATCACCCCAATAATTATTTATATATTGACCATAAACTATTCCAATACCTGTATCAAGAAAGTCTATCAGTATCTGGTATCCGGACTTGTAACTTGTATGGCTGTTAATGAAAACCGGCGGTTTTAAACTGACGGTGTTTTCATGCTCTCCTGTGTGTGGTCACTGACTTCAAGTCATTTATTTTTAGTCCGAAGTACGAGTATAACCTTAGTTAATTCTGATCACCTCGGTTTTCATCCAACGGAAAATAATGTGTATTTACCGGAGACAAACGGAAATGGCCGAGCTTTTGCGATTGAACCTTAGTTAAGAACATAAGCCAACCGTCATTTTATATATGATATTTACACTGAAGTGAATATGTTGTTATACGCCGCTCCAATACAATATTTATATGTGCCTGGTATTTAAAAACCTAAACTCCCTCGTAGAGCTCACGCGAATTGGGAAAATAATAATTCAGTTTGGTGATGAACTTAGTCGCAGCGTTTTTGTAAGTTGCTTACATATCCAACCACTTGGTCCCGAAGGACAAGTCGGTAGATCAAACATTCGTCCAAGTTCTTTCATGAAATAATATCTGGTAATAAAGTACAAAGATTTAAACAAGAAGCATATGACAAGGCCAATTTATAAAAGCCAAGGAAATATCGATAATGAGGTAGAGGATGGTCACCAAAACATGGCTGCTACAACTTGTACCGATTGTTGGCTTTTATTTCGTTTGTCTAGAAATATATTTGCAATATTCCTTATGAAACAGAAATGGTTTATTGCCGATATTACACCGGAGACAAAGCATTATATTAATATAAAGAAACAAAAGCCCACGTGTTATATCTGAAATTAAAATTCTTTTTATTAGAAAGGTTTTCATATTAAACTGAAATTATCCTCGAGTGACGCTTTTAATGGACAATAAGTTATAATATTGTTTTCATTAGACGACGTTATGAAACAACAACAGAAATTTATGACTATAATTGCATTGAATACTGAACAACGACCAGTTGTGTGCGATGAAACAGAAACAGCTGATTGCTAACATGAAGTAACTGGTTATGACATGCGGCTGCCATACATGGAAAATCTAAATGCATTGGTTTTTTCTAACAGCGGTGTATATACATTCTCGTTCAACCAGCGTATTATTTTTCAATTACATGTCTAGGTACTTGACTAACCACTGATTTATGAGAATGTGTACATATTGCAAACATTTCGATTATATATAACCCATATTGCTAGAATAAAGTGGCAAGAACGGTTGGTGTTATGAAATAAGGAGGAAATGTATAGTCACATTTTCTTTGAATAACTGAACATCGAACGGTAACGCGTTGGAACATGCTATTGGCTAAAACGGTGGTTATGCCATCTGTGTTCCTTCCAGAACATTTCCCTGTGCATTATTATCTAACAACCCAGCGATTGCAATCGTGTTTATTATATTGCAAACTTTCAGTAACATAAAAAACATGTAGCTGAAACAGGTGTCTTTCCAGGCCATACATCATAACAGACACTATGGCCATCGACTGATGAAGTTTGTTTTCAGAATTCCATATATGGTTCTTAAACACCATTATCTAAGACTGGTCGAAGTGTATTTTATCGGGCAACTGTTTATTATTCTACGTAAATATTAAAAACAACGACAGTTACTGAAATATTGTCCGATTGCAGTCATGAAAATTAACACTCCAACTCACGTTTATAGTATTGATAAACAAGAATTTTCAGAGCTTTCACCTTGGTATTGTTCTTGGCTTAAAGCTCTTAGCGTCTTATGCCAATATTACAACTGAAGTTGGGTGTTTACAACAGGTCACCAAGTTTATGCAAAAATGTTATACGTCACCAGATAAACGTAAATTTGTGAAACGTCACCAGATGCGGGAAATGAAAGCAATTAATTGCAAAGTGCAATAAAACACGATCCCGCTCCAAAAGCAGAAATTAAAGTGGACAAGTAAGACACGAGGACGTTGGTTCTTTTGAATATTTGTTTACAGACTTAATAACAATGGGAGTATTAGAAAGACATTCAGGATATTCTTAAGTGTTTTATCTGTTTTAATTTTGACAATGCCATAACTGTTATCCTTTTAGGGTAATTAGATGAATTTGTATAATTAAACTACACGCATGTCGAATTTTGATACCTGTTACACTAGAAACAACCCCGTTTAATATGACCAAATGTATGATACTGGTCTTGGTTTTGTAATAATTGGAATACATTTTTTTATCATGACTCTTTGTATGATATCATGCTGCCATATAAAAACTAATAATTTGCGTAAAATGTTCCTACGTAATAAGTGAACACTCAGAAGGTTTGACAGAAAAGCAAAACAATATATCTAAGAACACACAGCGCAGATGTAATAATCATGTAGGAGCGCACGCTTACAACTAATTTGGTTTGACAATAAACGATCATTTCTCACGGATTGAAGACCTGGAAGTCTATTGTTGTGCTGTATATGACTGTTCTTAAAACCCAATACATGTTTTCTTATTCGAGACTCAAGACTCATACTATACATAGTAAAGCAACATTAACGACCAGTAATTAATAGAGTGAAGTACTTTTATCAATAACACTGCATTAGCGATGTATCGAATGAAGTTACCCCATAGAATCCATATCGACAAGAACAGAACATGTTAACCAAGCTACGAGAATGTTTGAGGATTTTTATTCGTTTAATTGAGTCGTATGAGGGCATTGTCTGTCTAATTGGCCAATAAAGGATTTATTTGCACAACTATTTTGACACTTATCCATTCTGTTCGTGTATGTAATATTTAACCTAAGAAATGATGAAAGTGTATAAGGTGCGTTTCAAAAGTTCCAGGAAAAGAGCTCGATAATGTTTATCGTTTGTTCAAATGACGTAACACTTAACATTTTAAAAGAACAACTGAGCTCTGCTGTGCGATTTCGAACCTGATGTCAAATTTTCACATCTTCACATTTTGGTGGGATTGTGTAAAGTAATGTTTAAGGATTCCAAAAATGTATACTTTTTCTAAATCGTCCAACTTCAGGCAACAAATATGGTGATGTTAAATAATAAGTACTGGTCCTAATATAAGCGCCCTATGAGAAAAAGGAAATAAAATACACATATTTGAGTTGTTGGATCATGACACATAAAGGGTGTATTGTAATCTTATTTGATATTTTTTTTTAGTATAGTGCGTTAGCGACTAAGCTGGACCCCCATAAACCTTAAATATCTTTAAAAGTACAATGCCGATTAGAACAAAAATGGGTATGTCTTCGTAAAACACCCTTACCAACTCTGATAAAATAAAACGGAATTTTCGGTCCACAGAAAAGTGTACTTTGCATAGACGCCTAATGCAAAGTTTTGAGTCTAAAACAGGGTAAATACG
Organism: Spisula subtruncata; assembly: GCA_963678985.1. Lineage (NCBI taxonomy): Eukaryota > Metazoa > Mollusca > Bivalvia > Venerida > Mactridae > Spisula > Spisula subtruncata. Next base: position 73,655,289 of record OY787660.1, on the reverse strand, counting down.
TATGGGTATTGGAAGTGACCGGAACAGCAAAGGTCAACAATTTGGTCCAGTATAACTGTACATTTAGTCACACACCAGTGACTGTTGAAAATATATAATGAGGCCCTTGGACAAACGTTTATCTTAGTTTGTATAACTGAAGCAACTTCGTAGCAATATTTGCAAGAAAAACAATGTATTTCTTGTTTCTATAAATGATCTTTCCAATCAGAAGATGGGCCTCAACTATATAAACATTGGTGATCGGAAAAATGTAAGTCAAAGTTATAAAATTATACCGTTATAGTTGTAACATAATACAATAGCATAATCTTAACTAGCTGATCGTAATAGCTTATTTTACTCCCTGTCTATTTGTTGATTAAAATACCAAAAATAATACATTAGACCCAATGGGCAAAACATTAATTAGACAGCAAAAAAAATCTGAAATTTAAACACAGAGTTGGTAAAGGTAATTAAGTAAACTCCGCCAAATTTCAATAAAATTGAATAATTACTTTTAAAGATATTTAAGGTTTATGGGGGTCCAGCTTAGTCGCTAACGCACTATAAACACAACAAAATAATTAACCAATTCTCAAAATTCTCACTTTTCGTTTATTTTTTACAATATTTTGCCCCAGAAATACTATCATTTAGCAAACAATAAGGCACTATAGTTTTGATATCTTAAACTGCAAGACACCATGAACCTACCATAATTTAAAAAATCAAATATATTTTTTATGACATTATAATCAACCGAGTCCCAAAACTCTCGCTTTTGTTTAGATTTTGACAGGTTTTGTCCCAAAATATCGGATTTTAGGCAACGGGCTGGAAAATGATTTTTAAAATCGTAAACTACAAGTAACAACACACCTATCACAATCTATTTTTATCCCGTAAAACTGTAAGGACCTACATTTTTAGTATGTCACAAAACACACATAGTGTGACACCATAAAACAAAAAATATTTTTTCGAAATTTTTCTCAAAAAAATATGTGCTCTGAACTAAATATGGGTTCCCAAAAAAAACAATATTTTATCAAGCGGATGGAAATCGCACAGCAGACCTCAATTAATGGTACATATTGTACCGCGAGTGGAACACATATGAGGGTGTGCTATACCAAATGGCATTGCTGTAATATTCCCTGAACTTCTGAAACCTCCGTCGCCCCTCGTATATCTGTCCCATTGATCCATTTATAAATTGAGAAAATAACTGTCAGAATTCGATTTTCGATTGCGGCCATTTGTTAAAGGCCTTCTTGGAATGTATTTGCTCGGGTATTAAAGCCAATGCATTTAGTTATGCTCTGTAAGGCAGAACATGACAACCGTGAACAATATTCATTCGTATTAGCAATAAGCATGTTCCTGTTTAACCGCACAACAATTGGTATTTGTTCAGGATTCAAAGAAAATGTAGCCATAATTTTAGCATTGGCATCGTATGGGCATTGCTCAGGGTAGTTGTGTTGTGGTGTTTCTTATTTCTGTGCACGGCTGGTTAGGATGAGTGCTACCTTCCCTGTCGAATTTTCTCATACCTTTTTAGTGTCATTGTTTTATAACGTCGCCTAATAAAAGCAATGTTGTAACAATATATCTTCCATTAAACACATAAGTCGTAAATAATTCTGGTTTAATATGAAAACCATTCTAATAAAATGCATTGTAATTTCAAACATTTCATGTGGGCTTATGTTTCTTTATATTAAAATGTTTTATCTGCGGCGTAATGTCGGCAATAAACCATTCCTGTTTCGTTAGGAATATTGAAAACATATATATGTTATATATGTTGTGGCAGTCATGTTTGGTGATCCATCGTTCATGCTTCATTCTCCGATATTTCCTTGGCTGCAATATAGAGGTCATGCCATATGCTTCTGGGTACGTTCTTGATTCGAAAAGAATTTTTTAAGAAGTATACACGACATAACAAAATCGAGCTATAATAAATCGAGCTATAATAAAGCCAGCTACAATAAATCCAGCTATAATAAATCCAGCTATAATAACAAGCAGTCATCGAAACATTTATCAAAAACATCAGGACAGGAAACACTGATGCTTTTAAACTAAAGGGGTAACCTAGGGCTGTTATTCACAAAGCATCAAATGGAAAACTTAAATATTTTGACTTAAGGTAAACATTTGGACAGCGCATATTTTTCACGCATTCATGATAAACCCATGATTTCATAGTGATATTGTAGGTCGTAACATAATGGTTTAAACCTAAGCAAAATAATCTCCTTTCGAACTGACTCAAATATGTTAGGATATTCAACATGTTTTTATAATTATTTTATTTTTTTACACTTAGATGCTATTTGAAAAACAAACGTTCCTTTGGTGAGTAACAACTTGTTAGTATTCGTCTAACGAGGAGTAAATGTTTCGACGTATTTGGCCCAGGAGAACATGACAACAGCATCAGCTTAAAATGTGGCTGTAAACACGCGAGTGTTCAATGCCCTTACAAATCCAGATACAAGATTCTTATAGTAAGTAAGTAAGTAAGTAACGACTTTATTTATAGCAGATAACATATTTGGATACACATGGATATATTTTACAGTAAATATATAAATAATAATGGAAGAATGGTCAGAATCGACACAGTGGTGTGAACGAACCTTCCTTTTATGTAATCATTGCTCACGATCAGGCCATGTCCTAAAGATTTCGTAGCCGCATATATCATTCCGAGACACAAAGGACAGTCTATGAATAATAATGAGAGACAGCGAACAGAAATAAGCTCTCTCCCTACATCCTAAGATTATTGTAAGTTCGACCTTCACAATCTTTATAGACACCAAATGCACAGCGGAGAGAAAGTTGAATGTTCAGATGAATGATGGCCACGTATTTGCTTGGAAAACGGGCTGATTTCCATAATTGTAGAGAGGAGAAGCGAGGGAATTGTGACAGGTTGATTCCTGAAATAAAAATCTCCAGGAGAACGATATAGTGACACGGTTCGTTTTACCATATAGCATGAGGATTGTTGGGAATATTCTTTCGTCGCGGAAGCGAAAACATCTATACCGCTCGTTCTACTGATTTGTTTCACTTGTTAGAACTCCCTGAAAAATATACCTGCTAGTTTTATGTCTTTAGGAAATACTTTAATGATATCAATTGGTATTTCATAAGTGAAAAACTAAATAATAAAGCAGTTGATGTTTTTGATAGTAATGTCCAGGAAATTACGTTCAACAAAACATTTGCTGATGTACTGTGTATTCTAATTCTCGGTGTCAAAAGTTGATTATTTTTTCAGAACTTCCATCTTTATAATTATGATATATATATATCTTTATTTAAGTCTCATCTCTGTACACATAAACTAAACAATTTACAAAACATATATCACAGTACGAAGCCATTCTAAAAGAATTATAAGAGACTATCAAATCACAATTTCATTAAACATTTACAATATAAATCTATGTAACCATTGTTATTCTAATTATAAAAACTGCCCTAAAATATCTATCAAATAAAACACTGAAAATCAAAATCACACTAATGTGTATAGTTACGAAACGTTTTAAAATAAATTTATCACCTTCGATCAGATCGAAAATAAACTAAATAACAATTGCTACATAGGATCTGTAAAACAGGAAATATGAATAAATAAATAAGTTACATTATTTACAAAGGTAAAATGATCTACGCTTTAAAATATCAAAGCAGGTTTTGGCACATAACCTAATCAGAGCTGGATGTGTAAATAAAATGACAAGTTTATCAGTATTTGGCAGATTTTCAAATGTATCACAGATTGCTATTGCTTTTGCCAGCATTTTCACCCTAGTATCATTATATAAATTACAATCTAAAATAACATGACATTCATCCTCTACGGAATTACAAAACGGACATTTCCTTTCGCTGATTGGCAAGTTTTCGTATCTTCCAGTTTCGAGTCGGATGGGGGCTACACCACATCTAAATTTACTAAATGCTGACCTATGACAAAAGAATAAAATCATGGTACAATAAGGTTCAACAGTAAATGTGTTTTTAAATAAACGGTATGTACGGAGTTTATTTCTACCCCTTCCATTTGTACTAGATACATTTTGTATTGAATGGAGCCAATCAATTTGAAAAAGATTCAACATACTCTCTTCAACTGATTTCTTAAAACTTAATTTAGGAATTGGCAAAGCAATGTCAATATGATCAGTTAAACCAAGTGACGATAACTTGTGCTTAACAGAATAAAACCAGTTTTTACAAGCTGTACCCGCTAGCCTGTTTGCCCAGAGTGCTATGCGCTTATTAAGCCTAGAAACGTCCATATTACCCAATCTACACCAGAAGTTAGAAATACAACTCCACTGTCGGACAGACGAGGGTCTCCATGCCATTTCACCAATGACAGCTGCGTTGGGGGTATATTTACCAACACCAAGAAAATACCTCATCGCTCTATTCTGTACGGCATTTATACAGGAAAAGTTGTTATGACCCCATATAGCGGCGCCATAACCTATAACTGGCCAAACTATTGAGTCGTAGAGCTTAGAAAATACATTGTATGGAACACCACCTAGGAGCTTACATTTAGCAATGACAAGGCCTAACGCTCGATTGGCACTCTGGGCAACAGCCTTAGCCGTAATTTCAAAGTCCATGTATTCGTTAAATAATATACCAAGATATGTATATTTATCAACAACATTTAACAAATTATCACCGCATTTAAAAATCATATCAGTTTTTACAAGAGACTTCGGTCGGAAATGTTCAACATTACTTTTTGTGCTGTTTATAGCCATGTCATTCAACGAGCACCAGTCATTTAGAGCATTCAACAGAACTTGAAGATCTCTACTGGTTTCAGCTAATAAAACAATATCATCTGCATACATAAGAATACATACACAACAGTCATCAATAGTTAATCCAATGTTGAACGACTTCAAATATATGGCAAGATCATTAATGTACAAATTGAACAGAATAGGTGATAAGACACAGCCTTGTCTTAATCCGCAATGAATGTCAAACCATTCTGTCTTGAAATGATTCACCCTGACACATGACGAAACTGACGAATAAAGATTCCTTATAGCTCGAAACATATTTCCAGTAATACCAGAAGCTTTAAGTCGGTTCCAAAGCTTGTCCCTATTTATAAAATCATAAGCTTTGCTAAAATCAATAAATGCACAAAAGGTAGATAATCTGCGTTTTTTTCTACAATCCAAAATACTAGACAATGATGAAATATGATCGATAGTACTACGATTCTTGCGAAAGCCATTTTGTTCATCTACGATTTTGCCATTATTTTCTGTCCATACACTGAGTCTAGAATTAAGTACGCTACAATAAATTTTGTACATAGATGAGGCCAGTGAAATGCCTCTATAAACAAGAGGGTCTCTCGGATCAGTAGTAGATGATTTAGGGATCGGGTTTATGATCGACTTCCCCCAAACTGATGGTACATAACCACTAATGAAACAAGCATTAAACAATGTGTGTAAAAATAAAACTGAAGTGTCATTTTGCAAAACTTCATTCGGAATGCCATCAACACCACATGCCTTACCATGTTTAGCAACATCAACTGCTTTTTTAACTTCAAATATAGAAATATTGTCATTAAAAGACTCATGAATATGACAAGTACGGACATCATCATCATCTATGTTGACAGAGTCAGACTGGTGAGATTTGTTTAATAGTGAACTGAAATCACTTTTCCACTTGTTGAGGATGTCCGGAACTGACTGGGAAACTGAACCATCCGGCATTTTAACCTCCATAGGAATTTGCCTAACCTTGGCTTTACAAACACCGATTTTTCCGACGGATTTCCAAAATTTAGTTTGGTCAACATTACACTCATGTAATAAATCATTTTGCATAGAATACCAGTAAAATCTCTTTGCTTTCTGGACTTCACGGTCAAATTGTTTACGAATGATAGAATAATCTGATTTAAACTTTTTCTTTAAACAAGTGCTGGAACAAGACAACCATTTCCTTTCCGCTACTGATACCGAAGACCATAGTGCAGATAGAGTAGTATTCCACCAGGGTTTACCGGGTCTAAATGACTTATTCTTAGCACCAGGAGTAATAGTTTTATACGGAATAGAACTGAACATGTTATCTTTTAAAATCGTACACCACGAATCATATGCGATATCAATATCGGTTTGAGTTCGCATACCCTGTTCAATATCATCAATGGTTTTACAGACTTCAGTAATAACATCATTACTAAGTAAAAACGATTCTGGTATATTTGAACAATCAAATTTAGCATAAGAACAATGAACAGTATCATGGTTTTGTAAACATGTAGACATAGAGCCAACATCAATATTCCACTTTATCAAAGAATGATCAGGTATATTACTACACACCAAACTATTAATAATTCCGACTTGATTGATGAGATCAGTCGTTGTGACCACTGAAAACTCTTTAAAAAGAGACAAGTCGTCATAACATGTTACACAATAGTCAACAACAGAGGCGCCTTTCACTGATACAGATGTAAAATCATTGTTGGTGAAATTTCGACCATTCAAGATACACATGTTTACATTTATAAGAAAATCAATAAAAATTTCACCATATGCATTCGTTTTAAAATCAACAACATTGCGTGCAGGTATCTGATCTACACCACTAATAAAATCGTCCAGCTGACCGCATCTGCTATTGAAATCACCACACAAAAAAATCAGGCCATCGTTCTGGTATTTATAAACATCTGTTAACAAATTATCATAAAATGTATTAACATCAATCAATCTGGACGAATTTTCAGGTGGTAAATAACAGACACAAGGCAGCAAGACAAAATTATCAATTTTGCGACACATTTTTAACCATAAAATACCTTCAAATGGAAATCTAAAACAGTAATATCATATTCATTACATATATCATTACGAACTAAAAAACCGACTCCACCGGAGCCGTTTTTTGCATGTCTATGAATGTTAACACGGTTTAAACCAAACCACGTGAAACCGTTTACATGTAAAACATTGTCATATAAAAGATGAGTTTCTGCTATGGCAAGAATGTCACATCCACTAAAGTTGGCACAGGCAGAACGTAACTGATGATTGTCAGAATTAATGTCAGAATTCCATCCACGGACATTCCAAAACCCCGCTGACAATTATCTAGTACGACGATTTTGCTGACGATTGCCACCGCGATTACCACCACGATTACTACCACGATTACCACCACCGTGGCGACCACGACCACCAACCCTGTTCCAACATGAATCACTGTTCTGTGAATTAACACTGTCTTGACCATGGTGACTATCACGACTATGGTTGTCGTTCCTTTTGTTTGTCGCGTTGGCCTTATGAACCACTCTTGAGCCACGAATGGTTAAATTGGATTGCTTAAGAGCGCCGAGAATGGTCTTGAAGTTGTTACTCATCAGTCGTTCGGCATGAGTAAGATCATGGTTGATGAATACTTTTTCATATTGCTTACGCTTTCTAAGCTGATCTTTACCCATCATGACCTTTCGCTTGTCGTCGTGACACTTAAAGCGAGCAATTACTACACCCGGTCGGGCACTATTTGACGGTTTGCGTTCAGCACTAACGCAAGTGACATCACTAATCTTAATGCCATCTTTAATTAACGCATTCACTTTGCTACTAATGTTCTCGTTCCTAGACTCTGGCAGTTCCCGAATAACCACATTCAGAGATATGTCCGAAGTCGTTTGATCTGGGGAGTTTGAACTGACTTGGTCGATTTTACTGTTCATTTCGTCCAGATCAGCAACAATCTCTGCTTTCATAGACTCCTTAAACGACACCAAACGTTCATCGACGTCCTTTCTTATGCGGCCAATTTCAGAGTTGACTCTCTTATCCAGGAGTTGAGCCACTTTGCTGGTTATACGTTGTTCTAGCCCGGATTCAAGTTTGTTCATGCGTTCTGTCAGTGATGAGAACATCATGTGCATGTCAGCTGACAGCTTTCCAATCAACTGCTCTACTGTTGGGTTACTATCGATGTGGACGTCCGCTTCTGTCACAACAACCTTGCGCGGTTCTTGGGGCGATTTACCATTATAAAGATTTCGCCTGGCTTTAGCAGTCACACGCGATTTTTTCACCGTATACTCTTGTTCACAAGGATCAGAAGCATGACGTTTCCTCCCAGAAGCAACAGGTGTGTCAACACGGATAATGCGTTGAGAACCCATGACGGATTCAACAAATTCCAATGCGTCATTCGCCGTTGCTTCAGTACTTTGATTACTAGCCATTATCAAGCGGTTCTGTCTTGCCAAACGAAATTCCACTCGTGACGTGTATTAGACTATGTTCACTAACTATAAACAAAGCTGACACTAATCTGTTCGCTACACAGTTACCAAGCGGTCCAGTCAAGCGTGACGAATTTTGGATCGTGAATGGTATAACCCTATACACACTAGAATATTGATACTATAAATAGATCGATAGTAGTATGACCAGTACACAACAAAGTTTAAACATCAGAATTTCAGGAAAAGTTTATAAATTCCACCTTTGAGTTCACGAGCAACATCCAACATCAATAAAGATTAATTCCTCAAATCCCTGTCCTTCACAATTCGATATAAAGAATGAAAATCACTGTTTTCCTTCCGCAAAAAATAAACAACGACCATCGATTTTCAGCCGGAAGTACCGTATATTATATGATTGAATTGGTATAAAACACACAAAAGAATGTCGGTACAAGATAAGGTTTAACAAACAAACAATTAAAACATGTTTTACATACGATTGGACAATCAATGGATCGTTGCTCTTTCTAAATATAGGTCAAGAAACAACAAATGAAAACATGTTAAGATACGATTGGACAATCAATAGATCGGTGCTCTTTTAAAATATAGGTCAAGAAACAACCAATGAAACCATGTTTTACAAACCATTTTCCAGTAGCCATTTAGTAAATATTAACGGTTATATTCAGCCAATGCGAATTCATTTTACAAACGATTGACCAATAGCCTGTGACCATCGAATACACAATAATGGTTAATATGAACACATTATTAATCGATTGCTTGATATTGTTCCTTGCTTTGTATCTCTCATTTCTAAAGCCTCTTATGCAAATGTTGCAAATTCAGTTACGTGTTTTAAAACAAGTCACAAGTTCATGCAAAGATGTGGAAAATAAAAGCAATTAATTTGAAAATGTAATATTCCCAATCACGCTCCCAAAGCAGAAATTAATGAGGAAAATAAAGAAACGAGGACCTTAGTTCTTTAGATAATTTGTTTTCAAAATAAAAAGAAATGAGACTATTAGAAAGACCTTCATGATATTATTCAGTGTTTTAAAAACTGTTTTATTAATGTAATCTTTTTGTCGAGTAATTTCATGAATTTATAGAATTAAACTGCACGCATGTCACATGGGTATATCTGTTGCACTAGAAACAACATCATGTTACATAATAAGAGCTAGATGTTGTTGGTCTTTTCGCTACCATTGAAATACATTTTTCATCAAACATTTTATGAGGTATTATGCCGCCATATTTATTGAAATCTTGCGTGCTAACAGTAATGTTTAAAGAATGAAAAACATAATATGACAGCAAACAAAACGTATAGTAAAAACATGAAGTTCAGATGTATATGCATCTAATAGACAAATCGTCAAGCCCTTTCCCATAGGGTATCATATGTACATTCGTTAAATAAAAATTGTAAACATTCATATGAATTTGGTAATACAAAATAAATATGTTTAAACTAACCGATCTACATGTACGATGTGGAAATGGGTTAGAAAGACGGTAGACAATCAGTACCAAGAGATTTACAAACTATGTGCAACTACTTTGAACGAATTTTCCATATGAGCAACTTGCGTCAGAACTTTTCAGCAATATGTAATATACAAGAGTGTTGTCACAAAAGATCGACCCATCACTTGGTAATATTTTAAAGCTTTTAACCTTTAAGGGATGTAAAAAATAGTCGCTCCGAGATTCAGGCCTGGCTGCTGCTATACCCGCAATGATTTCGGTGTTGGATCAATAACCACCTTTCGTAATATTTTAGAGGAAAATGGAAATGTTATGATGAACCACGGAAATGTTCATTTCACCTTTTAACCCTGCCCTATGAGTCCTCATAAGTAATTTAGCTTGAAAAGCGTACGTACAACATTCGCGGACATTGTGCTAGTACTTCCTTTCTCTCATCATAATGAGGCTCATGGTACCATACATAATAAAACGTGATCGGGAAGTCCATTTATTGTGCTGTTTATGGATTTCCTTAAAACACAATTCGTGTTTCCTGTCTGAGACTGGAGATAATTTATAATGAGCATACATGAACGGTCAGTAATTAATAGAGTAAAGAGGCTTTATCAATAACATTGTAGTGACGATGTCTCGATAGACTGTTGCCTGGTATAATGCATTTCATTTAGTGTAAGATTATGGTGTTTAGACATTCAGGACATGACTACCAAACTACGAGAATGTTCTATTATTTGTTGCGTTAAATTGAGACTGCCGTGCGATGGCATTTTGCTTTTTCGCTACGTAATTAGTCAATAACGCATTTATTAGCAAAATAAAACTAGTTTGACACTTAATACATCGTTTTTGTACATGTGGTATTTAACTTACGAAAATGGTACGTGTATCTGTTTCCTGGTCCCATTTTTAAAACTTTCCAAATGAGATAACATGTGTGCGTATATTGCGATCATTAGTTGGAGGCCTTTTTGGACGCCATCTTGCATAACCCATTTTTGACACTGAACTATTTGCATTATAAGATATATACATTTGTTACCAATGCAATTGTATTTGTACCGCTGTCAGAAAAAATGCATTTTTAAATGGTCTGTAAGGCAGCCAGATGACATACATGTAACCAGTTCTATCGTGTTAGCAAACAAGATGTTCCTGTTTTTCACACAAGCAACCGGTATCTGTTCAGTATTTCAAATAATATATGATCATAAATATCCGCCGTTATTTTATAACGTCGCCTAAGTAACGCAACAATGTAACGTGTAACGCGTAAGTTGAAGATAATTTCAAATAATATGAAATACATTCTAATAAAAAGCATTGTAATTTCAGATTTTACACTAGGGTTTATGTTTCTTTATACTCATATAATGCTTTGTCTTCAGTGTTATATCGCCAATAAACTATTCCTGTTTCATTAGAAATATTGCAAACAAATTTCTAGACAAACAAAGTTTATAAAAAAACAATCTATTCAAGTTGCGACAGCCATATTTTGGTGATCATCCTTCATGCTTCATTCTCCAATAATCTGTTGCTTACAAGTTACAAGTCGGGATACCAGTTACTAATATACATTCTAGATACAGATATGGATATACTTTATGGCCAATATAGAAAATAATGGGAGCAATTGGTCAGAATCGATACAGTGGTGTGAACACATCTTCCCTTTATGTAACCATAGATAACGATCAAGTCGTAGCCTGGTGCTTTCATAACCGCATATATCAATCCGGCACATAAAGGACAGCCTATGAATAATAATGAGAGACAGAGAGCAGAAATCAGCCTTCTCCCTACATCCTAAGATTATTGTATATCGGTGTAAGGTCGACCTTCACAATCTTAATAGACACCAAATGCACAGCGGAGGAGGAGGAGAGATGGAGAGATGTTCAGCTGAATGATGGAAACATATGTGCATTGAAAACGGGCTGATTTTATACTTGTAGAGTGGAGTAGCGAGGGAATTGTGACAGACTGATTTCCTGAAATGACAATTTCCAGGAGAACGATGCAGTGACATGGTTTATGTTACCATATAGCATGAGGATATGTTAGGAATATTCTCTCGTTGAAGAAGCGAAAACACGGATACCACTCGTTGTACTGATTCGTTCTACTTGAAGAGCTCCCTGCATGAAATATACCTCCTCGTTAGTGAATATTGAAATGGCATCAAATGGTATTTCATCAGTGAAAAACGAAATGATAAAGCTGTTGATGCTTTCGATAACAATTTCCATGACATTGTGATGAACAAAAGATATTTTCTGATGTATTGTTAATTCTAATGCTTTGTTTTAAAAGTTGATTATAATTTTCAGAGCTGTCATCATTATATTATTGAATTTATTGGCATAAAACAATTAACTATGTATCGATGCTCTAACAAGATATAGGTCAAGAAACAACCAATGAGATCATAGTGTACAAGCGATTGTTCAGTAGCTATTTAGTACATATTAACAGTTATTTTCAGCCAACGAGAACATGTTTTACAAACGTCCAGTAACTATTTATTACATATTGTATTAACAGTTATCCTCAGCCAATGACAAAATGCTTTGCATGCGTTTGGCCAATAAACATCGAATATATTTTAACTGCTATTCTCAGGCAAAGCGAACATAATAACAGCAATTATTTTATACTTTTAAATCGATTGTGCTTGGTATTATATCTTGCTTTGTTTCTCTCGTTTCTGAAGCGTCTCATTTTTATGCAAATGTTACAAATAAAGTTGCGTGTTAACAGGTCACCAAGTTGATGCAAAGGTGTTATAAAACTAGTGAAACTTCACCAGATATTGAGAACGAAATCAATTAATTAAAAAGTGCAATAAAACGTAATCCCACTCCCAAAACAGAAATTAATGAAGAAAATAAAGATACGAGTATGTTGGTTCTTTTGATAATTTGCATTCAGAATTACCACACCACACAACACCCAGGTGATCATGAAAACAGCATCAGCAGAATAGCTGCTTGTTGTCATTACCGTGCCAAATACCGGCCATACAAGTTACATGTCGAATATAAATTACTAATAGACATTCCAGATACAAATATAGTTATTCTTTTCAATATATAAGTAATAATGACACTGATTGGTCAGAATCGATACAGTGGTGTGAAAGAACTATCCCTTTATATAACCAAAGATAATGATCAAGCCATAAGCTAGTGTTTCAATAGCCGTACATATCAATCCGGCACACAGTGGTGTGAACGAACCTTCTGTTTATGTAATCGTTGATCAGGCCATGTCCTAAATATTTCGTAGCCGCATATATCATTCCGGCACACAAAGGACAGCCTATGAATAATAATGAGAGGCAGAGAACAGAAATAAACCCTCTCCCTACATCCTCAGATTATTGTATATCGGTGTAAGGTCGACCTTCACAATCTTAATAGACAAAAAATGCACAGCTCAGGTTGAGATGTTTAGGTAAATGATGGAAACATAAATGCATCGTTAAAAGGGAGCGAGGGAATTGTGACAGATTGATTCCCGAAATGACATTTTCCAGCAGAACGATATAGTGACATGGTTTGTATTACCATATAGCATGAGGGAATGTGTAGAACATTCTTCCGTTTGGGAAGCGAAAACACCGATATCGCTCGTTCTACTGATTTGTTCCACTTGTTAGAACTCCCTGAAAAATATACCTGCTAGTTTTATGTCTTTAGGAAATACTTTAATGATATAAATTGGTATTTCATAAATAAGTGAAAACGTAATAAGGCAGTTGATGTTTTTGATAATAATGTCCAGGAAATTATGTTCAACAAAACATTTGCTGGTGTACTGTGTATTCTAATTCTCGGTTTCAAAAGGTTATTATATTTTTCAGAGTTTCCATCTTTATAATTATGATTGAATTGGTATAAAACACACAAAAGAATTTCGGTACAAGATAGGGGTCAAGAAACCACCAATGAAAACATGTTTTACATACGATCGACCAATAGCCAGTGACCATCGTATACTCAAAACGGTAATTCTAAGTCAATGCAAACATTTCTACAAACGATCGAATAAACAATAATGGTTAATATGAACACATTACTAATCGATTGTTCTTTATATTGTTCCTTACTTTGTATCTCTCATTTCTAAAGCGTCTTATGCAAATGGTGTAAATTCAGTTGCGTGTTAACATGTCACAAGTTCATGCAAAGATGTGGAAAATGAAAGCAATTTATTTGAAAGTGTAATAAAACCCAACCCCGCTCCCGAAGCAGAAATTAATGAGGAAAATGAAGAAACGAGGACCATGGTTCTTTAGATAATTTGTTTTCAAAATAAATAGTAATAAGACTATTAGAAAGACCTTCATGATATTATTCAGTGTTTTAAAAACTGTTTCATTAATGTTATCTTTTTGTCGAGTAATTTCATGAATTTATAGAATAAAACTGCACGCATGTCACATAGGTATATCTGTTGTACTAGTAACAACATAATGCTATATGATAAGAGCTAGATGTTGTTGGTCTTTTCGCTATCATTGAAATACAATTTTCATCAAACATTTTATGAGGTATTATGCCGCCACATTTATTGAAATCTTGCGTGCTAACGGTCATGTTTAAAGAATGAAAAACATAATATGACAGCAAACAAATCCTCTAGTAAAACATGAAGTTCAGATGTATCTGCATCTAATAGACGGATCGTCAAACCCTTTCCCATTGCGTATCATATGTACATTCGTTTAATAGAAATTGTATAAATTCATATGAATTTGGTAATACAAAATAAATATGTTTAAACTAACCGATCTACATGTACGATGTGGAAATGGTTTAGAAAGACGGCAGACGATCAGTACCAAGAGATTTACAACCTATGTGCAACAACTTTGAACGAATCTTCCATATGAGCCACTTGCATCAGACCTTTTCAGCAATATGTAATATACAGGATTGTTGTCACAAAATATCGACCCATCGCTTGGTAATATTGTAAAGCTTTTAACCTTTAAGGGATGAAAAATATAGTCGCTCCGAGATTCAGGCCTGGCTGCTGCTATACCCGCAATGATTTCGGTGTTGGATCAATAACCACCTTTCGTAATATTTCAGTAGAAAATGGAAATGTTATGATGAACTACGGAAAATGTTCGTTACACCTTCAAACCTTGCCGTTTCAGACCACATTATTAATTCAGCTTGAATATTGTACGTACAACGTGCGCGGACATTGTCCTAATACGTCCTTTCTCTCATTATACTGAGGCTCATGGAACTATTCATAATATAACGTGATCGGGAAGTCCATTTATTGTCCTGTTTATGGATTTCCTTAAAACACAATTCGTGTCTCCTGTCTGAGACTGGAGATAGTTTATAATGAGCATACATGAACGGTCAGTAATTAATAGAGTAAAGTGGCTTTATCAATAACATTGTATTAACGATGTCTCGATAGACTGTTGCCTGTTATAATGCATTTCAATCAGTCTAAGATGATGGTGTTTAGACATTCAGGATATAAATACCAAACTACGAGAATGTTCTATTATTTGTTGCGTTGAATTGAGACTGTCGTGTGATGGCATTTTGCTTTTTCGCTACGTAATTAGCCAATAACGGATTTATTAGCAACACTAGTTTGACACTAAATACATCCTATTTGTGGTATTTTACTTACGAAAATGGAACGTGTATGTGTTACCTGGTCCCATTCTTAAAATGTGAAAATATCTTTCCAAATAAGATTACATGAATGTGTATTTTGCGATCATCAGTTGAAGGCCTTTTTGGACGCCATCTTGCATAACCTGAAACGCCACCTGTTCTTGACTCTAGCCATTAGAGTTCTATATAACTGAACTGTTTGCACTGATATATACATTTGTAACCAATACAATTGTATTTGCACCGCAGTCAGAAAAAATGCATTTTGTAATTCTCTGAAAGGCAGCCAGCTAACATACATGTAACCAGTTATATCGTGTTAGCAACCAGCATTTCCTGTTTTCCCTAAAGCAACTGGTATTTGTTCAGTATAAATAAAATAAAATATGAACTTAAATATCCGCCGTTATTTTATAACGTCTCCTAAGTAAAGCAATAGTGTAACTTATTGCCCATTAAACGCGTAAGTTGTGGATAATTTCAAATAATAGGAAAAACATTCAAATAAAAAGCATTGTAATTTAAGATTTTACCCTAGGGTTTATGTTTCTTTATACTCATATTATGCTTTGTCTCCGGTGTAATATCGCCAATAAGCTATTCCTGTTCATTAGAAATATTGCAAACAAATTGCTATACAAACAAAAGTCATAAAATGCCCATCTATTCAAGTTGCGGCAGCCATATTTCGGTGATCATCCTTTATCCTTCATTCTCCAATAGTCCCATTGCTTACAAGTTACAAGTCCGGATACCAGTTACTAATATGCATTCTAGATACAGATATGGATATATTTTATGGCCAATATTTGAATAATAATGGGAGCGATTGGTCAGAATCGATACAGTGGTGTAAACTGTGAACAAATCTTCCCTTTACGTAACCATTGATAACGATCAAGCCATAACCTAGTGTTTTAAGAGCCGCATATATCAATCCGGCACACAAAGGAGTGCCTATGAATAATAAAGAGAGACAGCAAACAGAAATAAACCTTCTCCCTACATCCTAAGAGCATTGTATATCGGTATAAGGTCGACCTTCACTATCATAATATACACCAAGTGCACATCGGAGAGATGTTCAGCGGAATCATAGGAACATATTTGCATGGAAAAGTTGAATTTCCATACTTGTAGCGTAGAGAAGTGAGGAAATTGTGACAGATTTATTCCTGAAATTACAATTTCCAGGAGAACGATATTGTGAAGGAATATGAAAAATGTTCTCTCATTGTCGAAGCGCCTCTCGTTCTACTGATTTGTTTTACTTGTTACAGCTCCCTGCACGAAACAAACCTGCTAGTTTACGTCTTAAAGGAATATTTAAATGACATCAACTGCTATTTAACAAATGAACAACAATAAAAAGCAGTTGAGAGCAAATTCCAGGAAATTGTGTCTAACAAAATATGTTCTGATGTATTGTTTAAAGTGCTAAGTTTGAATGGAAATTGAGGAATATTCCCTCATTTTTTAAGCAAACATACCGATACAAAACTTCTACTGATTTTTTCTACTTGTTAGAGCTCCCTACATTAAATATACCTGCTACTCTCATGTCTTAGGGGATTCTTAAATGACACCAACTGGTATTTCAAACTGAAAAACGAAATCAGTTGATTTCCAGGAAATCATGTTCAACAAAATATTCCCTGATGAATACTTTATCGATACTTCTATTCGTGAGTTGGACTTTTAGTAAATTTTAAAATCTCAGTTTCAAAACTTGATGAGAATCTTTATATCATTGTATTTGGTATAAAACACATAAAAGAATGTCAGTACTATAACAAGATATGGGCCAAGAAACAGAAAATGTTTTACATATTCCACTCGTCCAGTTGCTAGTAAGTACATACGAGTATTAAGGAAAATGTTGTTTGCATACAATCGAATATAATATAACTTTTATTCTCAGTCAATGCGACTGTAAATCAAGTACACAATAATGGCAATTCTACAAACAAATTAATCGAATGATTTTGATATTATTCCATGCTTTGTTTCTCTCTTTTCTCGAACTTATTATGCAAATTTTACAAATGAAGTTGCGTGTTTTAAAACAAGTCACCAAGTTGATGCAAAGGTGTTACGTCACCAAATATTGGAAAGACAAGCAATTAATTTCAAGGTGCAATGAAACACAATTCCGCTCCCAAAACAGAACTAAATTAGTAATATAAAGAATCGAGGATGTTCGTTCTTTTGATAATTTGTTTTCAGAATTAATAAAAATGAGACTATAGGAAAGACCTTCATGATATTATTCAGTGTTTTTTGACTGTTTCAATATTGACAATGTCAGTTATGTATTTTTTGCAGAGTAATATCATGGAATTTATAGAATTAAACTGTACGCATGTCAAATGGTTATATATGTTGCACTAGAATCTATCCCATGCAATATAATAAGATCAAGATATTGTCGATATTTTCTCTATCATTGAACTATATATTTTTCTTTTGCGTAGTTATCGTCATGTTTAATGAATAAACATTCTGGCAACAAACAAAACTCCTGGTCAAAGAACAAGAAGTTCAGATCGTTAAACTGGGAGACCGGTCCACTTGTACGATGTACAAATAGTTTGAGATTAGTACCGAGAGTGAAGCGACTAGTTTGAATGTAGGTTCTATATGAACCATTTGCACCAAAACACTATTTTTCCATCGCTTCTGTAATATCTAATATACAGGGTTGTTGTCACAAAAGATTGATCCTTAGTCACACCGCTTAGTAATATTTTAAGGATTTTAACACTTACGGGATGTAAACCATGGTTACCCCTGTATCCCCGGTGTATCCCCGCCTGTCGTTTTGCTATGCCCGCAATGTTTTCGGTGTTGAATCACCTACCACCTTTCGTTATATGTGAGTAGGAAATTTTCTTATGAACCGCAGAAAGTTTTCATTCACCTTTTAACCTGTCCGTCTCAGTCCTCATTAGTAATTCAGCTGGAATAGTGCACGTAGAACACACATGGACATTATCCTAATACTTCATTATTCTCCTTATAATGAGATTCACCATTCATAATAAGAAGTGATCGGGAAGTCCATTTATTGTGCTGTTTTTATGGATTTCCTTAAAACACATATCATGTTTCCTGTCTGAGACCCGAGACGATATATTATGAACATACATGAACCATCTGTAATTAATAGAGTGATGAACCTTAATCAATAACACAATATCATAAATGTTCCGATGTAATGCTGCCTGATTCAAGACGTCTTAACCATTATGAGACATGGTGTTTAGATATTCCAAACCTGTTTGCTTATCTCAGAGAGTTTGTGGATACTACAAAACGTTCGATTCTTTTTGGCGTTGGACTGCGAAAGTCGTGTTTGGTCAATCAGTTGTATTCCTGACTAATTTACCAATGAGATAATGACGTCTCGGCTTAGAGGGATTAGATAAAAACGTCATACAAGGGGTACACGGAATATGGAATCTATATAGTGATGGACAGTACATAATGTTTATTAAGCTTAAGCTGAATACTAGTAAACCATTTGTTCTGATATTTGTATGGTTCTCTAACGTGCTAACTAAACACGTTCCTTTTAAAGTAATGTTATATAAGTCTCTCTGGTCAACGGTATTTCAGTCTTATGCAGAACATTTCCACTCATTTTTTAATTCATAGATGCTGTTCACGATATCAAAAAAAGATTATGTGTATATTGAAAAATGAGTGTAAAGAGTTTACTGCTCGTATCATGCTTTCAAATATAGATTAATTTGATTCATTTGAATAACATACTCGCCCGATCTGATATTGAGACACTGTCAGACACCGGCTGCCAATATGAATTATTCAAACAACATCAAATGTATGTAACTCTCTGAAAGCAATTTGCAATTTTTTGTAAGGATTTGAATAATTGTTGTACATGAATTACTAGTTGTAAAGTATAAGGTATTGTGTATTATACTGAATTTCAACTCACATAATGCAGTCGTGTCTCATTGCGTGATGTTTAAGAAATGCATGTATTCTGCTTAGTAACACTTGATCTGAATAAAATTTTGAATCTTAATAAGAAATATGTGCTGAATGAACTGTTGCCATAGTAACAGACATACTCAAAATATTACATGAAGTGCTAAGAGACATAAATATAACATAAATATTGCGATGTCAGATCAAATGTAATTGCAAAAATGTTGAACATTAATAACGTCAGTCATTTTAGTCAATACTAGCAACGGTCTTGAAATCATTTAAATAACATTCAGTTTGAGGGTGAATGCAAACTCTGGATAAAATCCTAGTCTAGACTTGTCACCAAGTTTCGTTTTTAACTTAATATAAATCATTGTTTCAACTGTGTACACTGTTTTTCCTTATCCAGTCACTTCCGGCAAAATCGGCACGATAACAGGGTACCGGATAACATTTTCAATACACTATCAAGTGGTCATGTGACTTGCAATATCCGGACACCTCATCACGTGATCTGACGAACTTCTTTTTAAAGCTGAGTCGCCGGTTGAAGCTCTGTCCCCGAGGATGAGGTGTTCCTATTTAAATAATTGTTCTACGACTTACCTGTGTGTACATGTTGTGGTTTTGTCGTGACGTCAGTAAACCAACATGACGTTACGCACAAAATATGAAAAGGTAATTAAATAATCCTGACTTTATTGCTATTTTAACGCAGATGAAGTGACTAGATAAATAGAATAATAGGTTAGTGTCGTGGAGTGAGTAAAATATTATCCGACTCGGCTTCGGAAATAATCGGATTCGCCTACGGCTCACCCAATAAATACCTCCGCCTTGCCAGATAAACTTACTCATCAGTGGTACTAACCTATACTCTATATATACGTACAAAACAACTTAGTAGCATTACGGTCTAAACCACTTTCATGAACATTTCAATGTGTAAATTCGTCGACATACATTCGTACACAAAACGCAATTAATTTGGAATGGAGTAGGGCCAAAGTGTAATTAAATTTAGGGACAAAGTCTACTTTGTTATTACCACATAACTATTAATTATGTATAGCTTATAAATATTATTCAGGGATGCTTACAGCAGACGATTGAAAATGAATATCAGCGGTTGAAAATGACATCCTATATCGCATTGGCTAAAGTTGAAACAGGCACTAAATATATCTACATGTATCGGAACATATATTATATTGATGTAAATAAGCATGTAAACAGATGGGCAAAAGTGCCTAATGTATTTCAAATAATCTTATTTACTTAAATATTACCTTAATTAATTGCATCTGGTTGAAATTACATTTTGCGAAGTATGACTGTTCGGTTGGATGCCGTTTTGCATTACCTAATTCAAAATGTTCTTGCAATGTATGTTCTATATTTCTATGCAGTTTGGTATTAAGAAAAAAAACAAAGTTCTTGGATTACCGATGTAAGCCTGTCAGATAACATAACCTGTTAGCAAAGAGCATGTTCCCGTTTCATACACATTCAACTGGTCGATGTTCAGTATCTCAAAGAAAGGATGGCCATAAATTTCTGCCGAGGTTTCATAACGTCGCCTAATGGAAGCACTATTGTAAGTTATTGCCTATTAAACGCGTAAGTTGGGAATAACTATTTCTGTTTAATATGAAAACTATTCTAATAAAAAGCATTGTACTTTCAAATATTACACGTGGGCTTATATTTCTAAAATATCAATATAATGCTTTGTCTCCGGCATAATCTTGGCAATAAACAATTTCTGTTTCATAAGGAATATTGAAAACACATTTCAAGACAAACAAAACTCATAAAAAGCCAACAATCAATACCAGTTGTGGCAGTCATATCTGGGTCATCATTTTCCGCTATTTCCTTGGCTGCTATAAAGAGGCCATGACATATTCTTCTCGATAATGTCGCGAAATTTTATTCCCAAATATTATTTTATGGAGGAACCACTACAAGAATATTGCCCTTACAGAAATGTCTAGCGAGACCAAGGTTTGTGGTGGTACCAGCAACCTACAGACCATGTAGTGCATTACCACGTCCAAACTGTAGATGCAAACAGTAGGGTATTCAAAACGAAAGTGTACAGTTTCAGTATCTTCTTATCAAATCTGAACGTTCTGCTATCACACAGAAAACTTATTTTATCCGCAGAATGACCTAGGTTCTTAAATATTTGTCAAACTGACCAAATGAGGCGTTACTGTGATTTGACCTAGTTAACAAACAACATGCCATAAACCGCGAAATCCAGCCACCGAAAAAAGTCACAAAATATGGCATATGGCAACCTCCAGGGACGTAACAAGTTCCATCCAAACTATAACCGAATGAACTAGTTATCGACCTCAGAAGACCATCAGTCAACGTCAAGATCACATAAAGTGACCACACAAGTCAATGTATAATACAACCATAACTGTAAGACAACTAGTTGACGTATGCTTTAACAACTGCTTTACTTGTATTTCGGACGAGGAATTAATGACCTGAAGTCCGTGACCACACCCAGGGGATCATCAAAACAGCATCAGCTGAATAACTGCTGGTAGTCATCAACATCCGTACAAGTTACATGCCGGATATAAACTACTTATAGACATTCCAGATACAGATATAGATATTCTTTATGATCAATATATGAATAATAATGACACAGATTGGTCAGAATCGATACAGTGGTGTGAAAGAACCATCCGTTTATAGATACTGATCAAGCCATAAGCTAGTGCTTCAATAGCCGCATATATCAATCAGACACACAAATAACTGCCTATGAATAATAATGAAAGACAGCGAACAGAAATAAACCTTCTCCCTACATCCTCAGATTATTGTGTATCGGTGTAAGGTCAATCTTCACAATCTTAATATACATATTTGCATGGAAAACGCACTGATTTTCATACTTGTAGAGTAAAGGAGCGAGGGAATTGTGACAGATTGAATCTTGAAATGACAAATTCCAGGAGAACGATTTAGTGCCTCGGTTCCTATTACCATCTAGCATTATGGAATGTTGGGAATATGGTCTCATTGTGGAAGAGAAAACACCGATACCACTCGTTCTACTGAAAGGGTCTCACTGCATGAAGTATACCTGCTTGTTGTGCGTCTTAAGGGAATACTGAAATGACATCAACTGGTATTGCATGAGTCAAAACAAAATAATAAAGCAGTTGGTGTTTTGTTCAACAAAACATTTTCTGATGTATTATTTATCAATACTTCCAATCGTGAATCGGTATTTTTGTTTTTGTCTAATTCTCGGTTGATGATTAGAATAATTTCAGAGCTTCCACCTTCATATCAATAAATTTGGTATAAAACACATAAGCCTGTATGTGATCTACCTAGATATACAGGGTGTTTCATAATATCTGTCCCCATTAGAAACGAATGCCATGCGTATGTGCATAATCTCATCTGATATCTTCATATACCAAAGGAAAGCCAACATTTCAAACTTTTATTTGGTATATAACATGACATTATTACTATCAATGCAACCCGGAAAATAAGATTCTTGCAAAATATCAGTTTTTCGATTATTGTCAAAATCACGTTAAAAATTATTTTTGCACAAACTTGATAGCATAGCTTGTCAATTATTGAATGATATTATAAGTTTAATCATGTTTACAAGCATAGTAATGAATTGATTTGAAAGTTTAGATTATATAAAACGAGTTAAAATAAATTAATGCTATCGTTACTTGGGTTTCTAGTTGCTAGGCAACAAAAGAACTTAACCACGCAGATACATTCTCGCTTGTAGTCACGTAAACAGGTGACTGGTTGGCGACTTCTATTTCCCCCCAAAATAATGTTTTAAATTCACAAACAGATGGTATATAGTCTACTTACTACCTCAAAAAAAATCAATGACTTTAAAATAATAATTTTGAAAGAAAACAAGCAAGGATACCCGCAACTTGTTTATTTGGTATAAAAGCGAGAAAGTAACAAACAAGGTCAAAAAGTAATGTTTTGTGTTGGATTCTTTTTTCGCCAAGCAACAATTAACCAAAACAACTGTATCACTCAAAAGTTTTTGGATGACAATAAATGTTTGAACTATTCATATCGATATAATATTTTTGTTTTTAAAAGCTTGCTATATCACACAATACTTTACAAACTATATTCATCAACTTGGGAAACAAATTCAATATGGACGTCATTTTGATATTTATTGAAAAAGTGACTTTTTCTCGGAATCTTAATTCCTATGTTGCATTGATAGAACTAATGTCATGTTATATACTGAATAAAATTTTGAAATGTTGCTTTTCTAGTGGTATATGAAGATATCATATAAGATTCAGCATTCACTCATGGCAGAAGTTTGTAATGGGGACAGATATTATGAAACACCCTGTAGGTCCGTAAACTAAACAATGAAAACATGCTTTACAAAAAGTGTCAAGTAGTCAGTTAGTCGATATAAACGGCTATACTCAGCCAATGAAAACACGATTTACTAACGGTTGTCCAATGGCAATCTAGAACATAATATGGATGATTCTCCATTATTTTAATGGATTATAATTGGTATCATTCCTTGCTTTGTTTCTCTCATTTATGTAGCATCTCATGCAGATGTTGCAAATAAAATTTGTGACAATACACTAGATATGAAGAAGGAAAGAAATTAATTAAAAAGTGCTATAACATGTTATTCCGCTCCCAAAGCAGAAATAAATGAGAAAAAATAAAGAAACGGGGAATTTGGTTCTTTGGATAATTTGTTTTCAGTGATAGAAATGACTGTTAGAATGATATTCTTCAGTATTGTCATCTGTTTCAATTTTGAAAATGTTATTAATGTAATCTTTTTTGCCAAGTAATTTTGTGAATTTATAGACTTAAACTGCACACATTTCACCTGGCTATATCTGCTGCAGTAGAAACAATCCCGTTGAATATGATAAGAACATGGTATTAGTTTAAGCTGCATTATAATTGGAATATTTATTTTTTTAAGACATTTTGTACGATATCATGCTGTCATATAAAAGGCAATCATTGGTTTAAAACTGTTCCTATGTAATGAGTGAACATTCAGAACTTTTGACAGAAAACCAATACATGTTTCTAAGAACACACAGCTCAGATTAAATCATGTAGGAACATACGAGTACAACTAGTTTGGTAAGACAGTATACGATCATTTCTCACCGATTGAAAACCTGGAAGTCCACTGGTTGTATTGTATTTGGATATTCTTGAAACACAATCCATGTTTCCTAATTCGAGACTCAAGACTCATACTATACAGAATAAACATACATGAACGATCAGTAATTAATAGAGTGAAGTACTTTTACCAATAACAGTGCATTAGCGATGCGATGTCTCGACATACTCTAGCCCCATGAAATACATTTAGACAAGTCTAGGATGATGGTGCTTAGATATTTAGGACACATTTATCAAGCTACTAGAATGTTCGGTTTTTTCGTTTAACTGAGACTGTCGTGAAAGAGCATTCGTTTTGTTTGTCTGTCTAATTGGCCAATAATGGATTTTTTAGCAAAACTATTTTGACACTCATTACATCCTGATTGGGCATCTAGTATTTAACTTAAGAAAAGAGGAAACTGTATCTGTTTCCATATTATATTATACCGCCGTTTTCAAGTGAAGGTCATATTGTCTGCCATCTGACATAACCTGACACAACACCCAGTCTTGGAAATTAGATCGAGCAATGTGGGCTCTATACAACTAAACAGTTTGTAAACAATTCAATACGACTGCATTTTCTCGGCTGTTCGAAAACAATGTTTTGGTAATGCTCTGTAAGGCGATCAGACGCCATACATATAACCTGAGTACATCGTGTTGGCAACCATGGCGTTCCTGTTTTATCCGCCTGCAACTGGTCGTTGTTCAGGATTTCAAAGAAAATGTGATCATAAATTTTTGGCCGTTGTTTCATAACGACGCCTAATGAAAGCAATGTTTTAATTTATTGTCCATTAACGCTTAAGTCGCAGATAATTTCAGTTTAATATAAAACTAATCTAGTAAAAAGCATTGTAATTTTAGATATTACAAGTGGGCTTATGCTTCTTTATGTTAATATAATTCTTGGTCTCCAGCGTAATATCGACAATAAACCATTCCTGTTTTTTTAGTAATATTGCCAACAAAGTGTGCTTAGACAAACGAATTTCATAAAAAAATTAAAAACCCAACAATCGATACAAGTTGTGGTAGTTACGTTTTGGTTATCATTTTTCGTTTTTTCCTTGGCTGCTATAATGTAACCATAGTATATGCACCTTGATAAGAAATACCTTAAATTGTTCTAAATTTTACATCTATCATAAGTTTTATATACTACTTCTTTTCTGAAATCAAACTGGGATATAGTCTGACAGACACTCGGATGATGAATAAATGACTTGAACTCGGTGACCATACCCAGAGGATCATGTCAGCAACCGGTTGTCATTAACAGTCATACAAATCACAACTTGAAGTTGTTAATGTACATTCTAGATTCTGATATAGTCAATATATAAATATTAATGTCAGTGGTTGGTCAGAATCGATATAGTGGTGTGAACGAACCTTTCCTTGATGTAACCATAGATAACGATCTAGCCACAATCTAGTGCTTAACATATATACATCCGCCACACAAAGGACTACCTGTGAATACTTATGAAAGAAATAACCAACATCGTCAGATTATTGTAGATCAGTGTAAGGTCGACATTCACTATCTTAATATACACCAAATGCACAGAGGTGAAATTTTTGTTCAGCTGAATGATGACAACATATTTGCATAGAAAAGAGCTGATTTCCATACTTGTAGAGTAGAAAAGCAAGGGAATTGTGACAGATTAATTCCTGAAATGACAATTTCCAGGAGAACGATATAGTGACATGGTTTCTATTACCATATAGCATGAGGGAGTGTGGGGAGTACTAGTATTCTCTCGTTGTGAAAGAGAAAGCACCCATATCGCTTATTCTACCGATTTGTTATGCTTGTAAGAGCTCAATGCATGATATGTATTTGCTAGTTTTAAGTGTTAGGGAAATGCGGGAACTGGTATTTCATAAGTGACAAAAAACAATGTCCAGGAAATTATGTTCAACAAAACATTTTCTGATGCATTGTTTATCAATACTTTTAAACGTGAGCAGAAGATTTTTTTAATTCTAATTCTCCATTTCAAAAGTTGAATATAATTTTCAGAGCTTCAAACCTTTATGTCGTTGAATGTGGTACAAAATCTATAAAATAATGTCTGTAACAAGATAAAGGTCAAGAAAAATCAATGAAATATTCAAATAGCCAGTAAGTACATATTAAGGGTTATTCTCAGCCAATGAGAACATTTTGCATACGATAGGCCAATAACCATCAAATATATTTTAACTGCTATTATACACCAATGTAAACACGTTTTACAAACGATTGTCTAATTGTCGTCGAGTTCACATTATCGGCGATTCTACAAACATATTAATCGATTATGTTTTGTATTATTCCTTGGTTTGTTTCTCTCATTTCTAAAGCGTTTTATGAAAATGTTTTAAATGAAGTTGCGTGTTGCATCGAACAAGTCACCAAGTTTATGCATAGATGTTATAAAATTTGTAAAACACCACTCGATATGGAAAGGAACGCAATTAATAACAACGGGCTATAAAATCAATCCCGATCCCGAAGCAGAAATTAATTAGGTAATAAAGAAACGAAGACATTTCTTTTTAGGATTATATAATCTCAGTATTAATAGAATTGAGATTATAAGAAAGACCTCCTTATATTATTCGGTGGTTTTTTTTTTATCTGTTTCAATTATGACAATGTCAATGATGTAATCTTTTTTGCCAAGTAATTGTTTGAATGTATAGAAATAAACTGCACGCATGTCACATGGGTAAATATGTTTTATATTTATTGCACTAGCAGCAATACCATGCAATATGTTTAGGACATGAAATTATTCTTGATAAACTCAATATCATAGATATCCGTTTTTCTTCAGACAAATTGATATGCATTGAAATAATAAGCTGTCATAGTTGAGGCAATCAATTGCGTAATACTATTTCTATTTAAATATTGACATTCTGAACTTTTGATCGAAAGAAACTTGTCTAAGAATATAATATGCAGTTCAAATGTCAACTGTCTACGTACGGGTCCAAATATTTTGGGAAAACGGTAGACGATCAGTGTCAATAGAGTTCAGACATATGTCCAGGCATACCGTGAATGGGAATTAAAAGAATATTGGTTCCTTCCACGTGCTTATTTAGGATATTGATAAAAAATACGCGAATATTGTGTTGTTATTGGGAGATCATAGGACAATAGGCTGCCGAACAACAAGTAAACGAATATATTGAGCAAAAATTGATACTCTAATTTCTGATGAACCGTCCAAGTGCAGAATTAAACCGGAAAAGGAAGTATTGCAAAGCGTGCTTCTACGTCATAATTACAAATTGCGAAAAGTACCTACAAGTAACGAAAAGAGCTCATGACTCCAATAACATGGGTTATCCATAAACAGATAACCCCAATTATTGGGAGATCATAGGACAATAGGCTGCCGAACAACAAGCACATGGATGGACGCCCAGTTAAATCTCAAATTATATAAACATGAAATACTGCTTCTTGATAAAGATATTACAAATCGTATCCATCATCCATGTACTTTATGCCCCGCATCCGATTGACCCGATAAACAATGAATACTTAGTTAATTTACATTCATATTTGGAATAATGGGCGTGGTTCCCGCTCTTATCGTGCTAACCCCAACAGGTTAACAGGACGCCGGACAAATTGTCGTTAAGGGCGACCTTTGACAGCAATCCGTGAATGCCCCAAAAGGCATACCCCACAGGGCACCAAAATTTATAAGCCCCAAAAGGCTAAATAGTATATAAGCCCCAAAAGGCTAAACAATAGATAAGCCCCAAAAGGCTGCCCCAAAAGGCTAAACAATATTTAAGCCCCAAAAGGCTAAAGCAGGTGATTAATATATGCCCCAAAAGGCTAAATTTGAACTATGGCCCAAAGGCTAAATTTGAACTGTGCCACAAAGGGCAAATTTTTTAAACTGTGCCCCAAAAGGCTAAACTACCTGAACTAATGAAGCCCATATCTCGCCACACACTGAATTGCGAATGGCCCTGGGAATCAGACACCAAACACAACCGCCATGACGAAACACCAACTCCATGAGCTAAGGTACCAATATTAAATATAATATAAATATTTTCGAAATCAAAATGATTTGAATAGAAATAGGACTGAAATTCTGAACAAATACTCGTGTTTGGATATCGCTGTCGGCCATAAGACGAAAACGCCGATTTAAATCAAGATTTCGTCACCGCCAAAATTAGGTTTTGGCACAGCGGAATATCCAAAGACAGATTGCTGGATAAGAACAGGAACCACTAAACTACAGACACGACTATGCTTATTCAAAACAAGAAGGACTATCAGAACCTTGGAAGGCAAGTAAAGCAGACGACAACTGACATATAAACAAACAATTTCCTAAAAAAGACAAATGAACCCCATCAGACTTATATAAGGAGTGATCAATCTGTCGTAAATCGGGATACTTAATACAAAACCCCTTTAAATTTATAACCCGCGTGGCTGCATGACTGTTTATCCTTTTACGGGCAAACTCCATTGCCCCAAGGTTATTGGAATACCTCCAAGACGCACGAGGCAAAATCTCAGACCATATAATTTTGACATTGAAATGAGAGTTTATAAATGAAATAATTTGATTAATCAAAAGTCGAATCCTTTTAATTGGGATTCGACCTAAGTCGTTACCACCAACATGCAACAAAATATAATCAGGCTCGTCACCAACTTGTTTTAAAGTTTTTAACTTCGGCACCACATCGAATAACGACATACCACTATAACCTTGCCACCACAGGTCCATGCCCTCTAAACCAAGGTAACTGCCACCCGGCCTTGCTCTTGCTATCGAAAACGCCTGTTTGACTATCGACGATCCCAAACACCACACTCTTACAGGACCTAAAACAACTTATTGTGTGTTAACTACACTTCAACCAAACTTGATGTGCTAATAAAACTAAATCCATTTACTATGAACAAACCTATGGACATAAAAATGCCAACCAAACATTATGATAAACTCGGCATAGCATGCACTGACTGAGGTTTAATGTAAATCCGATATGCATCGGATCTCCATCGACCCGATCTTTTTATTGTTTCGACAGAATGACCAGCCATTGCTGCAGCAGTTGCGGCTCCTATCCTGAAAGAATGTGCTGAAAACTTGCCGTAATCAAACCTTAAAGATACAAGGCATCTTTTCAAAACGGAAGAGAATTGATAACGAGTCAACGGTGTGCCATTAACATGACAAAAAAGGGGGCCACTGACTGGAGGGCGTCGTTTTGAATAATTTAAAAGATTTGTCATTGCACAAATTGCACCGCCAGTCCGATTTATTTTCAAAAAAAGACCCTTTTCCATACTGATCAGTTTTAGAGCTCCTGATGCAGATTGTAACATGACCCTCTTTCTCGTTAAAATTGATATCATTAAAGAGCAAAACATCTGAAACTGATTTTTTGCCTTTGACTGCCAGTTCGCCTACCCGTAAAAACGCAGCGAAAGCAAGGCAATATGCAGCTGAGAATAGATGACTTTCATATAAATTAGAGCAAACCACTGGTAAAGCAGAAAGTACGGCTTGAAGTTTATCACTCGTAATTGGTAGCCTTGCTTGTCTACCCTTAACTGACCGTTTTAAGCCCTCTAAAACCTTTTCAATAATAAAATGATGTGTAATATCTTGGACATCCCTTACTTTACATTGAAAACCAACTGCATTGACATACAAACGTGCTGTGTTATACATCAATCCTTGCAAAGACAAACTAGAAATGAACATAGTTAGCTGTTCGACAGATGGGGGCCAAATTCTAGGCAAGTCATAGCTAGTCCTAAACTGTTCGAACTTGTTAAGTCCGTTCGAATAAGCATTTACAGTGTTGTTAGCAAAGGAGGCGTTTAACAACCGTGTACTCTCAGATCGTAAATCATGGACTGAAAACTGTCTGGTATCTGTTGAGGATCCGACTGCGCGTCTGGTGCTAGACTCCGGAAACGGTCCCACTGTTTGCGAGAAATAGAATCAGCTATTGAATTCATTTGAGTAGAAATATGAACAGCCTTAAAAACAATGCCATGATTCATTGACAGTAGGACAAACTGCCGAACAAGCTGCATAAGGCGTTTTGACTTTGACGTTTGCTTGTCAATAACTTTAACAAGTGCCTCATTATCAATATGCAACAAGACCTTTCTATAAGGTAACTCCTTGCCACATAAGAACAGAGCTAAAACAACTGGAACCATCTCCAAAAATGTTATATCTTTCATAACTTCATTTAGCCACCAGCACTTAGGCCATGCAAAATATGCCCACTCTCGACCAAAATAACACCCACATCCAAGAATATGGGAACCTGCACTATCCGTATATAACTGTAGAGTATCACTGTCGAACCAAGAATCAACAGGTATGTACGAAACCCCATTAAAAGAATCAAGAAATGTTAACCATGTACACAAATCTAACCTGACTTCTGTCGAAATCCGGAGTCGATGATATGGTTTCTTAATATGTGACATAACGTCGTAACACCTGCGCAAAAACGCCCTGCTGGAACGGAAAGCCTGAGTAAAAAATGCAAGTTTGCCAACCAATGATTGAAACTCTTTTAATGTTACTTTTTTCCTCTGAATGACTGCTGAAATGCATTGCCCTAGTTCATCGACTTTATGTAATGGAATTCTTATTAGCATACAAACCGAATCTATTTCTAAACCTAGAAATATCAAAACTGTACATGGGCCCACAGATTTCTCATCGGCTATGGGAACACCGAGCGCAGAACAAACATGGGAAATGTGGAAACAAGTAGAGAACAGTTATTAGAATAAACAGCCCCTGCAAAGATAAAATCATCCAAATAATGATCCAAAGAGTCTCTTTTTGCCAAATTTGCAACCAACCAGTGTAAAAATGTAGAAAACTTTTCAAATAAAGAACACGAGATTTTACAACCCATTGGCAAAAACTTGTCAATATAAATATTACCGTTATTGTCTTTTAGTCCCAACAAATTAAAGTCATCAGGACAAATTGGCAATAGCCGAAAAGCAGACTTAATGTCCCGTTTAGCTAATTCGGCTCGTTTACCAAGTTCAAAAATCTTATCCACAACAGAATCAAATGATGTATAATGCACGGAGCCCAGATCATCACTAATCCCGTCATTCACACTACTTCCTTGCGGATATGATAAATGAGTTATAAGCCTCCAACCCCCATCTGACTTGCTAACCAGGCCTACAGGTGAAATTTTTAAATTTATAAAAGGGGGGTCCCTAAAGGGACCAGCAAATCGACCCAACTCAACTTCCTTGTTTATTTTTTCCCGTAAAACTTTTGAATTGACACGCGCTGATTGTAGGTTCCGTGCATCAGACGCTGTTCGAAGACCTTTAAACCCAAGACGGAAACCGAACAAAAACCCATTGCTTAATACAGCTGCATCGGCTTTATTCAGATAACCTTCTAAATAAAAACACAATTTTTCAACATAAATAGGAGATTTTCCAAGTTTAAGATTAACGTTTAAAAGTGGCGGGGGAGGCAAATCTTGGTTTCTCACCGGCCCAAGGCAAGTGCCCGCCCCATCGCAGGCCCTGGGAGACAGAAGCCCGAGCTGGGCGAGCACTCCGGAAACCTTGTCCTTGACCCCTGTTAAAAGAACACACTCTGGATGGGTGAGTATTATTACAAGTCATACATAAGTGCCTGAAAGAACATTGCGTCTTAAAACATTGCCTATAGTTATAATCAAAACATTTCTTAAATTGATTTCTGTTGTCTCCAAAACCTGCACCCGATGAAGCTCCTACATACAAAAGCCACAATTCATAGTCAATACTACTAAACGAAATGGCAGTCGGGTCAGCGGCTACCCGTAGTCTAAATTGCTCGTCATAGTTTTTCGAACCAAGACCAGAATGCCTCTTCGCCGCAGTTCTAATTACAGACATATATTTTAAAATCTCTTGTGTCCTATGGCTATGGATAGAGAGAAACACCGATGCATACACTAAAAATGCATCAGACCAAACTTCAATAGTTCCAATTGACCTATGAGTCTGGCTAGATTTGACGATTAATTCGCCAGAATTATTTACTTCGATTCTCTTGGTGTCAATAGACCCTGGTTGCGTATCTAGCAGTAAAGCCAGGTCCACATACTGCCCTGAAACTATTTTGTTCTTGTTACTGTCTGAGACATGGACACCAAGCCCAAGATGGATGCTTGGTGTCGCAACGGGGACACTATCAAACTGAATGGCAGGTACTTCAACTATACTACTGCCAATCCCCGAGCTACTATCTGAAACATTTGGATTATTAAGCGGCAATCCATTACCTTTAGTATTTGTGACCACAACGTCAGCATTCAATACAACAGGCTGCTGCAACTTCCTCTTCTTTGCTGCAGTGGTAGATCTCAACGACGATTGTCGCTGTGTCTTCCCCATAATTGCTTCTACCTCAATTTAGTTTCCAACAAACAATACCAATGGTCAGTTGCTCTAAAATGTTTGAAATTTACACATGTGAAACACGAGTAAGCCTAAACTCAATCTACACAAACATGCAAGAAACAAACTTACAAAATAGATGAATAACAAATGAAAACACGGTGCAAACCCCATCAAATGTCCAACGACCGAAGCCCCACTCGGAAAACATCATAATTCCGAATAACCTTCATGAATTCATAAGCAAAGCAGATAAACATATAAAATCCTCTCTGTAGTCTCGTGTGCCTCACGAACCGCACCTGCGTGCATAATATTATTTATCTTTGGAAAATGGAGTCTCGTATCCCCTCACGAACCGCACCTGGCTCAATAAATAATATAGAATATCTACAAAATAGGACAAAAAACAGCCCCGCAATAACAAATATAAATTAAAGAATGGTTTGACAATGTAAGAAGGTTTATAAATGTGCTAAACAATGATCAAGCTGGATATATAGTACAATTGATCTCATCGCCCGGCATGTCCAGCCTACTGAAGCAGCCAATCTTAATTCCATCAATGCAATCCAACGATATCTTAAATTATCTAAACCAATCCGTTGAAAAACATCCCGCTATAAAATCAAGCAATGTTTCATTGATTGATTCGTAATGTTTGCAATTAAATATCAACCATTAAACGAATATATTGAGCAAAAATTGATACTCTAATTTCTGATGAACCGTCCAAGTTCAGAATTAAACCGGAAAAGGAAGTATTGCAAAGCGTGCTTCTACGTCATAATTACAAATTGCGAAAAGTACCTACAAGTAACGAAAAGAGCTCATGACTCCAATAACATGGGTTATCCATAAACAGATAACCCCAAATATGGTCGCACTAGTTTCGGTGTGTTGGTACCTAAAACCAGTTGTATTGTTTAAGAAGAATACAAAATAATAATGATGAACCAAGGAATTTGTTTATGTCACCTTCTACATTTCGAATCAGTCAATTATAAGTGATTCATTTTGAAGAATGAATGGACACTGTCCATATACTTCTTGCTTCCATATTTAACTAGACACAAAGAACCAGATTGAAAAACAAAACATGACCTGGAGATCTATTGGTAGTGTTGGATAGGGATGTTATTAAAACACATTCCATGTTTCCTGTCTCGAGACGCAATACTTGATTTGATATACATGAAGACACATGAACGATCAGTAATTAATACAGCAAAGTACTTTTATTAATAACACAACGTTAGCGATGTCTCAATCGAATGTTGCTTTGTAAAATGCAGTCTTAGATGATGGTGTTTAGACATTCAGAACCTGTTTACCTAAACTACGAGAATGTTCGATTCAATCGTAGGCAGTCGATATTTTCCTATCTTATTGGAGAATAATGGATGTATTAGCAAAATTATTACGGCATTTAATACATGTACGAGCGTACATCCTGATTGCGCTTGTCATAGATTAAACAAAAAAGGAAATTTTATCTTAATCCTCCATTTATGACTTTGTGAGAAGAAAAAATCAACAGTTGAAGGCCATTTTGTCCGCCAACTCGTATCGTCAAACAATCCATTCTTGGCGATTTATTCTAGTAATGTGGTTTCTATTTTACTGAACAGTTTTTAATATATTTTACACGATTGCAATTGCTCAGCTGTTAGACAATAATGCGCAGGGAAAAACGCCGTAAGCTAGTCAGTTTACATAACCAGTTCCATCGTTTTAGCAACCAGCATGTTACTGGTTTTCAGCATGCAATTGGTGGCTATTGAGTACCATAGAAAATATGGCCATAAATCCCCTCCGTTGTTTCATAACGTCGCCTAATGAAAACGGTATTGTAATTTATTGCCCATTAAACGCGAAAATCGCAAATAATTCAAATTTGATTTGAAAACCATTCTAATAAAAAACATTGTAATTTCAGATATTACACGTGGGCTTATATTTCTTTATTTTAATAATAATGCTTTGTCTCCGGCGTAATATCGGTAATAAACCATTCCGCTTCATACGGAATATTGCAAACATATACTTAGACAAACGAAATTCATATAAAGCCATCAATCGACACAAGCTGTGGTAGTCATTGTTTTGGTTATCATGTTTCACTATTTCCCTGGCTGCTATAAAGTGACCATGGCATAAGCATCTTGAAAACATCTGGTGATTGTATTTCCAAATATGGTTTTATGGGGGAACCACGATAGAATGTTTATCCTACAGATATGTCTAGAGATGCCAAGGTTTGTGGCTATACCAGCGACTAACGGATTATTAACAGTTCATCATCACCATATCCAAACTGAAGACATAAACAGTAGTAGAAGACGATGCAGTTCATTACCATGTCCAAACTAAAGATATAAGCAGTAGAAGAAGACGATGCAGTTCATCGCCATGTCCAAACTAAAGATATAAACAGTAATAGAAGGCTATGCAGTTCATCACCATGTCCAAACTAAAGATATAAACAGTAGTAGAAGACGATGCAGTTCATCACCATGTCCAAACTAAAGATATAAACAGTAGTAGAAGACGATGCAGTTCATCACCATATCCAAACTGAAGATATAAACAGTAGAAGAAGACGATGCAGTTTATCACCATGTCCAAACTGAAGATGTAAACAGTAGTAGACAACGATGCAGTTTATCACCATGTCCAAACTGAAGATGTAAACAGTAGTAGACAACGATGCAGTTTATCACCATGTCCAAACGGAAGATGTAAACAGTAGTAGAAGACTATGCAGTTTATCACCATGTCCTAACGGAAGATGACAACAGTAGTAGCAGACTATGCAGTTCATCACCATATCCAAACGGAAGATATAAACAGTAGTAGATGACGATGCAGTTCATCACCATATCCATACTGAAGATATAGGCAGTAGTAGAAGACGATGCAGTTCATCCCCATGTCCAAACTGAAGATATAAACAGTAGTAGAAGACGATGCAGTTCATCATCATGTCCAAACTAGATGTAAACAGTATTAGAAGACGACGCAGTTCATCATCATGTCCAAACTGAAGATGTAAACAGTAGTTGAAGACGATGCAGTTGATCACCATGTCTAAACTGAAGATATAAACAGTAGTAGAAGACGATGCAGTTTATCACCATGTCCAAATGGAAGATATAAACAGTAGTAGAAGATGGAACGCGGACGAAGAATACGGATTTCAAGATGTCACGATGCATACTATACTATGCTGTGCCAAAACATAGAGATATGTTGCTTTTAACAATGTGTCTAACATGAGGACCAACTTTTGGATATTTTCATCTCGACAAACCCGAGTATCATTGCAAGATGCTTAGTTACAAAGTATAGTAGTTTTTCAAATCAAACATCATCAAAAACTGCTGTTTTAAAAATAGAAAATTATATACGAAATGTTACTCGTCCTAGGTAAATCAAGGTGCTTTTAAAAACTCTATATAAATGATTAAGATCATAATGTGTGGCAATAGTTTGTATGAAAGTAGACCTTGATGATTGCACTTATTTCAGACATTAAAGCATTATGCCCCTAGATCATGTTATGATAAACTTAAAGTTGATAGTTCAATTGCATATGCCTTTGAATTGTGTGACATAATGTCTAGGAATCATCTAGATTAAATATATTGTGCTTTATATTCTAAAAGGTCCGTGGGTAGAACATTATTTCATTTCATACAACAACTATCGTTCTAGAGGTTCTAAACATCCAAACAAAATAAACCACCCCGTCCTGGTATCGGTGCATATAACAGCGGAATCCACCACCTCAGTGTTAATGGCTTATGTAAGACAACTGGTTGGTTTATGCTTTTAAAAAATTGTATACTCTGATCACGGACTAGGAATAAATGACTTAAAATCAGTGATCACATCCAGAAGATCATGAAAACAGCATCAAGTTAAAATCTGTTGGTTGTCATTAACAGCCTTACAAGTTACAAGTCCAGATATAAATTACTAATAGACATTTCAGATACCGATATAGATATTCTTTATGATCAATATATAAATAATAATGGGAATGATTAGTCAGAATCGATACAGAGGTGTTAACGAACCTTCCCCTTGTGTAACCATCAATAACGAAATAGCTGTAACTTGGTGCTTTAATGGCTACATATATCAATCCAACACAAAGGACAGTCTATGAATAATAATGAGAGACAGCGAACAGAAATAAGCCATCTCCGAAGATTATTGTATATCGGAGTAAGGTCGACCTTCACAATCTTAATAGAAACCAAATGCACAGCGGAGAGAAAGTTGAATGTACAGCTGAATGACGGCAACGTATTTCCATGGAAAACTGGCTGATTTCCATACTTGTAGAGAATAGAAGCCATGAAATTGTGACAGGTTGATTCCTGAAATAACAATTTCCAGCAGAACGATATAGTGACATGGTTTGTATTACCATATAGCATGAGGATTGTTGGGAATATTCTCTCGTCGGGGAAGCGAAAACACCGATACCGCTCGTTCTACTGATTTGTTCCACTTGTTAGAACTCCCTGAAAAATATACCTGCTAGTTATGTCTTTAGGAAATACTTTAATGATATCAATTGCCATTTCATAAGAGAAAACTGAATAATAAAGCAGTTGATGTTTTTGATAATAATGTCCTGGAAATTACGTTCAACAAAACATTTGCTGGTGTACTGTGTATTCTAATTCTCGGTTTCAAAATGGGATTATATTGTTCAGAGTTTCCAGCTTTATAATTATGATTAAATTGGTATAAAACACACAAAAGAATGTAGGAACAAGATAAGGGTCAAGAAACAACCAATGAAAACATGTTTTACATACGATTGACCATTAGCCAATGACCATCGAATACTCAAAACGGTAATTCTAAGTCAATGCAAACATTTCTACAAACGGTCAAATACACAATAATGGTTAATAAGAACACATTATTAATCGATTGTTCTTGATCATTCCTTTGCTTTGTTTATCTCATTTCTGAAGCGTCTTATGCAAATGTTGCAAATAAAGTTGCGTGTTAACAAGGTACCAAGTTCATGCAAAGATGTTGGAAAAGAAAGCCATTAATTTAAAATTGTTATAAAACTCGATCACACTCCCGAAGCTGAAATAAATGAGGTAAAATAAAGAAACGAGGACCTTGGTTCTTTCGATCATTTGATTTCAAAATAAACAGAAATGAGAATATTAGAAAGACCTTCATGGTATAATTCAGTGTTTTTAAAAAGCTGTGTCATTATTAAAATCTTTTTGTCGAGTAATTTCATGAATTTATAGAATTAAACTGCACGCATGTCATATGGGCATATCTGTTGCACGAGAAACAACATCATGCTATATGATAAGAGCTAGATGCTGTTGGTCTTTTCTCCATCATTGAAATACATTTTTCATCAAACATTTTATGTGGTATTATGCCGCCACATTTACTGAACTTTTACGTGATAACGGTCATGTTTAAAGAATGAAAAACATAATATGACAACAAAAAAACTTCTGTTAAAAACAAGAAGTTCAAATGAATCTGCATTTAATAGACGGATCGTCAAACCCTTTCCCAACGCGTTTCATATGTACATTCGTTTAATAGAAATTGTATACATTCATATGAAGTTGGTATAACAAAATAAATTATGTTTAAACTAACCGACCTACCTGTACGATGAACAAATGGTTTAAAAGAGGTAGATGGTTAGTACCAAGAGATTTACAACCTATGTGCAACTACTTTGATCGAATGTTCTATGATCCACTAGCATCAGAACTTTTCAGCAATATGTAATATACAGGATCGTTGTCACAAAAGATCGACCCATCTCTTGGTAATATTTTAAAGATTTTAACCTTTAAGGGATGTAAAAAATTGTCGCTCCGAGATCCAGGCCTGGCTGCTGCTATACCCGCAATGATTTCGGTGTTGGATCAATAACCACCTTTCGTAATATTTCAGTAGAAAATGGAAATGTTATGATGAACCACGGAAATGTTCATTTCACCTTCTAGCCTTGCCGTATGAGTCCTCATAAGTAATTTAGCTTGAATAGTGTACGTAAAACATTCACGGATATTGTCCTAATACTTCCTTTCTCTCATTATAATGAGGCTCGTGGAACCATTCATAATAAAACGTGGTCGGTAAGTCCATTTAATGTGCTGTTTATGGATTTCCTTAAAACACAATTCTTGTTTTCTGTCTGAGACCCGATACGATATATAATGAGCATACATGAACGGTTCGTAATTAATAGAGTGGAGTATATTTATCAATACAAGTAACACAATATAAGAGATGTCTCGATGCGCCATTCTAAGACATGGTGTTTAGATATTCCAAACATGTTAACTAATCTACGAGGGGTTGGGGATATTGCAAGACATTCGATAATGTTTTCGCGTTCGCCTGAGAAAGTCATAGTTGTGTTCCCGTCTAATGTATCAATGAGGTAATGAGTTTTCGGCTTCGGGGGATTAGATAAAACCGCCACACAAGGGGAACATGTAATATGGAATCTATATAGTGATGGGCTGTTCATAAGGTTTATTAAGCTTAAGCTGAATACTAGGCACTGGCAACTATTTGTTCTGTTATTTGTAATGTTCTCTAACGTGCTAACCAAACACGTTCCTTTTAAAATAATGTTACATAAGTTTCACTGGTCAACAGTAATTCAGTCTTACGCAGCACATTACCAATCCGTTTTATTCATTGGTGTTGTTCACTATATAAAAAAGAATATTTGTATACAGTGTGACAAATAAATGTGAAGAGTTTACTGCTCGTATCATGCTTTCAAATTAAGATTCATTTGATTAATCTGAATAACATACTCGCCAGATTCTGATACTGAGACACTATCAGACACGGGTTGCCAATATGAATTATTCAAACAATATTAAATGTATGTAACTTTCATGAACTCTAAAAGCAATTTGCAAATTTTTGTAAGGATTTGAATAATTGTTATACATGTATTACTAGTTGTAAAGTATAATGTATTGTGTTCTATACTGAATTACAACTAACATAATGCAGTCATGTCTCAATGCGTGATGTTTAAGAAATGCATTTATTCTGCTAAGTAACACTTGATCTGAATAAAATTTTGAATCTTAATAAGAAATGTGTGCTGAATGAACTGTTGCCATAGTAATAGACACACTCAAAATAATGTTATATTACACGAAGTGCTAAGAGACATAAATATAACATAAATATTGCGATGACAGATCAAATGTAATCGCAATAATGTTGAACATTAACAACGTCAGCCATTTTAGTCAATACTTACAACGGTCTTGAAATCATTTAAACAACATTCAGTTTTAGGGTGAATGCAAACGCTTTATAAAATCCTAGTTTAGACTTGTCACCAAGTTTCCCTTTTAACTTAATATAAATCATTGTTTCAACTGTGTACATTGTTGTTCCATATCCCGTCACTTCCGGCAAAATCGGCCCGATAACAGGGTGCCGGATAACATTTTCAATAAACTGTCAAGTTGTCATGTGACGTACAATATCCGGACACCTAATCACGTAATCTGACGGACTTCTTCTTAAAGCGGAGTCGCTGGATGAAACTCTCTCCCCGAGGATGAGGTTTTCCTACTTAAAATGAGCTTGGATCGATCAATAATTGTTCTACCACTAACCTGTGTGTACATGTTGTGGTTTTGTCGTGACGTCAGTGAACGAACATGACGTAACGCACAAAATATGAAAAGGCAACTAAATAATCCCGACTTTTATTCCTATTTTAACTCAGGTGTAGTGACTAGATACTAGTAAATAGAATGATAGGTTAGTGTCGTGGAGTGAGTAAAAGTTTTTCCGGCTCGGCTTCGGAAATTATCGGATTCGCCTACGGCTCATCCGATAAATTCCTTCGCCTTGCCAGATAAACTTACAGATGGCACCAACCCATACTCTATATGAATGTGCAAAACAACTACGTAGCATTACGGTCTAAACCACTTTCATGAACATTTCAATGTGTAAATACGTCGACATACATCGTACATAAAACACTATTAATTTGGAATGGATTAGGACCAAAGTGTAACAAAATTTAGGGACAAAGTTTACTTTTTTATTACCACATATAAATAAATTATGTATAGCTTATAAATATTATTCAGGAATGCTTACCGCAGACGATTGAAAATGTATATCAGCGGTTGAAAATGACATCCTATATCGCATTTGCGCAAGTGGAAACAGGCACTATATATATATCAATACATATCGAAACATATAATTATTATATTGATGTAAATATGCATGTAAACAGATGGACAAAAGTGCCTTATGTTTTTCAAATAATCTTATTTACTTATATATTACCTTAATTAATTGCACCTGGTTGAAATTACATTTTGCAAAGTATGACTGTTCGGTTGGATGCCGTTTTGCATTACCTAATTCAAAATGCTCTTGCAATGTATGTTCTATATTTCTATGCAGTTTGGTATTAAGAAAAATAGCAAAGTTCTTGGATTACCGATGTAAGCCTGTCAGATAGCATAACCTGTTAGCAAAGAGCATGTTCCCGTTTCATACACATTGAACTGGTCGATGTTCAGTATCTCAAAGAAAGGATGGCCATAAATTTCTGACGTGGTTTCATAACGTCGCCAAATGAAAGCACTATTGTAAGTTATTGCTAATTGAACGCGTAAGTTCAGAATAATTTCTGTTTAATATAAAAACTATTCTAATAAAAAGCATTGTACTTTCAAATAATACACGTGGGCTTATATTTCTTAAATATTAATACATGTACGTGGGGTGATCAAAAAGTAATGAGACAAACGCTCTAAAAAGTTCATTCTTCGTGATATCAATAAAATAAGTTGTAATTTAAAATACAAAATGTATCCTCTCTCCGTCTGCAGAGTTTCGTAATTTTTCATGCATAATTAACAGAGATATTCATTATTTTGCAGCCATGGGTACAGCGACTCGCCGCACATTAACGACGTCAATGACGTCATGTACGTAAAGTGTAAACTATTCGAAAGTCTCATTGCTCAGAATAAACGCTTATGTCTCTAAAACTATTCGATAGATTTACTTTAAATTCAGTGTTTATTGAGAAAAAGTGTTATTTTGACTAAATCAATTAAGATGTTATAAAATATTAAGGAAATGTTGGTACATTATGCGATCATTTTCATTCTAAAGACGGCTCTCGTGTACGACGTCCGCCAAACGAGTGACAATCAAAATTGACAGCTCACCTTATGCTTTTTTTATCTCGGCTTGAGGTACTTAAGTTTCTTTCCCGTCACAAACCCTTTTCCACTAACGAAACACCAGTATACGTCTTGCAGACTTATCGTTTGATATTCATTTCCCCTTTTTAAATGTTTGTTTAGACCTTAATCCTAATTTGTGGAAGAATTGTAATTTTACGATGTGTGATTTTTTGTCAAAATAATGCGTAGTTTTCAAGTCGCTAATGTTAGTTTTCAAGTCATATATTAAAAACGAGCAAACCTACACCAAAAACGTTTTATTCCACAGTTATTTAATGTTCTAGCACCGATTCCAGTTAATTTGATACATATTGGAGGAATATTTAATCAAATATAAATCGAATGATTTTCCATACCACATGGCGAAAAAGGGCGACGTTTTGATGTGCGGTGACATAGCGCAACACCTTATATTTGACGTTGCATTAATATAGAACTACTTATTGTAGAACATTGTATTTTACACGTAAACATCGGCATTAAATACAGCAAAATTAATATGACATTTTCATAGCTCATATACGTAAACTTTAAAAATGAGAGCATTTGTCTCATTACTTTTTGATCATCCCACGTATAATGCTTTGTCTCCGGCATAATATCAGCAATGAACCATTCCTGTTTCATAAGGAATATTGTAAACATATTTCTAAACAAACGAAATTCATAAAAAGCCAACAATCGATACCAGTTGTGGCGGTCATATCAGGGTCATCATTTTCCGCTATTTCCTTGGCTGCTATAAATAGACCATAAGATATGCATCTCGATAATGTCGCGAACTTGTATTCCCAAATGTTATTTTACGGAGGAACCACGATAGAATGTTTGCCCTTACAGAAATGTCTAGTGAGACCAAGATCATGTAGTCCATCACCATGTCCAAATTGAAGATGCAAACAGTAGGGTGTTCAAAACAAAAGTGTACAGTTTTAGTATATTCTCATCAAATCTCAACGTTCTGCTATCACACAGAAAACTTACACATGTACAGACGAAAGATGTACGTTTTCTCGAAGTTCCATATTTTATCCGCAGAATGACCTAGGTTCTCAAATTTTTGCCAAACCGACCAAATTATGCGTTACTGTGATTTGACCTAGTTAACAAACAACATACCATAAACCGCAAAATCCAGCCCCCGAAAAGATCACAAAATGTGACACATCGCCACCTCCAGGGACCTAACAAGTGTCATCCAAACTATAACCGAATGAACTAGTTATCGACCTCAGAAGACCATCAGTCCACGTCAAGATCACATATAGTGACCACATAAGCCAATGTATAATTCAACCATAACTGTAAGACAACTAGTTCACTTATGCTTAACAACTGCCATTAGTCTATATACTTGTATTTCGGACGGGGAATTAATGACCTGAAGTCAGTGACCACACCCAGGGGTTCATGAAAACAGCATCAGCTGAATAACTGCTGGTAGTCATTAACAGCCGTACAAGTTACATGCCGGATATAAGTTACTAATAGACATTCTGGATACAGATATAGATATTCTTTATGATCAATATATAAATAATAATGGGAATGATAAATCAGAATCGATACAGTGATGTTAACGAACCTTCCCTTTATGTAACCATAGATAACGATCTAGTCGTAGCCTGGTGCTTTAATGGCCGCATATATCAATCCAACACACAAAGAACTGCCTATGAATAATAATGAGAGACAGAGAACAGAAATAAACCTTCTCCCTACATCCTGAGATTATTGTGTATCGGTGTAAGGTCGACCTTCACAATCTTAAAAGACATAAAATGCATG
The DNA here is from genome assembly GCA_963678985.1 of Spisula subtruncata. Taxonomy (NCBI): domain Eukaryota; kingdom Metazoa; phylum Mollusca; class Bivalvia; order Venerida; family Mactridae; genus Spisula; species Spisula subtruncata. The sequence continues at coordinate 73,611,177 of OY787660.1, read as the reverse complement.
AAGTGGATTGATGGGCAGAGCGGGAAAGATGTTCAGCTGAATGATGGCAACATGTTTGCATGGAAAACGAACTGATATTTAATATTTGTAGAGTAAAGGAGCGATGGAATTGTGGCAGATTGATTCCTGAAATGACAATTTCCAGGAGAACGATATAGTGGCAAGGTTTCTATTACCATCTAGCATTAGGGAATATTGGGAAGATTATCTCTAAATTTGGTATAAAACACATAAGCATGTATATGATCTACCAATATATAGGTCCGTAAACTAAACAATGAAAACATGTTTTACAAAGAATTGCCAAGTAGTCAGTTAGTCGATATAAACGGCTATTTTCAACCAATGAGAACACGTTTTACTTACGGTTGTCCAATGGCCATCTAGAACATATACTGAGTTCCAAAAGTTCTGCATCCTAATTCAAAATTCTTTTTTTTTGGAAAAGTTAACTATAAATAACTTTTTAGGAACACTGTCCATTTGCGTACCCTTTGTGTTCATGTTGAACCTATTTCCGTAAAATTTCGTCACGCTTGAATGATCACACCATCACAAATGGTAAAAACGTCTATTCAAGCACGCATAATTTGAGTTCTTCATTTTTTACTTTAATTTCACGTCCACTTTACTTGCATCGTGTCTGTGTTACGAAAAAACACAATACGTTAGTCAAATAAGTTAGAAATGTACGCTTAATTTGATTGCAAAAATTGATAATTGTGAACGACTCGTGTATATAAGACGCTAGAAGCTGGTGTTTCACTAAAAATACATTGTGTCGAATTAAATTGACATGTCTCTATCATAATAAGTCTGTTGTATCATTTCCATCCGAAAAACACTGTATATGACGTACCATGTGACAACAGGTCAAGGGTCAATGCCGCTGACATAGACAGGTAATGCTGCTATATTTTTGCACCAAGAACAACGGCATTGGTGTAGCTTAATTGTAGTCCACCCAACATTAAAATTATGGGAAACTTGCTTTATTGTTGCGTTTTTTTGTCAAAGCGGATGTTTCTTAAAATCTGGCCTGTTGTACAGACTCTATTGCAACATAATTAATTGTCTGTGGTCAAAGAGAGATAATTTTCGGTATTTATTACCTCCCTTCCACTACAAAATAGTAGTTTATCGTTGTGTGTACTTTGGAATCGTAGGATGGTGTCACATGTGATTTTATTATGGATCGATACATATCTTCAAATCGATAACTGTCATGGATTTATATCAAGTACACATCTCTCTACACATGCGCATTTGAATTATCATAGAATAGAATAGAATAGATTTTATTTGCATATATAGTCCTGAAAAGGACTTTTTACAAAACAATAATATTACAACTGATTAAAAAGCATGGTGATAGAATGGCGAGAAAGTATTCAAAATATATGATATCAAACATCATAACTAAATTGGAGATTCTAGTAAAAAAGACACATCATATATTGGATGCGGAACTTTTGGAACTCAGTATAATATGGATGATTCTCCACTATTTTAATGGATTGTTACTTGGTATTATTCCTTGCTTTGTTTCTCTCATTTATGAAGTACCTTATGCAGATGTTGCAAATGAAATTTGTGACACAACACTAGATATGAAGAAGGAAAGAAATTAATTAAAAAGTGCTTTAACATGTTATTCCGCTCCCAAAGCAGAAATAAATGAGAAAAAATAAAGAAACGGGAAATTTGGTTCTTTAGATAATTTGTTTTCAGTAATAGAAATGACAATGAGAATGATAAACTTCAGAATTTTCATCTGTTTCAATTTTGAAAATGTTATTAATGTAATCTTTTTTGCCAAGTAATTTTGTGAATTTATAGAATTAAACTGCACGCATTTCACATGGGTATATCTGCTACAGTAGGAAAAATCCCGTTGAATATGATAAGAACATGGTATTAATTTTGGCTTCATTTTAATTGGAACATTCATTTTTTATTTAGACATTTTGTACGATATCATGCTGCCATATAAAAGGCAAATATTGATTTAAAATTGATTCTATGTAATGAGTGAACATTCACAATTTTTGACAGAAAAACAAAGCATGTATCTGAGAACACACAGCTCAGATTAAATCGTGTAGGAATGTACGAGTACAACTAGTTTGGTAAGACAGTATACGATCATTTCTCACTGATTGAAAACCTGGAAGTCCATTGGTTGTATTGTATTTGGATATTCTTAAAACACAATCCATGTTTCCTAATTCGAGACTCTTACTATACAAAGTAAACATACATGAACGATCAGTAATTAATAGAGTGAAGTACTTTTATCAATAACACTGCATTAGCGATGGCTCAAAATACTCTAGCCCCATGAAATACTGTTCGACAACTCTAGGATGATGGTGCTAAGATATTCAGGACATGTTTACCAAGCTAATAGAATATTCGATGTTTTCGTTTAACTTAGACTGTCGTGTGAGGGCATTCGTTTTGTTTATCTGTCTAATTTGCCAATAAAGGATCTATTAGCAAAACTATTTTGACATTCACTACATCCTGATTGGGCATTTAGTATTTAACTTAAGAAAAGAGGAAACTGTATCTGTTTCCATATTATATTCTATCGCGGTCATCAATTGAAGGTCATATTGACTGCCATCTGACATAACCTGAAACAACACACAGTCTTGGAAATTTTATCTAGCAAGGTGGGCTCTATCCAACTATATAGTTTGTTATAAAGTCAATACGATTGAATTTGCTCGGCAGTTCGAAAACAATGTATTTGGTAATGCTCTGTAAGGCGATCAGATGCCATACATATACCCAAAGTACATCCGCATGCAACTCGTCGTTGTTCAATATTACAAAGAAAATGTGGTTATAAATTTTGCCGTTGTTTCGTAACGTCGCCTAATGAAAGCACTATTTTAATTTATTGTCGATTAAACGCGTAAGTCGCAGATAATTTCAGTTTAATATGAAACTAATCTAATAAAAAGCATTGTAATTTTAGATATTACATGTGGACTAATGCTTCTTGATATTAATATAATTATTTGCCTCCGGCGTTATATCGACAATAAACTATTCCTGTTTCTTTAGTAATATTGCCAACAATGTGTTCTTAGACAAACGAATTTCATAAAGATTTAAAAATCTAACAATCGATACAAGTTTAAGAAGCCATATTTTGGTTATCATTTTCGCTATTTACTTGGCTGTTATAATTTGGCCATGGTCTATGAACCTTGATAAGAAATATCTTAAATTGTTCTAAATTTTACCTCTATCATAAGTTTTATATAATATTTCTTTCTGTAATCAAACTGGGATATAGTCTGACAGATACTCGGGTGATGAATAAATGACTTGAACTCAGTGACCATACCCAGAGGATCATGTCAACAACCGGTTGTCATTAACAGCCATACAAGTCACAACTTGAAGTTACTAATATACTTCCTAGATTCTGATATAGATATACGTTATGGTCAATATATAAATAATAATGTCAGTGGTTGGTCAGAATCGATATAGTGGTGTGAACGAACCTTTCCTAGATGTAACCATAGATAACGATCTAGCCACAATCTAGTGCTTTACATATATAAATCCGCCACACAAAGGACTACCTATGAATAATAATGAAAGAAATAACCAACATCCTCAGATTATTGTAGATCGGAGTAAGGTCGACATTCACTATCTTAATATACACCAAATGCACAGAGGTGAAATTTTTGTTCAGCTGAATGATGACAACATGTTTGCACAGACAACGAGCTGATTTCCATACTTGTAGAGTAGAAAAGCAAGGGAATTGTGACAGATTAATTCCTGAAATGACAATTTCCAGGAGAACGATATAGTGACACGGTTTCTATTACCATATAGCATGAGGGAGTGTGGGAAATACTAGTATTCTCTCGTTGTGGAAGAGAAAGCATCCATATCGCTTATTCTACCGATTTTTTATGCTTGTAAGAGTTCAATGCACGATATGTTACTGCTAGTTTTAAGTCTTAGGGGAATACTTAAATGCGTAAACTGGTATTTCATAAGTGAAAAAAAACAATGTCCTGGAAATTATGTTCAACAAAATAATTTCTGATGCGTTGTTTATCAATACTTTTAAACGTGAGCAGAAGATTTTTTTTAAATTCTAATTCTCCATTTCAAAAGTTGAATATAAGTTCCAGAGCTTCAAACCTTTATGTAGTAAAATGTGGTACAAAATATATAAAAAAATGTCTATAACAAGATACGGGTCAAGAAACAATCAATGAAATAGACAGTAAGTACACTTTAAGGGTAATTCTCAGCCAATAAGGATATTTTGGATTGGCCAATAAGCATTGGATATATTTTAACTGCTATTTCACACCAATGTGAACACGTTTACAAACGATTGTCCAATTGACATCGAGTTCACATTATCGGCGATTCTACAAAATTTTTAATCGATTATGTTTTGAATTATTCCTTGGTTTGTTTCTCTCATTTCTAAAGCGTCTAATGAAAATGTTTTAAATGAAGTTGCGTGTTACATGTAACAAGTCACCAAGTTTATGCATAGATATTATTAAATTTGTAAAACATCACTCGATATGGAAAGGAACACAATTAATAACAACGGGCTATAAAACGCAATCCCGATAGCGAAGCAGAAATTAATGAGGTAATAAAGAAACGAAGACATTTCTTTTAAGGATGATATCATCTCAGTATTAATAGAATTAAGATTATAAGAAAGTTTATCTGTTTCAATTATGACAATGTCAATGATGTAATCTTTTTTGCCAAGTAATTTTATGAATTAAACTGCACGCATGTCACATGGGTAAATACATTTTATATTTATTGCACTAGCAGAAAATACCATGGAATATGTTAAGTCTGATAAATTAATCTTAATAAACTCAATATCATTGAATAGATATCCGTTTTTCTTCAGACAAATTGATATGCGTTGAAATTATAAGCAGTCATAGTTGAGGCAATCAATTGCCTAATACTATTTCTATTTAAATATTGACATTCTGAACTTTTAATCGAAAGACACTTGTCTAAGAATATGCAGTTCAAATGACAACTGTCTACGTACGGGTCCAAATATTTTGGGAAAACGGTAGGCGATCAGTGTCAATAGAGTTCAGACATATGTCCAGACATACTGTGAATGGGAATTTAAAGAATATTGGTTTCTTCCACATGGCTTACTTATATCAGGACACTGGCCTATTTAGGATATTGATAAAAAATACACGAATATGGTGTTGATATGGTCGCACTAGTTTCTATGTGTTTGTACCTAAAACCGATTGTACTGTTTAAGAAGAATATAAAATTATAATGATGAACCAAGGAATTTGTTTATGTCACCATCTACATTTCTAATCAGTCAATCATAAGTGATTCAGTTTGAAGAATGAACGGACACTGTCCATATACTTCTTGCTTCCATATTTAACTAGACACAAAAAAAACAGTTTTAAAAACACAACATGACCTGGAAATATATTGGTTGTGTTGGATAGGGATGTTATTAAAACACTTTCCATGTTTCCTGTCTCGAGACTCAATACTTGATACGATATACATGAAGACACATGAACGATCAGTAATAAATACAGCAAAGTACTTTTATTAATAACACTGCGTTAGCGATGTCTCGATAGAATGTTACCTGGTAAAATACAGTCTAAGATGATGGTGTTTAGCCATTCCGAACCTGTTTACCTAAACTATGAGAATGTTCGATTCAATTGTGGGCATTCGATATTGTTTCTATCTTATTGGCGAATAATGGATGTATTAGCAATATTATTACGGCATTTAATACATCCTGATTGTGCTTGTCATAGATTTAACAAAAAAGGATTTTTTATCTTAATCCTCCATTTATGACTTTGTGAGAGAAAAAAACTTCATCAGTTGAAGGACTTTTTGTCCGCCATCTCGTATCGCCAAACGACGTCATCAATTCTTGGCGGTTTATTCTAGTAATGTGGTTTCTATTTTACTGAACAATTTTTAATATATTCTACACGATTGCAATTGCTCAGCTGTTAGACAACATTGCGCACTGAAAAACGCTGTACGCTAGTCAGTTTACATTACCAGTTCCTTCGTGTTAGCAACCAGCATGTTCCTGTTTTTCAGCATGCAACTGGTGGCTATTGAGTACCTCAAAGTAAATATGGCCATAAATCCCCTCCGTTGTTTCATAACGTCGCCTAATGAAACAGTATTGTAATTTATTGTCCATTAAAGGCGAAAATCGCGGATATTTCCAATTTAATATGACAACCATTCTAATAAAAAGCATTGACATTTCAGATACTAGTATTACACTTGGGCGTATATTTCTTTATTTTAATAATAATGCTTTGTCTCCGGCGTAATATCGGTAATAAACCATTCCTGCTTCATACGGAATATTGCAAAAATACTTAGACAAACGAAATTTATATAAAGGGAACAATTGACACAAGCTGTGGTAGTCATGTTTTGGTTGTCATTTTTCACTATTTCCCTGGCTGCTATAAAGTGACCATGGCATAAGCATCTTGATAACATCTGGTGATTTTAATTCCAAATATGGTTTTTCGGAGGAACAACGACAAAATGTTTGTCCTACAGACATGTCTAGAGATGCCAAGGTTTGTGGCTATACCAGCGACTAACAGGAGATAATACAGTTCATCACCACATCCAAACTGCAGATATTAGCAGAAGTAGAAGACGGTGCAGTTCATCACCATGTCCAAACTGAAGATGTAAACAGTAGTAGAAGACGATGCAGTTTATTACCATGTCCAAACTGAAGATATAAACAGTAGTTGAAGACGATGCAGTTGATCACCATGTCCAAACTGAAGATATAAACAGTAGTTGAAGACGATGCAGTTTATCACCATGTCCAAACTGAAGATATAAACAGTAGTTGAAGACGATGCAGTTGATCACCATGTCCAAACTGAAGATATAAACAGTAGTTGAAGACGATGCAGTTGATCACCATGTCCAAACTGAAGATATAAACAGTAGTTGAAGACGATGCAGTTTATCACCATGTCCAAACTGAAGATGTAAACAGTAGTAGAAGACGATGCGGTTTATCATCATGTCCAAACTGAAGATATAACTAGTAGTAGAAGACGATGCAGTTTATCACCATGTCCAAACTGAAGATATAAACAGTAGTAGAAGACGATGCAGTTTATCACCATGTCCAAACGGAAGATATAAACAGTAGTAGAAGACGATGCAGTGTATCACCATGTGACTGTCCAAACGGAAGTTATAAACAGTAGTAGAAGATGGAACGCGGACGAAGAATTTGGATTTCAAGATATCACGATGCATACTGTACTATGATGTGCCAAAACATAGAGATATGTTGCTTTTATTAGGTTTAAACAATGTGTCAAACATGAGGACCAACTTTTGGATATTTTCATCTCGACAGACCTGAGTATCATTTCAAAATACTTGGTTACAAAGCATAGTTTTTAAATCAAACATGATCAGAAACTGCTGTTTTAGAAATAGAAATTTTATGTACGAAATGTTACCCGTCCGAGGTAAATCATGATGCTTGAATCTATATAAATAATTAAGATCATAATGTGTGACAAGAGGTTGTGTGCAAGTAGACCTTGATGATTGCACATACTTCAGACATTAAGGCATTATCCCCCTAGATCATGTTATGATATACTAAAAGTTGATAGTTCAATTACATCTGCCTATTACTTGTGTGACATAATGTCTTGGAAACATCTAGATTTAATATATTGTGTTTTATGTTCTTGAAGGTCCGTGGGTAGAACATTATTTCATTTCATACAACAACTATCGTTCTAGAGATTCTAAACACCCAAACAAAATAAACCACCCCGTCCTCGTATCGATGCATATAACAGTGGATTCCGCCACCTCAGTATAAATGGCTTATATAAGACAACTGTTTGGTTTATGCTTTAAAAATGGTATACTCTTATATCGGATGAGGAATAAATGAATTGAAATCAGTGACCACATCCAGAGGATCATGAAAACAGCATCAAGTTAAAATCTGCTGGTTGTCATTAACAGTCTTACAAGTTGAATGTCCAGATATAAACTACTAATAGACATTTCAGATACGGATATAGATATTCTTTATGATCAATATATAAATATTAATGGGAATGATTGGTCAGAATCGATACAGTGGTGAGAATGAACCATCCCCTTGTGTAACAATCGATAACGAAATAGCCGTAATTTGGTGCTTTAATGGCCACATATATCAATCCGACACAAAGGACAGTCTAGGAATAATAATGAGAGACAGCGAACAGAAATAAGACATCTCCCTATTTCCGAAGATTATTGTATATCGATGTAAGGTCGACCTTCACAATATTAGTACAGTAAAATTCCGCTAATAAGACCACTTTGATTATTTTGAAATCATGCAGATTTTTGCCAGTTAAAGGTCCAAAAGTATTAAATTGAGAACAAAAAAGGTCCGCTAATAAGACCGATTCGCCATTAAGACCACCTTTTTGACTGGTCTTATTAGCGGAACTTCACTGTAGACACTAAATGCACAGCGAAGAGAGATTAATGTTCAGCTCAATGATGGCAACATACTTGCATGGAAAAGGGGATGATTTTCATACTTGTATCTAGTAGATGAGCGCGGGATTTGCGACAGATTTTTCCTGAAATGACATTTTTCAGCAGAACGATATAGTGACATGGTTTCTTTTATGAGGGAATAGGAGAACATTCTCCCGTTGCCGAAGCGAAAACACCGATATCGCTCATTCTACTGATTTTTTCTACTTGTTAGAGGTCTCTGCATGAAATATACCTGCTTGTTTTATGTCTGAAGGGAATACGAAAATGACATCAACTGGTATTTCAAACTGAAAAACAGAAAATTTCCAGGAAATTATGTTCAACAAATAGTCCCTGATGTATTGTTATCAATGCTTCTATGCGAACGCTGGTGTTTTTGTTAATTTTAAATCTCGGTTTCAAAACTTGATTAGACTTTACAAAGCTTTCATCTTTATATTATAGAATTTGGAATAAAACACACGTGTTCTAAAAAGATAAAAGTCAAGAACGGCAAATCAGTTTTAACATGCAGTCAAATCTTGCAGGGCATTCCGTCTTGTTTTTTAAGTTGGTTGTTCAAAATATTGCCATCTGTTTGTGGACGAGTAAGTTAATACTGGTTGTTTAGTTAATCCATTGAACCACCTGGTCAAGTTAGCATACTTATAATGCTGCAAAATGGATATTTCAAACAATGTCGTGGACCTAATGAAAATAACGCCGCATGATTACAGAACATAATAACCAGTATTTTACTGCATTGATAGAATCATTATATACCACGTGTTGTAGCCTAATTAGTACATGTTGTACAAACAATGGACCAACAGCTATTTATTATACAATAATGATGACTCCCAACAAATACAAATATGGTTTACAAACAAATAAGCAATAGCCATCGATTACAGAATAACTGTGATTCTAGCCAATTAGAACACGTTTTTAAGCAATTTACCCTTAGCCATCGACTGCACAATAACCACAGTGTTTAATAGATTATTCTTAGAATTATCCATTGCTTTGTTTCTCTCATTTCTAGAGCAAATGATGCAAATGAAGTTGCGTGTTAACAAGTTATCAAGTTCATACAAAGATGTGGGAAAGGAATGCAATTAATATCAAAGAGCAATAAAACGCAATCCCGCTCCCAAAGAATAAATTAATGAGGAATATAAAGAAACGAGGACGTTGGTTATTTTGATAATTTGTTTTCAGAATAAATAGAAATTAGACTATAAGAAAGACCTTCATGGTATACTTCAGTTTTTATCTGTTTCAATTTTGACAATGTCATTAATTTAATCATTTTTGTCAAGTAATTTTATGAGTTTATAGAATTAATCTGCTCGCATGTCACCTGGGTATATCTGTTTCACTGGAACCATTCCCATGTAATATGATACGAGCAATTCTATTGTCAATATGCTCTCTATAATTGAAATACATTTTTCATCGGACATGTTACCATGTATACTTAGCAACTTTTCTAAGTCTGCACTTATATTTTTCAATATAATTTTGTCAAAAGTGTATGTAGCCCAATGAAATTTGGCTAGAATTTTCTTGAGTTATAGGTTTGCAGAATTGTAAAACAAAAAGTTGATTTTGATTGAAATTCATTGAGTGGACACATGCATAACATAAGACCGCAAGAAAGTAAAAGTCGCAAATACATATTTTGATATCTTGGATGACCACCATTTAGTCTTATGTTTCTATTGACAGTCAAAGAAGAGAGTGGGGAGCATTGTTGAATGAAGATACTCATTAAATTTGACCAGCCGAACAAAAAGTTGCCATGTGTCTTCGACGTAGATCGAATTTACATCATGACGTCACAATCAAAAATTGCTAAATGCTCATGCAATCAATATAACACGAGCAAACAATACGTTTGCCTTGAATTAAACACTTAAATAGGCATTTATACGTTGAAAAGATATTAGACGTGGATGTTATGGTAATAAGTGATGATTGTCGACACTAAACGCTACTCTGTACCGTATTGACGTCACTTCATATTATTCTGACACCATTCAACGCATAACTGCGATATTTAAATAATTTTGTAAACTGTTTTTCATACGAGGTGATTCATTGGTCATACAATGAAGGCTTTTGGAATACACTCAATGTATATGTAAACGTGTGGCGTCAAAACAGCACGAAACGCACGTCAATCTTGTGACGAACAAAGCACGTAATTTACGACCAGTTCGATACGGGAATTATTATGACTTTGTTGTACAAACTTCACGTGCGGAGTTTTGTCACTTCATTATATATAATAAAAAAGATATGGATAAATAAAAATGAGTACTTAGAAAAGTTGTTAAGTATATTGTGCCGCCAGATTTATGGAAATAGTTTGCGTAATATTAATGGTCATATTTAATGGGTTGACATTCTGGCAGCAAACAAAAACTTCTTGTCAAATAGCGATCAGTTCTAAAAGATTAACATCCTACGTGCAGCAAACACTGTAAACATTCCATGAGAATCACACGTATCAGAACACTTGCAAATTCATTGATATGTGTCCAAAACCTACAACATTTCGATGGCTTGGAATGAGAAGGTCGTAACTACTACTTACGTCCTTATAAGACTCATACATATTTGAAATCTGCTTCACAAGGAGCTTCTTATGGGGCTACTTTAATGAAAATCGAAAATTGTCATGTTGACCAAAATGAAGTTTTAAAAACTTGATTTCCCATAGGTAAAGACTAAATTACAGACAGTTTTCTCTTGTTTTCTCAATAAATCGATTTTGTAGTTACGACCTTTTTATTCTAAGCCATCGATTTAGAAGGTGGTGTTACTATACTCGCAATGTTTTCGGTGTTGGAGCCCCTACCGACTTTTGTAATATTTGAGTCGAAAACGGAAGTTTTATAATGAACCATGCAGAGTTTACAATTCACCTTCTAACATTTCCGTATCAGTCCTCATTAGTAATTCAGCTTGAATAGTTTACGTACGAGATTCACGGACATTGTCCTAATTATTATAAGTTAATGCTTCATTATTCTCGTTATAACGAGGTTCACCATTCATAATAAAAAGTGATCGGGAAGTCCATATATTGTGCTGTTTATGGATTTCCTTAAAACACAACTCATGTTTCCTGTCTGATAGTTGATACGATAAATAATGAACATACATGAACTATCGGTAATTAATAGAGTGAAGAACCTTTATCAATAACACGATATATGTATAACAGATGCCTCGATATCATGCTGATATAAGACATCTTAACCATTCTTAACAAAACATGTTGTAAATATACTTAACAACTTTTCTAAGTCCTCATTTTCATTTATCCATAACTTTCTTATTATATACAGCGAAGTGGCAAAATTTCATATGTGAAGTTTGTATAACAAATTTATTATAATATACGAAAAGAATTGGTCGTAAGTCACGTGGTTTGTTCGTCACTAGATTGACGTGCAGTTTATGCTTTTTTGACGCCACGCGTTTATATATCCATGGAGTTTCTTTCAAATACCATCACTTTATGGCCAATGACTCATCGTGTATGAAAAACAGTTTTAAAATGATTTAGTTATAAAAGTTATGCGTAAAATGATGTCAGAAAATATTAAGTGACGTCAGTACGTAACATTTTGTGTCGAAAATCAAGAATAATTATCTTAGCATCCACGCCTGATTGCTTTTCAACGTGTAAATGTCTATGGGTGTTTAATTCAAGGTAAAGGTATAGTTTGCTTGTCGTATTATGCTGATTGCAAGAGCGTTTAATATTCATTGTTACGTTATTGTTACGTTATGACGTAAAAACGCTCTACGCCGTTAATGAATGCCAACTATGAGTTCAGATGGTAAAGTTCAATGAGTCTCTTCGTTCAGCAATGCTTCTAACTCGCGTCCTTGACTGTCCATAGAAACGTCCGACTACATGGTGGTCATCCAACATATCACAATCTCTATTTGCGAATTTTACTTTCTTTTGTTCTTATGTTATATGTGTGTTCATGTCATACATTTTAATCAAACTCGACTTTTTGTTGTTCAATTCTACAAGCCTATAACACAGGCAAGTTATTTTCAAATTTCATTTGACTACAAACGACTTTGACAAAGTTATCTTCAACAATATAAGTGTGGACTTAGAAAAGTTGCTAAGTATATATTACATGGTGTTCAACTTCAACTTCTTTATACTAGGTACTCGTCAAAATACTCTTTGACACTTACAGGTTCTGGTAGTCTGTTCCTGTAAGATACCGTTCTGGGGAAGAAGGTGTGGCGGTAGATGTTTAACATGCAAGCTATTGGGATGAGTTTTGCCGAGTGGCTGGATCTTGTAGCTCTTGTTGTGGCAGACTCTGTGAGGTAAACAATGGATAATGCAACTAATTTTTTCACATGAAAGTACATGAAAGTGACGTCTGAATTTATTCACCGTTGTTTTAAAGGTGTCCAAGTAAGGGTGTTTAGTATTGATGTTTCACGTGTTGGCTGATTTAGTATTAAACCGGCTGCATTACGTTGAACGTTAGGTCACTGTCCTTTGTGTTTTAAACTAGGTCACGTCCCGGGGTTGTTGCGCCTCATTTGGTCGCCGTTTTGGCATGGGTTTGTGTGGGCATTGCTCAGGGTAGTTGTGTCGTGGTGTTTCTGATTTCTGTGCTCGGCTTGTTGGGTTGAGTGCTACCTTCCCTGTCGGATTGTCTCATTCTTTTTTGTTCTAACTGTTTGATTTGTCCTTTATGGTCTTGGTGTGGACTCCAGACTGGTGATGAGAATTTAAGTTTTGGTCGGACTAGACTTGGGTATGCTCTTTCATTAACTTTAGTTGGGCAGTGTTTGAGATTTCGTTTAAGGAAGCCTAAGATGATTGATGCTCTATTTGTGATGTTGTTAATGTGGTAGTTGAATTTAAGGTTGTTACTAAGTTCGACTCCTAGGTATCGATTATGTTCGACTTGTTCCAATTGAAGACATTTCATGAAATAGCCGTGTTGTTTCTTTTTTGAAGATGTTGTAAACTGCATGATCGCACATTTTTAACATTAAAGTCCATTGGCTAGTTGTGACCCCATTGAACAACAAGCGGTTGTCGTCTGGAAAATGTGCTGGTCTGTAATATTGTTAAGATATTCCGAGCATGTTTATCAATCTACGGGAGCCTTGGGATATTACAAAACGCTCGATTCTTATTTTTGCCTGATTTACCAATGAGGGAATGACCTCTCGTCAGAAATGTCATACCAGGAATACGAGGAATCCGGAAGCTATTATAGCGATGAGTTGTATCTGCTCAAACTGAATACTAGTAAACTATTTGTTCTTATAATTACGTCTACGGGTCTTTAATTTCAATTTGCATGCTAACTCAATTAATCGGACAGGAAAGGCAGCACTCAACTTAACTAGCCGAGCACAGAAAACAGTAACAACACAACATAGCACAATTACACGGAGCAATGCTCACACATAACATAACGAAAATGATAAAAGCCCAAGACCCTAATTTCATAAAATGCTTCATTGGTTAAATATAGATACGGTGACTACCAAATATACCGATATCTGGCGAACCAGTGCTTCGATTAACTGTAATTAACTATACTTAGCGCCCTACCAGTTTCATTTTGTATTTTCCGTTTGTATATCTCGACCTTGGATCTGGACCGGGGCATCGCGCACACGAAGCGGAAGCCATCTCGCTCAGCTGAGAGAAACATTTATAAATATGTACAATGTTAGTAAGTAATTATGCTAAACTAGCAGGCATTGATTGTATCTTTTTTATATTAAGACCAATATGAACTGAGCACATATCGTCCTGAGGGGGGTCTTGAACTTGATTGTCTATGCTAGCAAATGACTCTCAAATAGTCTTTACAGCACGTTCCCAATCTTTTTTTACTGTCATTGGTGTTGTTTATGATATAAAAATGAATATCTGTATATCGCTCCTGTGGGTAGCGGTGGCCTAGGTGTAGGACGTGCGCTTCGGGATCGAGAGGTCCCGGGTTCGATCCCCCTCTGGATCACTGGTTAATTTCTCTGTGCAATACCCACATGCTCCACTCCACCATGGTGTAAAATGGTACCTGCGAGGGCAGTGTCTATTCCTGGGAGCCACAAATGGATGTTGGCTACCACACCCACATGAGAGAAATAGTCTCTCCAGGGAGACACGAGTGTAGGTTTCCATATGTAGACCAATGACCAGGGGAAGTTTAAATGTCAAAGGGTGCTTGAGCGGCCTAACAGCTAAAAAGAGCCCTAGAAATTGGTAACTTAACTTTTTTAACTTAATGGCAAATGAATGTAAGAGTTTATTACACGTATAATGCTTTCAAATATATATATTCATTTGAATCACATAGTCGTCAGATTTTTGTCTGCTACTGTAGTATTGTGAGACACGGGCTGCCAATATGATCAATTCAAACAACCAACATTAAATTTATGTAACTTTCATCAACTATGAAAGCAATGCAAATGCTTTTAGGATTGCAATAATTGATATACACTGAACAAAATTTCAGTCAATGATTATTCAAAATATATTATGTCAATAGTAAATGTGAAAGAAATGTGTAAATAACACAAACATGAAAATTTTATGCAGATTATGCTATTCTCACGCTCAATTATTTGAGATACTAAACAACCACCCCAGAACCATAAATCACAAAGTTGAAACGCACTGATAACTTGCCATAATTGAAGTACAAAGAAGATAATTAATTAAAGAAAGAGTGTACAAAATTTGACTTATCTTTCACTCGTGGGTATCATTATTTTGAAGATTTAATGTTGTTCTATTTTCAATTAAAAGGGAGGTAATTTCAGAATTTTCAACCTCAAAGCTGTATAGATAGATTTATTTCGGTAAAGGTTGTACATATACATGGTTATAATAAAACAAACTTGGATATAATTAAAAATAAATTATAGCATGATTATTAATAACCATGTCATGCACACCAACACCAAGGATTACACAAAAAAGAGAAAACTCTTATTTCCATTGTGGTCCTTGAGTTAATGTCATGACATAGAGAGGCAAAAGTAATTTACTGTCTATAATGGATAAATAAGAATACAAATAAAATAAGGATATCACAGAATTATTGCATACAAATAAATATATATATAACAGTGAGATGGTTAATAGGTTATAGTAAGAATAATTATAAATATTATCACAATGAATTATCACTACAGTAAATTATTCTCAATCACAATTAGCCTCAATGAAAGCAGATAAAAAGAAAAATCTAACTAAATAGACCTAAACCGAAATTAGTATGACAAAATTTAAAGAAATAAAACCATACGTCTTAGATTGTGTGATGTAAAATATACTAAATAAAAATAATAATAATCAATTAAATATTGTCAAAAAGATGTGATTTCAGCGCTTTTTTGAAACCTGGATAATCTGCAATTAATGTTATACTAAAAGGAAGCTTATTCCACAGGGTACAACCGTTAAAGCAAAACGATTTGGATCCAAAGCTCTTGACTTTAGGTATGGCAAACGCACCTTTCTCTCTAAATCGTGTATTATATGTATGTACTGAGAGTTGTGATTTAAGTGTTCGTTCATGTATTTGGGAGCTGATCCATTATTTATATTAAAAACTTGACTTATTATAATTTGTTCGACACGTTTCGGTACAGGAAGCCATCCTAAATATTTAAAATGTTGCTTATCAATATGCGTGTTATAATCTAAGTCCAAAGCGAATCTTATCATTTTATTTTGGGTAGTTTGGAATTTATTTTGGAATACTTTAGTTAAGCTATTATACCAAACTGAACATGCATAGTCAAAATGACACTGCACTAAAGACATTGTAAGGAGCTTTTTGGTATCTGGAGTCAAATAGTTTTGTTTACGATATAGAAATTTAAGCTTAGCATTGGCTTTCTTGAGTATTGAAGTTGCCATATCAGAAAAGGAGAGGGATTGGTCCAATGTGACACCAAGATATTTAACAGATGACTTTGATTCAATATTGCAACCATTACAGGAAATATGTAGATTGGGGTTAGATTTCAATTTGTGCTTAGAACCAAATAGGATGGATTCAGTTTTACCAAGATGTAGAGATAGTTTATTATTGATAAGCCACTGACTAACAGTGTTTAAGTCATCTGCCAAAGAGGTCTCAATTTGAGATTTGTTTTTTCCAGATACTAAAATACCGGAATCATCGGCATACAGTAAACGTTTGTTTTTAACGACAGCAGACATGTCATTTACATAAATTAAAAATAACAGAGGGCCAAGGATTGATCCTTGTGGTACTCCACATGTTACAGATTGACAAGTTGAAAACGTGCCAGAAACATCAACTAGTTGTTTTCTATCAGACAAGTATGATGTAAACCACTTTATGATGTCATCACCAAGACCAGCTGCTTGAAGTTTCATGATAAGAATATAACTTTTAACGCCCAATTATTTTAGCAATATTGGTTGTTTTTTTCTGTTTGGGCGATCACAAATTGGTTTATATTTTTACAGTTAATCATAGGTTTTGCATTAAACATTAAAGAACTGTTTCGTACACATTGGGCCATAACTCAGAACAGGTAACAAGGCTATGTAAAACACGAACTGGATTTGATTAAGAACATAAGGCCGAATGAGTTAAGTACACTAAATATATTTCTCAATTGTTATGTACAAAATATGTGAGTTTAAAAAATGACCAATTAGAAATTTTGCTGAGTGTACATGTATTACTAGATGGTTGTATACATGTAGTATAAAGTGAGTTGTTCTATACTGAAGTGCATTTCACATAATTCAGTAGTACCCCGACAAGTGATGTTTGAGAAATAAATATTCATGTATTCAGCTACATATATCAGTATGTTGTCAAAATACACTTAATTTGAATAAAAATCTGAAATCTGAATCAAAACAACATTCATTCTGTGCTGAATGAATGATTGTCATGGTAACAGACATACTAAAAATTTTGTTATATTACACGAAGTGCTAAGAGACATTAATATAACATAATTGTTGCGATGTCAGATAAAACGTAATTGCAAGAAGGTTGAGAATTGGTAGGGCCAGCCATTTAAGTCAATGCTAACTACGGTCTTGAAATAACTATAAAACATTCTATTTGAGGGTTTTAAAGTTGTAGACAAATCGCTGGCTTAGAATGAGATGGTCGTAAGTACAAAATCGATATATTGAGAAAACAAGAAAAAAACTGTTTGCAATTTACTCTTTACCTTTGGTAAAACAAACTATTATAGCTTCATTTTGGTCAACATGACAAGTTCCTGTCCGATTTTCATAAAACATAGGCTCATTAGAAGCGCCTGATACTGGAGATTTCAAATATGTATGAGTCTTATAAGGTCGTAAGTAGTAATAACGACCTTCACATTCTAAGCCATCGAAAAGTAGTTTAATGTGTCATTTATTGTGATACGCACCTAATTGTAGAGCCGCGATTGTGTTAAACATGATTTAAACACCAAGAACAATAACTGTGTAATGACTAATGATTTAAAATTACATGAGTCGTCACGAGTTCTCTTCCGTACTGATACATCGTTTCCTATGGCCTAACAATTTGAAAACGCCCAATCTACGGAATTCCAGAAAATCCAAAAAAATACATTTTACCAGCCCTACTTCCGCTATATTCAAGCAATAGGCATCATGTTACCCAGTAACGTACTGTCGCATACCACAAGATTAAAGAATACTTGTGAACTTTACAGTGTCTAAATTCATTAGGTTGTCAAGAAGGATGTTCAAATCCCCAACAACTATGATATTACTTTCTGATGTTACAAGTTTTGCCAGAAATTATGGCCACTCATTTTCCAGGAAAGCACTAGTTTTATGCCATTTTTACTAGTTAGTGGTTGTCTATGCACAACAGCTAGACGCAGAGAATAGTTCTTAATGGATACATTGTATTCTATGTGTTCAAAAGTAGTAAAAACCTTATCATTAGTAGAAGTAGGAAGTTGAATATCTAAAAAAGTTTTGTACACAACTGCAACTCCCCCACCACGTCCACAGCGAGGAACACGTTTTATTTTGTAACCACATGGAACAAGCTCAACAATGCAAGATTTATCGGAGGGTCCCCCCAGCCATGTTTCAGTTACAGCAACAATATCATAATCATTAGATGATATGTAATCTGAAAGGGCAATTCTCTTGTTTTTGACTGACCTTGGATTTATACAACACACCTTTATGTAAGTTTGGCCTTTCCAAACAGTGATTTATCCACATTTGATCTTAGTTAAATCATGATGTTGGGAATTATTTTCGTTTTCATGATTAGTTCTGGGATTTTCAGGATTGGTATTCGAAGATAAAGTTGGTACTATAGTAGGTATTTCGTGTGGAAGTGTGGGATATTTTCACCATCAGTCAAGTCCCAGGTTCGTTTATACCGACCCCCTCTAGTACCCCTAAAATTAAATATTCCTAAGAGTATTAATGTTGTCAATGTATGGGTATCAGGTTTTATAGGTGATAATTTCCCAATCTCATATAGGCTATACCTAATGTATTGTATAATCCCTGCGATGCACCGGGTCATGTTTGCCTGAGGCAAATACACCTTTATATTTTCAATTAAATAGTGTACAAAATTGTAAAATATTTACACAAAATTCAAACTTTCACAAAATCTACAAACACTTACAACACAAAAATTGCATACATACAAAAAGAATACTTCCGTAAACATTCACAGCAAAATCCACAGCAATCACTGCAGTAGTTCTGAAGATTTATCCAAAAATGAGAGAGCACTAAATATTGCAGACTACACTTGGCGCGTGCACACATCATTCTAAGCCAGCGATATATCATTGTTTTAGCATTGATATGACCTGAGCAGGCTTCCTACTGGGCCCTACTATTCCTACTATTTTGATCTGAGCCCTACTTTGTCCTACTTTCCTGAGGCATATTGACTATTCCAATATATCAGAAGACGAGCATTGGCAATACATCAATATATAGAATAACACATATAAAGACAAACAACGAACAGGCCCTTCGGTCATTATTCCCTTATTGCTATTCTACACTGTACATGTTGTTTATAGATTCAGCTTATGAAAATATTGAGTTTTGACTTGACTGTAAACTTCAATCTTACGAAAGAAACTGTCTTGTGCTAGAAAATGAGGATTTTGGTGGTTCCATTCATTTACCCATGTATAGATATCTCAAAATGTGAACAGATAAAAGATCCGATAAAAGATATTGTCAATATATCAATATTGCTTCTATCTATGACAGCTTTAATAAAAAAAAACTATGAAACCTTGCAAATTCTTATTACAACATATGTTATCTTCATCGTAGTATTTAATGGCCTGATAACAATTTTTCGCCGTACAAGCATTCAACTTGTATAATTACCTATTTTAACAGGATAGTTACTTATTCGTGGTTTGACCAACGTGTTTAATTTAATATAACTGGAACATTTGTAGCACTCTGTAGTTTGTATTTTGATCTAGGGGAGGTAACTGCTACTGTGTGCTTAATATTAGAGTGAGACGTTTTACATCAGTTATTTAACCTGCAAGTGGTCTTCGATTAGTATTCATTATATAATTACACTGGGTATTAAGGGAATTCCCTTTTACACTTCGGGTGATTAAACCCAGGCTTTCACACTCACATATTTATTGCTCTGTTCCGCACAACATTTTTTATCGTAAAATAAAGTATTTTATGTGATATCGCTGTGCTGTGCTGTGCTGTGCTGCGCTGCGCTGCCCTGCCCTGCCCTGCCCTGTCCTGTCCTGCCCTGCCCTGCCCTGCCCTGCCCTGCCCTGCCCTGCCCTGCCCTGCCCTGCCCTGCCCTGCCCTGCCCTGCCCTGCCCTGCCCCAAGCCTTGTCAGATATATCAAACTAGTGGTACAAATGGTATGATGCTTATGCCATGACATTTCCATTTAGATAGTCCGTTATTTCAGTTCATAGTAAATATGATAATTTTTCCTTCTACACAACCATTTTTGTCACGTTCCATGTCAAATAAACTCAAGGATATAGGCGTGTGCTTAAACATGCTCATTTTATTCATATACACGTGTACATTGTACTTTTCCCCAATCGGTGTATTGTAGTATTGCTTTTATCGAACAAAAACCATGCAACACATGTTTCAGTAATAGGCGGACCTTTCGATATGAATATTTTACAATGGAATTGATTTTAACAAACTTAAACGTTGTTTACAACACTATTTAAAGTATGCATATCGTAATTGCTTTCCGACAGCCTACAAAATTAGTCGATTATTTAACTAGCAGATTACTTTCAATGTTGAAAGTTTTAATAAGCCATAGCTTGGTAACCTCTCTGCATAATGATGTAAGTTGAGCACTTTAGTTGATTCACAAATGTGGAAAATACCATAAGATGGAAGAAAATGTAATAAAACACCCAGATGGATGTTTGACGAAATGACAATTTGTAAACAATAAATGCACGATTAAAAGTCTAAGGGGAACAACTCTAGCAAAATCAGTATTTTGCTCACCAAACAATTTGCTAAATATGATATTTGGTCTATTATTTCTTAACATTCTACCGTCGAGTATTGGTCATTTGTTAAAAAACGACATAATGGTTCCATATTCAATGTATGAAAGGGATGATCGGAAAAACGTTGTGGGAGAAATAATGTGACTTAAAAAAGTGGCTTACCCCGCGTGACACTCATTATAGTTGTTTCCAGGTAATTGGTGTATTGTGGTTTGTCAGGTGACTGGATTTCTCTATATAACTGAAATATAGTTGACCAGTTGTACTTACAAAAAATATTTCAAATTTTAAGAATTCTATCAATTTACTTGTGTCGATACAACTCTTTGATTCTAATCCAAAATCAAAATATAACTTGCGAATTGAGTGTGAATGGTCAATTGTGCTATAGAGGTGTATATAGAAGCTATGTATGTTAGCAAGCGAATAAAGTACACCAAGCAATAAATGCCAATAAAAACCGAAGCACCCCGGTTGAAGAGGTCTACCTATAGTACACTTGGACTGATTTATAAAATCAAAGGACGGCTGTAAATTACTGGATTCTTTGCTTAGAGACAATAAAATAAATCGTCAGAAACCATACAGGATGTTTAAACTGACTCACGTTTATGTATCAACGACAACCATAAAATGATAAAATTGTAGCCCAATACTTGGGTCGGTCTAAGTGCATAACCGTTAAATTTATTTCGCAACATGACTTCATGAAAATACAATATAGAATTCCAAAGCCAGTGGATATAAGCGAAAAGTGTAAAATTTCAAATAATTATAATTTAGTGAAATTGTTAATACATATGTACCAAAAAGTTTTCAATCTATTGAATTCTATTGTTGGAATATATAAAGGAGTTTTAAGATTTATGATATTGTGTGTTGAATTTTTAAAAGAAATATGAATCGTGTCAGCCCAGGTACCAACCAGTACCCTATGTCTGTGACAGAAGTCGGTGAGTCAGACTGGGACACTGGTAATGAATATCAAGAAAACCCTTCTGCAATTAAAATAGACAATGGAAATAAGCCACGTGGTTATGGTCGAGTGGACGACGAATCCGAATCAACGGTACGTAAACGTCGACGTCGTTCTTTTGAACCAGGTTCTGACGAGTATGCTGCTTATGTCGAGAAAAGGGTCTTCAACAAAAGACATGCATGGACACCTCACCTGTGGGAGAGAAAACGGTTGGTATTTCATTGACCATTTTAATTAAAACTAAACGTTTAATTTTAATATAAATTTGCAGTAATGTTTCATATCTAAATAAGCTTAACAATACTGAATCTTCACACATACCAATGGAACGTGGTCTTAATTGAAATGATCAAACTTTGATATTCACCATCTCAAGCAATTTGCATTTAAAGTATTTAATGGTATACCACCACGCAGCATGATAATTTACCATGTAATGAAGAAGATAAATAGTCACACGAATATATCTTGATACTTGTAAAACTCGTATGACATCCGTATATGAATATTTGATGGATGGTGTAAGCTCGACCGAGGTTCCGGGTTGTCCTCGAGCTCAAAGAGGTTTTAAGTCGAAAGCAGCTCATACGATGACAATACGATCACCACCTGGGCTTGGGAAAATGCCAGTATTGTCGATATTTGCATGGCGATCAGTCTGGAGATTGACACAGGCACCGAATGATTCTCTTATTGAAGCCGTTTGAATCCACGGGCACCATACGCTTGTACAGAGAAACGGACTCTTAAATTGTTGAACTAGTACAAGTTCTAAAACTCGTACGGATATCGTACATAGTTTGTGACACAGATATAGGATAATTGTAGCGAATTTCGGTGACTACATAATATTATATTGAGAAAGTACAACCAAATTACTTATAATTGCTTGAACTATTTACAAAACATTCATGCAGTTGGCAACTATTCCCATTGATAGCTCAACAATTTAAAACATTGATCAATCCTTTATAAGAAAGTAAGAAACTATTGTAATTGCCCAAAACGGCTTATATTTTTCGATTCAAATTCTTTTGTTAAAAGTGTAAAATGATTAATCCGCGATTAAAACCCAGTAGGTCAAGATCCGTAGCAATATTTCCGATAGTTCGATATCAAGTAAACTACATGTAAAACGGTCCACAAAATAATGTAAATTATGTGTGTGTGCACAATTTTATTAATTATTACGAATTTATCAAAGCGACCCCTGTGTAAGAAAGGGTAGATGCCTAGCCAATGTGAATTAATAAAATACAATAAAGGCCCACATTTCCAGTATTGCACTCACATCAAACGAATGGGGCACGCAGTAAAACATTGATTCATTGTAGGTCTCGCACACAGAATTTTGTCTAATAATGTTAAAATATTCCACACGGGTTTTTTGATAAATTGGATAAATTTAAATTGATAGTTGGTCATAACTGTACCGGTTGAAAGGTCCATGTAAGGCCATACCGAATCGTATTTTCGTTTAGCGTCCATCCTAAGTTCGAAAACATACATATCTATAGCTAAACAGAGCCCTCGAAATAAAAACAAGTCACAACGACTTCTATGTTCACCATTACACGGCTAACAAATATAGCTTTCACACATTGACAATCATTATAACTTATAAAAATAACGGAAAACGTGTTTGTGTGGATCCTACCCCTGTGTAGGGGTTGTAGGCATGGTGGTGAACAAGTATGATCAGTTTGAAAGCAATATCTCAATGTATTTCGAAGATATACGAGGTTACAAACTTTGTTGTTTTTTCTTTCTCAAGATCGTCCTCTGACGCTAAACGAAGAAACGATTTTATATTGCCTAGTGGTTATTGATAGTGTAAATAGATCGTAACGTGCTGTCGATAGCTGCCATTTATCTTTTGTGTGTGCAACATGATGAAGTTCATGATTTCAACTTCGCGAATTCACGAGTTAAACTTTAACATACTATTTGAAAATCGTGGAACCACAACTTTAAGAATGCAACTTTCTAAAATACTATAAAAAAAAGTTTCAAAATCGTGGAATCGTAAAATTAAAATCGTATATTTGTGAAATTGAAGTATTCGTCAGATCTGGTCACAATTGACTTGCTGCTGTTGTCCTAATCACCCCTGTGTTTATGCATACTAGTCTTCAACAAGTTATACTCACGAAAACTTCAATATAACATCAATTGATGTTCCAACTATAATAAATTATATCACTGACGAGGGAATTATTTACAATGAAATAAATTGCTAGAATGGCAGATTTTATTGTCAATAAATATTTCTATAAAGACACAAGATGAACAGTGACACACGTGTGCAGTGTTCTTACAATCTTATTGAGTGTTCTTACTATTTAACAATCGGCTTAAATTGATCACAATTTACAATTCAAACAAAGACACTGTTCAGTGACGTGTATTTCTCAGTGCGTACCATGGGGTTGATTAGTGTTTTTGTTCTATTGAAGACGAAACTCAATGATGAAGACAAGCCCACTTTGAAGGTTGAATAAATATTGACGTGACTGCTATTTGTTCCAAGAATATACCTGCACTTGACAATTGCGAATTTAGTGATTCTAGAAACAAGTTTTTTTTATAAATATATCGTCTCGTGATCTTGAATCAATGTTATTATTTAGACCTGATTGTTATGTAATTACCGCTGTTTGATTACACAGCAGGCCTATACAGTATGCGTTGCGGGAAAATGTTGCAATGTTTGCAATTTTAAAATGAGTACCAGCATGACCTTGCAATCTTATCATTTGTCCAAATAAAGGTTTGAGATGGCAGTATCAACGTTGATAAATACCCACATCAATTATTAAAGTGAATAAATTGTGTCGCATGGGCAGCTCTTTAGGATAAATCTATTATTTATTAGGTGTCTTAATTAAACTAGAACGCAATAGATATATATTAAAGCGACTTGTGTACAGCCATATATATGTGTATTACTCGTACCAACTATATTTACCTTTACAATGGAATTGTTGAAAATGTTTTTAAAATTCGAAGTGGCCATCAACAGCACATACTTTCGCACATAAATGTATACATACAGAATGGACATACCCACACAACTTGTTTCAACGAAATATCACCTTTTCCTGATACCGCCGGCTCAACTGTTACCATGCAGTTTAGCCGGCTTCGGTCATACACTGTGACCTGTTTCACAAAATTGTTATTGAGTTGTATGGTAAGTGGTCTTTCTCTGCTTGAGCGTCGAACATAGTTCGTGAAATCGGTAAAAGAATAAGATACTAAGTAAATGTTGTTTTTAACTTTTTGTTGACATATAATTTTTTTTGACAGACTTAGCCAGAAGGTCACGTGGTAGGCCCTACGTCATCTGACTCATCTCTGCATATAATAGCATTAAAACAGGACCTATCATTGTGATGATCAGAATCTCAAGCTACATGTACATGTATATACTGGTTTACTATATATTTCAGGGACAAACGAATGTTATGCAACTTAAATCCTACCAGGGGATGGAAAGGCTGGAAATATCAACAGAAATTGGTGGGTACTAAAATTGGAGAATTTTTAAAAGATCATATCTAATAACTTTGCCAGTTATGTACTTGAGTTAACTTTTTGCGGCGATATAACAACAAAATCACAAACAGAATATGTAAAAATGGTACATTTTAGATGCTTTTAAATAAGGGACCGCATCAAGTTTAGCTATTTCACTTGATCTGTCGATCTTAGAAAAATAAGTCGCATGTAGTAATTTTATTTTCCCTACTCATTCTTTTTAACCGTATGAGAGATGATATTAACTGTTGTTTGGTCACGTAGGATTTATTATACTATTTCAAGCAAGAATTTATTACACATGATAATTACAATTACGAACGTGATATACTGGTGTCTTTATCAATATAAAATAGATGTAACTATTATCTGGCATGTGGTTATCATGTAACAGAATAGTCAAATATATGGCACTTTCAATCGATGTCCCTGTATATATAGCATGACATAAGTTCTCATGATAAAACCACGTACAATTTATGAGGCTATTGATGTTAACAGATAGAAGATCAGTTCAAGAAGGAAGTTAACATTTTTATATTCCTCCCACTTTGACATGTACAGTCGGCTTTTTAATCCTTTTTACACATGGCAATAAGCAGTCCAACTTAAGTTTCATCCTTGATAACAATACCTTAAACATACTAATGCTAGCACTTTGTCAACAAAACGGCAATACGGAATAAAATAGTACATATTTTAGGTCGGTTGTAAAGCAAAATCTAGAATTCTAGTTAGATTCTAAATCAGAAATAATTTTTTAAGACATGTAGAGATTCGCGTACATCTACTGTACTCAAGGTGAACCAAACACACGATTGTACACGAGGAGTTTTAATTCAATTATATTTGTACCTAATTGATCATTGTAGAAATGGAATAGTTTCAAGCTAACATTGAGAGAGGTTCGAGCATCTCTGGAAGTGTGGAGAGATTCTTTGAAACGTATAGAAGGTGAGAATTAATGTAACAAAACAGAATGTGAAAGCATGTGAAGGCTGCGCTCCGAATCTGATCAAAATAAGACCTTTACTACATTCCACTACTTTTAAAAAATACATCAACTAATCAGGTCGAAGCTTTCACAAATGGGACAGTACGGAACAGTGAGAGAGATGTATTTAAACGCTACAGTTTCTCTTTTAATACACAGTAAACATGCACTGTAGAGGTCATTTGAACGTGAAGATCCAAAACAACGCAAAGCAATGGAGCAGATGTTAGGATCTGATTTTAATGAGATTGCCGCGCTCCTTGCAATAACTTCGCATAAATTCAAACAAGGATGTAGTCTTGTGAACGTATTTGTACGATGTTCTTACAACAGTGAGATGACGATGAAGTTTATTGAAACAACCATCAGATTAAAAGGGTGTGACAGTGAAAACTATATTACACGTTTCTAAATTGCTGGTACGAGTACTTGTTTCAACCAGAGACATTCATGCAATGAACACGTATTTTTTCAGTGTCAATTATACTAGATACCACTAAATACCATTCTGGCTTGTGGTAACTTGATGACAATCACGATCGTTAACAAATATACAAACTTGTTTATTTGATCTGTCATGTTTTCTGTGAATGTTTTACCATATTGATACGTTTTATCGCTGTTATTGCGGATGTAGTATAATCTTACACTCGAATCATAAATGCGTGCGTAGTATGGGGTATTATGTTTTGTAAATTAGATCTCTATATTATCTTTATTTCATTTTGAAACGTTTTGTTTTATCACGAAATATTGAAAACTGATACAAAACGTTCATGTTATTCGTAATGACACCCTTGTGTGTTTGTTTTTCTGCATGGCAGGTGACATTGACTAAACAAGTCGATAACTCAAATGCATACTTATTGGATTATTGTGTGTTTAGTTCTACTCTCAGACTTAGAAGAAGTTATGAATCGCTTTCAAAATCATTTATGTTTACATACCCTGGGATCTGCCGCTCATTTATGTCATCAAAAAAACACAATGTATAATGAAAGTTTCCAACCCTAAATGGATGCTGGACGTTCAGTGTCAAAAGATCTAAAATCTATCAATGAATGACAACCAATTTTACATAAAGTGGGACAACAATCTCGTCGCAATGTTTCCAGAGTGACCTAACTTCAACTTTTAATTTTGAGAAAATGAGCTTTGTAGGTTTTAAAGAGTATATCTTTTTTGTAAATAATGTTACTGTCCACCACTGTGCAACTATTAAACAACCGTACATATTGTCGTATTTTTCAGGTTTCCAAGGTACTGGTGTCGTCTCCTATTTCGTGTTTCTCAAGTTCCTTCTCTTCCTGAACGTCTTCATTTTCCTCTGTATGTTTTGGGGCGTGGTTTTCTTCCAAGCAGCATTTGATAGTACTGAATTCACCAAGGAAACGACCGGACATGACGACATCAGTCAACATGACGGACTTCTCTTGTCGGAAAATTGTACCGCACAATATTATGTGAATGAAACATCCGGTTTTCAAGTGGTGCTAGACCTGATTCAAGGCACAGTAAGAAACTTCGACGTTACTTGTAGATCATTAAACTACGTTTAGGTGCTCTTTTGAAAATGCAATTAAATGAAAAACGCTTTTGATATAAAAGATACTCGATGTATTGCATAAGTCAACCACATAAGCATCATAAGGTTTCGTTAACTTCTTTTAAACGGGAATTCAAATATATACTTTCAATATTAGTTGCACCAATTTCTAGAACTGTTTGCTTGTCACTGATACCAGTCATTATAGTAAGACACCATCTCCAAACATTCAGTCACAACCTCTTCAGATCGAAGAGCCACTTTGAGACCAAACAAACTGCTGAAAATTAGTTCAAATAGGTTTGGCAGTGATTGTATCGTCGCGTCAACTAACACATCGTCATTACTGTAATGATTGCTGTCACAGACATATTGAACTATCAATGTATAACTGTTGTGCTGGGTATACCAATGTGCATTCTGCTATTGTAGTAACAGACTGGTATGTGTTGTTTGTTCTGTTATTTAGGGTTGGATGGAGACAACAGCATTCTTCTATGGTTACTACACCAACACGGAGTTATCTATACCTGGAGGGACATACAATATGCCGTTTGCTTATTTCATCGTCACTCTACTAGTCCTGGTCATCAGTCTGATAGTGATGGTACATCAGTAAGTATACTTTCTTACACAGATGGTCTGCCTCTCACACAGATGGTCTGCCTCTCACACAGATGGTCTGCCTTCGTAACAAATGCCTCTCCAGTAATGCCAATTAGCTTCCCTGTAATATACCATTGTTTAAAAACACGTTTCTTATTACCCCCTCCCTCATCAAAGGGTATATTGTTTTGCTCATGCCCGTCCATATGTTTGCCTGTCGGTCAGTAGATCATGTGGTTTTCGTTCAATAAGTCAACGAGAACACTTTGCCCTACGATCTTCAAACTTTACACGGAGACTGGTCAGCAACAGTAGATGACCCTTTTGATATTGAGGTCTGACCTTAAACCATTTTCGACTATTGGGCTACCATGGGTGCATACATGTTTTATAAACATAACGTGTCTGTTATTGAAACGCCTTCTAATAATGAACACACGATCTGTGCATGTCTGTCCTTACTGCTAGATGTATAGATAAATCATCATTCTAATAATTGTTGCAAAATTAATGTCATGCGTAAATGCAAGGACATCAGACCAAATGGACGCTTTACATTGCGTTAGATGACGTTGTGAGGCATTCCTGGATACAATGCCACTTTGAGGTATAGTGTATGTGTAGCTGTTAAAGAAAAATTAATGTACATGAGACAATAGTCAAACGTTCAAATTGTACCAATGACTGATATATTATATTTCAGTACCTTTACCAAGTATACAGACACTCTGATATCTACCGAGAAGTCGACTAGTAAGGCGCCAGCATTCTTTATAGCTATATGTTGTGGCTGGGATTATAGAATCTTTGGTGATAAACCAATACTCCTACAACACAAACACATGTACCAAAGACTCGTGGTAGGTTATACAATTGTAATTCTACATTCTTAACACTAAGCCATTTCATTCCCTCCTGCTTCTGAATATTACTTTACATGTTGACCTTCTCCACTGAATTGCTAACCTTGACCATTCGTAGATTAACTGAACACTTATGTTGTAACAGTGTCTGCAATGACTGAAAGGCCGGTACAAGCAACCATGGTAATCAATTGCAGTATATTTTAGACTTTGAGACAATGTTTATTACAATCCTAACGTACACATATGTAGCACAGAAATCATGAAACAAGTCGGATACAGTAAAATACATTGTTTTCATGTACAAACACATGCATTTAATTATGCTCAAAGTACCTTCATAAAATAAAAATTATGATATATTTCAGGGAGATTTGGAAGATTTAAAGCACGAGATAGAGAAGCACCAACAGTCACGTGCTGCCAGGGTAGGACTATGGGCAATACGTATTGGTATCAACTTTATCATTGTAGTCTTACTGGTAGCTTCAGCAGCAGCTATATACTATGCTCAAACATTCTCATCC
This sequence comes from Spisula subtruncata, assembly GCA_963678985.1. NCBI lineage: Eukaryota > Metazoa > Mollusca > Bivalvia > Venerida > Mactridae > Spisula > Spisula subtruncata. The sequence continues at coordinate 73,580,974 of OY787660.1, read as the reverse complement.
AGTGTAAGTAACTTCAACTTTTTATGACTTCTTGACACCTCCAATTCGGAGTAACTTGTAGTCTGTGAGTGTGTCCGTGTTTTGTATGCGCTCAATTGTGTGTCTTTTGAGATCGGATGTTTCTGTCGTGTGCATCCTTCCCAGTCACTCGTGAAATTTCGGCTAGTTCCGTTTCTCTCCGGTAAATATATATTGCAATGCAAAAACGCCGAGGTTATCAGAATGCTTTCCCAGTCCACTACATCCAGTAATACACGCAAATCAGCCATATGAATTGACCATGGCAGTAATACGTGCACCTACATTTATTTTTCACTTTTCTGAATGCTGGGCTCTCAATAACTAATTATTGTAATTGTCGCTTTCCTGTGTCCGGAAGCTCTGAATGATTTTGGATCTAAGTCGTTTTAAGTTTCCAAATAATCACCATTCGGTTGTGTGTTATTTTGGCATATCTCCATAATACTAGAAAATATACGCTTGTTTTAAATCAATCTTAAATTTATGACGTACATTCTATATCCAAAATATCAATATATAAAACGGGTGTGATTACGCCTATACAGTATTAATATACTTGAATATAATATAACCATCGTGCGTTTATTTGAACCAATAGCTATTTTGGCGCTAGCATGAGTTCTTGTATTAGCTCGGCGTTTCGAAGACAAAACTTTGACCTATTGTGAGTGTGTGTCTGCATCTACTTGTGCTTGTTCGTTGGTTAAGTTTATTATCAGTCGTTTTCTCAAATACTATCTATGGTATCCACTTGAAACGTAGTATAGTTGTTCACTATCACAAGAGGAGTCCATACAGACAAGGCGGATACCCCTGTAACCGATATCTATTGAGTTACCTGACATTGTTACTATCAAAAACGAGTTAGTCGAGCGTGCAGGTGGCGCTCTTGTTCAGTTCGATGTTGTCACTATATTTGTTTCGAGCATGAACATTAGAATTACTTTCAGACTCAGTACTTTCATGTTTCCTATATTTCAGTTTACGAAGAACAACACAGCAGATGATCAGCACATGTTGGTGATATTATTTGTACAATATCTACCGTCTATTATTATAGCTGCAATCAATGCTATATATCCACTGTTGTTTATGGTAGTCGTCAAGTTTGAGAAATATCGACCCTCGTTTGTCATCAAAATAACCATTTTAAGGTAAAAGAAATAACCACTACATATTAAACAGTTTACTTATATTGGCTATGAGTCCACTGTTTCTGGTTTTATATTAATGTTACAGTCATATGTAACTGTTGTACACGGTTCTCCGAAATGGCCATTCAATGACAACACATACCACGTCACATTTGACCGAGACAAGGAAGTTGTGTATCCAAATACCCTAACAAGCCAAAATGTTTCACATATATTTTTTAATTAAATGTGAAATAGAAAAAAAAATATTTAAAATATTGATTTTTCCTAACTTGTTTAATAAATGTTGTCTGCTAGATGTGTGTTCTAACTGTATATGTTTTGTGTGTGTACAGGGTTGTGTTTGTACGATTGGCTGCTCTGGTTGTGGTGACGTTGATTATCTATATAGAAGTTACATGTTCCTCCAGTGATCAGTGTCTTGTTGGTACAGGAGATTGTACACCTATACAGGTACGCACATATATCCAAACAATCAAAATAAATAATGTTTTAACACATGGCTGCATCCGTAGCTCAGTGGTCAGTGGTTAGTGCGCGTGGCGTCTAATCTGGCTATCCGGGTTCAAATCCTGGTGGAGGCACTCAAAAAGACATACATATTTCATCAGAAAGCGGACTGACAAATAAAGGCTATGTTCGGCAACATGAAAAATGTTCAGGTACCATCGCTCTTGCTTGACAGTGTCAGTTAACAAATGGCTCGTCCGATTTCAAGATAATGTGAGCCCTTACAATTTATCACTGAACCATTGTAAAATGTGGAACTTTTTAAAACCCTATTTAATTGTGTGTGCTTACAGCTTATGTATTGATTGATAGAATTACAAAAGTGGGTAAATTTAATTTCAAACAATATTTCAGTCCATTTTATATATAATAATAAAAATAACTATTTCATAAAAATTTATATTGTAAATGTAGTGTTGGGAGAACTACTTTGGACAACAAATCTACAAGTTCTTCGTCACAGAATTCTTCGTGGATGTTGCATTGACGTTAGTGTATGAGCTTCCTAGAAAGTACGTAAAAGTATACCCTTCGTGTATATTCATTGTATGTTCTTTTTGACTTACTAGAGTTTTGCTTGACGCTGGTAAACTGCCAAACTCATTAAAATCAGATCCAAACATTTGCTCCATTCCGTTTAGCTATCTCAGCGTAATAAGGGTCTAATTTTAATGAGATTGGTGAACTGCAAACCTGCGTTCATCACCATGAAGATGTTTGAATCCTGTCGCGGTTTTATCAATTATTGCTAAACAATCATCGCAATTATGTAGGGAGAGATACATGTATAAGCATTTGGCCTTTCGAAAAATGAAGTCATGTAGAAACTAAATACCTCGTATCTAAAACTTTCGAGGTACATTAAAAACTTTTCTAAAGTCGTTTTTGTTAAGTTTTCCTTTTCTTTAATCAATTTCAAATGACATGATATTATTGGCGAGAACGTTTGTTTTGTAGCTAATGTTTTATTTCAGGTTGATAACAACAAAATGTAATTTCGAGTTGGCGAAAAAGATTGGACCTGCTGAATTCGACATCCCTATCAATGTACTAGATCTAATATATGGACAGGCACTATGTTGGTAGGTAACTTGATATATGTATCAGTCAGCAAAGCGTCCCTTGCCTTCCTTATACATATAGAGTGTATTGATCAATTCACTAGTTGTCATAGTCAATGTATTTTACATTTTCATAATGCTCAATCCTGCAAAGCAGTCGGAAGTCCGTTTCGATCATCAGTAGCATATCCCATCACACAAAAATTGATTCCAAATATTGTTTCATTGGTAACATTCAGCTGATAAAACTTAAAATAACCATAACGTCGTCAATTCTTGGAATGTTTTCACCAAATACATTGTAACTTTATTGTTTGCAGGAAAGTTTATACTTTCTGTTCCGGAATTGTAGAACCCTTGTCAATGAAATACAGGAAGTAAACACTTTAACAGTTTCTGTAATAATATTGTAAGGAATATTTATAGAAAATGAAATATTGGTTACGCTGAAAATAAACACAATGATAGACATTGGTGCTTTGTTCATTTTATCTGGAATGCGGAAGTGCTTATAGTGCTAAAATCGTAAAATCTATCGATTTACAATTTTTATCCATTGTTAGCATTGTTACATGTATTTTAAATTCAAAGTAGATCTACACGGTGTTTTTGAATGCCGTAAAACCCAGTAGTTATTTTGGTATTTGGTATTGAACTTTTTGGTTTTTTTTGTTTGTTTGAAGAATGTCACAATTATTGATAATTCTGCATATAGCAATGACAACATCCCCCCCCCCCCAATAAACCAGTGCATTACGAAAGCAATTATTTAGTTTCACTAATTCAGTACCATATATAAGAAGTGTATTACAATTTGACTTAAAAAAATAATTTCTTTGCACAAAACATATTGGTTGCATGTAGTATTATGTTTTTGAGCATTGTTATTTCAGGCTTGGTTATTTCTTTGTACCAGTTTTACCAGCATTGACAGTTCTCCGACTGATCATATTGTTCTATCTCAAGATGGTACGTATAATACGTGTAACATTACATGATTCGCAAAACATGAAAATCAGTTCGACTATTTATTTGTTTGTCATAGTTTTCAACAATTAAGTGAAGAACTGCAATATTTTCCGAGAAATTCTTTGTGAATACCAGCCCTGAACAGTAATGATAGTTTAACTAGTGCGGTCGTTGTGTGAGTCTTATTAACAATGCTCTCAGTAATTTCAATATGCAACTAAATTCTTAGATAATACCCATATTTTGGAACTAAATAATTTCGTGTATTTGATATGAAAAATTGTACTAATTAGTGGTATGAGCAAAAACAAAGTATAATTTATGTATATTTCTTACATAAGACACATTTTCCCAAACGATGTTCATGTGTAAAACATAGTTATACTCAGAATTCCCATACACATAGTTATATTCATGTTATTTTTAATCTTATCCACATGATACGTGATGTACTTAGACATAATAAATATCCGGTGTACCTGGATCATGTATTCGTAACTTTAAAGTCAATTTTGGTAATAACAGAACAATTCCACAAATGTTTGGATAACCCCATGTCGTTTATCAGCGAATGACAAGAATAGAATGATAAATATAATATTATGCTTTCAGTTATCTGCCTTGTATAACACAGTACCTCCAGAGAAACCATATCAAGCTGCTAGATCGAATGCTTTCTTTATGATTGTTTTATTGATCACATTCTTCCTGGTCAGTATACCAATGGGATATGTCCTCGTCGAGTAAGTATGCACGATATATTGGCTGATTTTAAAGTTTATGTAAAACAAGAGCCACATGTCACCAAATATTATCGGCTGACGGTAGGCCTATGTTAGCACCCCAGAGCCTTATGGTGAGCTTTTGAAAACCCCAATGTCACTGAGAAATATTGAAGAAGTAAGAATAAAGCTACTTATTAATAACTCGTTCAAAATTAAGAAGCAAAACAAAACATTGGCTTATAAGAGGAGCATTAACAGCACAATTGAGAAGTCAGCATATGTATATTCCTTAATATTCATAAATGATTGGTGAACACGGTTTTATGGAGGTTGTGCCCATCGGGGCGCATGCAAGGCTATATTATAATTTAACGTTTTAATATAATGTTTATTTTTAACACTGACTTGCTTTATTTTGAATGAATATTATTTATTTTACTTTACTTTCAGACTGCGACCGTCACCAATGTGTGGACCATTCCGTATTTACTCCCAGCCTACAGAGATTGTTAACATTCAGATAGATCTAGCAGCTGATTGGTTCCAGACCACGTGGATCATTGTTACATCCACAGCTTTCATTACTGCTATCATTATTGTACTAGCGTAAGTATGTGGGGAATGTTGGCCTAGAGGTAGGGGGCGCTTCGGGATTGAAAGATCCCGGGTTCAACCCTTGTCTTGAACAATGGTTAATTTCTCTAAGCAAGAATAACCCACATGCTAAGTATTTTAAATGATGCACTTCAGGGTTAGGTTAAGTCACCAGTTTTCGAAAGCCGCTTTAAGCAGCCACAATAACGTATCTACATGTTTTCTCATCTTGATTTCTTACAAGTGCACTTGAATTCAGATAAGCCTATCGTATGGGAATCGTTATAGCGATATAATGAAAGTGTTAGTCTAAACATTGCAACAAATGCTATATAACGCATCACCAAATATGACTAACATACTACATGTAGTATGAATTTCATTGTATTCAACTGTTTAAGAAATAGGTTTTTGTTTCGTTTTGCGAATTCACAATCAAACTCTAGAGTCTGTTTGAATTGATAAATGAATATGAAAAGCAAAAGTGTTATTTTTCCTGATTCCAAACGTATTTTAGACACATTTCCAGGGATTTCAAGATTTTGCTACTACCGTATTATGCACATATCCATTTATCCAATGAATGCTTCGAGAACGAAATATTTGTACCAAAGCATTTGAGTGACAATAATTATGCCATTACTAGTACTCTTCAAAGTTCAAATATACTTTTTCAGGTTGGCCTTATACTATTGCTCAGCGTTGAAATCGGCCAACAAACGTATGATCACATTGCTGAAGGGACAGCTACTTCAGGTATGAAAATACTTTTGTTAAATTTTGTTTTGGGCATTGCGCTGTGTGATTGTGGTCTGTGCTATTGCTATTGTCTGTGTTCAGCGATATTTTCCCTGTCCGTTTTTATCATCACTTGTTAAAAGGTATAGATGACTTGAGGCATCTAGTGGAATATTTCAAATTAATTGGAGGCATATAAGTAATAAAGGCTATTTGAAGCATGAAATAAATAGAATATTAGTATTTTACTGGTATTTCACCTCGTGAGCAGTTGACTTGATATTACTTCAGCTACTCACTCGGTGAAATAACAACCGATCGTACGACGTAAAATACAAATATCATCTATTTATACATTTCTCGGTTATAGAGCCATACCAATCAGTAAAACTTCATTATTTGTTTTAAATTATTGCCGTATATTGCAGGATGAGAAAGACAAACAGTATCTGTTGGGACAGTTGAGTAAATACACGAGTGATTCTAAACCCGACACTGACGATTCCAAACCACCCTCACAACCACCAACATATAGACAGTCTAATCTACAGACGGTGTCACATAATAACAAACAACCGAACTTACAAACGGTGTCACAGAACAACAAGCAGTCTAATCAACAAACGGTGTCACAGTCAGAGTATGACACAAAGTCTAATCTACAAACAGTGAATGAGTCCGGATATGGCAAACAATCTAATCTACAGACAGTGTCACGGTCTGGATACGACACCAAACCGTCAGCATTATTTTCATCAACAGCAGATAATACTACAACACAAACCAACAATATTTCACATAATATTACGGAGTCAAAACCTGTGGTAGGTATATTTTCCAATCTATTCAGCTCTTTTGTCGATTTTCTCTTTCTCTGCCAAATTAATACTCACATTGTCACTTGTGTGTCACATTGCTACTTGGTGTAATATACATTGTCATTTAAGCAAAAAACACAGGGGTCATTCAGTTAAAAATGTTTTTCTGATCACAAGTTGTCCGCAGTTAAGCTTTCCTTGTCTCTCTCAACATGGGACTAATGCTTGGCAAACCCTACATCTTTGGCACGTAAACTTTCATGACCATAATTACAAATGCGTGTTTTTGGAGACTCCACTACAACACTGCTGACATCTTCATACATGCAATCCTTCGCTAATTGGCAAACACGATCCCATTGTAACCCAGTTTTAAAATAATTTTATTAGACAAATTTTATGTACGAAAAGGCGCAACTGCATGTGTTGTATATGGTGTCCATTTAGAAGAAGATTTGAATAGGTTGCAATATCACACTACTTTAATTTACATGTACGTAAAAGATGTTTTATCATTGTGTCACTGTTGCTTTTTCTGTCACAGTCATGCACCACGAAATTGCTTGCCATACACATTTAACACGTACGTAACACTGTTACACATGCAAATATGTCGGAGTCACAGGGTGATATAACATGTTGTGAACTTGTTCTAATATTTCACGTTTCTTCACATGTAGGTGCCTGCCACAGTTACCTATAATGATGACTGGTAAATACAGGGTAAGTAGTCCATCCAATCATGCTTGTTCTGTATAGTCATATGATACAATGTAGCAAGTATTAAACATACATCTACATTATCCCATTATAATATAAAAAAAACCACCGCTACTTCACACAGCAGTAATCATGCGTCATTAAATAATCATCACTGCTCAATGGATTGTATAATCAAAACACAAGCAACTGGTTTGTCTAAAATACTGATGATTTTTCAGTAAATTGTCATTTTACTCCTAGATATAAGGGAAACATAAGTACATGTTCATCATACTTAAACAGTGTGCTAAATGCCTGAATGGTGTTTAAGTTCTTTGACCTTGGTCAAGTTGTTGGCTTTGTACTTCGTATTAATATTGCAAAGTATTGCGCTTACATTACTGCATAAATCTGCACTCTATTTTGACTTTCGTTTTATTGACCTTTCAAGAACAAACTATATAGGTAAGTAATCCCTAGAAATGTGATAATCAGTGCCACTGCCGTGTAAATATGCTAATGTTGATTGGTAAAAACTATACGTAGAATATTTTTGGTTTATATCGAAGAATGATAATCAAAGGGAGGTAACTCTTAAATGCTGACACGGTATATATTCCATTTTCAGGTTTCTTCTATACCAAGACACAAGAAAAACTTTACAGACTTTTAGTGCTAACCTTAGAAACAACAGTGCTAATATCTGTGCTTATCTGTGATAATTTATTATTTACATTTCTACTTATGCCTATCAGACTATGTTACCGGTATATACTAAATATACTTTATGTTTATTGTTTCAATAGAGACTACAATGTACCATCACACTTGTGCTTCACATTTGACTGTTAATAGAGGATCCTACATGAGTGCTTATTATACATCAGTTTGATTAAACAATTGAACAAAATAATTAGACAAGGCTTTGCCGAAAGTCATTTTGTTTTTGCCAATGACTTTAATACAACTCCTATATATAATGTAATGAGCAAGAATGTAAGATTCTAATTATTATCACTTCAAGCTAATTTGCATATTTATGTTACTGTCTGAGAGTGCCGGACGATATTTACAGCACTCCCAGACCACAGGTTATGTGATAAATTGTATTTATGTGATTTCATGTTGTCCTTCATCTATGGTGAATAATCAGGCCCCGATTTCCCCTTACATCTCAAGTAGAACTCTCAGCTCAAATTGAGATTTTGCTATAATCAGAGTAGGAATGTCAAATAAATCTAAAATTCAAGCTCTTGAAAATTTTAATAACAAGAGATGTTTGTAAAACATGTATGCCCCCTGGCAGCTCGATAGTCGGAAATGGTGAAGGTCAACCCAATAGGGGTCATATACTGTTGCAAAGCAATATGTCCCCTCATCAAAGATTGGGGCATAATAAACTAAGAACAATGTTTCTGTTTTGTGATGTTAATTTGAGTGCAGCCTTCCATTGAAATGAACTCAAAAGATACATGATAACATTTAAGATAAGATTTAGCTCAGATTGAGACTCTTACATCGGGACCTGGCCCCAAACTCCCAAAGCATCTCAAGTAGAAATCTCATCTCAAATTGAGATTTTGCCCAAATCAGAGATGAATCTGAAGTTAAAACTCAATATTTGCTGTAATTAACTAAGAATAATGTTTGCTCTTTTCAATAGAAATTATGAGTCCATCCAGCCAGGGAAATTATTCCAACGGCACATGTCAGTATTTGAGATGAGATGTAGCCCATATTGAGACATTTCGGGAGATCAGGGCCTGGAGTGAGCGATGCCCAAATTAAGCCTGGGATACTAATTGTACACAATAGTTATATGATTATGTTATGTAATGCATTGTATATAAACACTCTGTGATAATGTTTTGTTTACTAAATAAAAACCCAACATCAAGTAAAATTGTATTTTTTGTTTATTTGTGGTGATTTTAAAATGATAAAATGGTATGAATAAGAAAGATGTACAAATGATTGCACATGTTACATTGTATAAAACAAGAGACAGAGAGGCGAGAAGAAAGGAACAGAACATGGAAAGAAAACTAGACAGATTATTGAAACAAAAATGTATGTCTCCTACAAGGCTATAACTTTGGCATTAGTTATCTTAGCTAAAATCCTAACAATAATCCACTATTTGATGATGGACAAAGATGCCAGACGGACACACTGATAATAATTCATGCATATCATTCTCAGTGTAATATCTTTACACAACCAAATGTATTTTTATAAAAGTTTCAATTTCATTCCTGAATATCTTCTGTCGACCTCTTTAAATAGCATTTAATGAACAAATAAATTTACTAGTACCAAAAACAATACTGCTACAAAAGAACTTGCAGATAAAAATATTGGCAAACTAACATCTTAATCATAGAAAGGTAAAAATTTGTTCAATTCACCATGGTGCAGTAATGCATATTTGTACATTCTGAAAATGAGCCAGAAAGAGAAGAAAGAAAAATAGAAAAGATTTACGAGTCTTCGAGGCATCAAATCAAAAACTATATAATTTGTCTATAAAACAATAACTTAAAACTAAATATAGATGAACACTAAGAGAAATGTATAAGCTCTTCATAATAATAATATGGAAATACACAGCTTTTTTCCAAAATGGAACCATAAATATATGATGGTATAAGATAATCAACTTGCTGTATGAACAAGATGGAAATATAGACACCGGAGGTTTACTTTTGCCAAATATATCACAACTACCCGACATACGCTGTTTATTTAATTCAGTATATTGTGTTTCTGATTTAGACATAGAATTATTTTTTAACATGTTAACAGTTCATGAGGACTTTTCGAAAACAAATAGAAAGTTTAAAGAATGGGAAAGAAAAGAATTAAGATATTTCTGACCTAAAGAAAAATGACAAGGTTTTTCAGTAAAGTAGACTGCTGTCTCAATATGGCAAAATCTTGAGCCCTGTTCTCCAATGCTATATTTCGTATGCATAATTAAGTATACATCATAACAGAGTACTCTGGATATTGTAGTAGTAATCATTTCTACAGGCTCCCATTTACAAACAAAGCAAATAAATAAACACTATACACAACTAAATACTGTGAAATAATTCTGTACAAAATAAATATTCATCTCTCCTTTGCTATAATATTCCAACATTTTGAGAAACAACCATATAAATACAATAGTTACACAAAATTTGTACAATTCATACTCCAATATTAGACTGTAGTTCAGTACAGTAGCTGCACATGATTTTTGCTATAAATCAATTTTGTAAGTCGGTGGTAACTTTATCACATAGAGTTACCACAGTATAATGGATTTGTTGTCTATTTGAGTTAATATACATTACCAGTATATTTAATTCCAAGCAGAAATATGTTGTCAATTTCTACAATATATGTAAGCAATAGTATGGCTCACATTTGTAAGCAAATTTTTGCCAACATAAATTATTGTCACACTACATTTGCATTAAAAAAGTTATAATTTTAGCCTTAATGACATTGAGTAACACAGAATTAAGTCGGGAGATCTGATTACATTGATCGCCAGTTTAATAAGTTAACATACCCCTGTAACACACTTTTGCTTTTATATATCAATGGTTTGGCAAATACTATATTTTGAAAAACGAAAGTTGCAATAGTGTTAAACCAAGCCATAGATATATAACATCAAAATAGTATTATAACATCTAAATGCAAATCAAGCACATTGGGTTTTTATTATTTCTGTAACCCTGAAAATTTCATCACAACGGTCAATACATTTATCAATTTCAATATTATTATATATATATATTATGATAGAAAATTTTTATTATGGTTTAACAGGCCTGGTAATTGGAAATTGCTCCCAGGCTTCAACACCTGAAATTCTTTTGTTCAAAGAAGGAAAATTGACGATTCAAAAACCTGAAACCAGACACAGGCCTGAAAAATATGAGGCCTGTTTAATAAGATAATGAAGCATTTAATGTGACATTGACTTTTTACATACCAGCATCGACTTTTTACACTATCGTATTGACAAAATAAAAGTTAAGTACCTGAGAGTAAAATCAGCTTAGATAAAGTCACCAAGTTACTGGAACATTGTAAATAAAGACAATACTACATCAATTAATATCCGACCAGAATCAAAATACTATTCTCGTGTTTTATAATTACTAATATCACACTTGTGATAGCTAAAACACAGGTAAATGTATCGTTGAAAACAATTTTTTTGATTTTTTTGAACATTTATATTTATCTATAAAAATACAAAATTTTCAAAAAAAAAATTTGTTTTCAACAATACAGTTACCTGTGAGCTAAAACTGAGGCTGTTCCAAAAGCATCTTAAAAAGAATATAGGTCAACTACAAATCACAATATAGATTACCCGGTGTAAGTAGATTTATCTAAACACGCTCTATATCAGCCTGCATATACTGATACAAGTCACTCATACATTAATTACTATCATCAAAATAAGGCCATTTAAATTACACAAATCTTTTCGTATAAAAATAAAACACAAGTTTGTGTATTAATTATAGCAAGTGCATTAGCACAAATTTCAGCAACAAAGCGTTCAAAAATTGCCGATTTCTAACTCCAACCAATGCAGATAGTATATTTCTATCTACCAACACTTTTTATTAATTAATTTATTTCATAAAAATTCCTGCTGTGACTTTGAATCACTTGAAAGAAGAGAGGTAGACCATGTTTTCCTTTTGTGGTAGTAAAAATAAATAATTGTTTCATCTTATGATACATTTATCACCACTGACGTAAGATTATTTTATTTGTTCATAATATTTCAATAAAATTAATCAGACTATCTTCAGACCTACTTTTCAACAAATTTGAACATTCTAAAATTATAAAAGCAGACAAAAGACGAAAGTCACACAACTTCATTTTGATTAAAAATTATGCTTGTTTTAAAGTACTTGATTTAATTTAAAGAAAACACGAAATATAAAAATATGAAGATAATGCGAGTAATGTACATGTAACATAAAATAGTACACAATGATAACCTGAGGGTGTGACATATGGTTTTGTGCTTCACCGTATAAAATTGTTCCAAACATACATACATTTATAACAACTTATCCTTGACAAGTGATATGAATGCTTTTGTCTCGTATCAGATTCAAAACCGGTTTGATATACCACACATGTGAGTATGTGCTGCGTGTAAAATGATTTTAAGCCAATTTATGGTAGGTTGAATGTAAACCATTAGGCAACTTAGATTCATCACTCTCGATACCTCATTACTGACAGCATTATGGTACCCCGTGTATGACCCAGTGTTTGAAGTAACCAACTAGCAGTAACTAAAAGGTATTTGCTGGAAAAATAGCACCAAAAGATTTATAAAGACACTATAAAAACACACATGGTTTTCAACATACCGATACATGGAAATTTCAAGGTTATCAAACTGGCTTGTTCAATACATATACAGAGACTAAAAACATTCATACCATGTACAGGATAAGTCATAAAGTATTCAATTTCATACAACTCATGTATCATTTTACAAGCATGCAATCAGTCAGCTCCACATTCAGGCCACATATATATAACATTTACACACGTATAAAAAATGTTTGAAGATGAGACGACGGAGCACATTTACACGATGATGAATCATGACGAGGTGGGGTGATTAAATGCTATCAAAGTCGCTTTAAAACTTTCTTTTTATCAATTTTCTTCTTATTTAACAATTTCTTGTCACCGGCGTGTTTCTTTGCTAATGGACCTTCAGTGGCACAGTCTTGAGATATGGCATCAAAAAACCTGAAAAGAAACAAAATCAATATGGGCGTTTATAGTATTTGTAACAAACCAAGCTTTGACATGGCATTTCTGTTCACATTAAATAGTGCCATCCTCACTATAATTAGTATGTAAGGAATCTGAAAATAGAAGTACAAATCTAGTACCCCTCAAACCTAGTTAAGAAGCATAAACTTGAAACTTCAGAAAGTTTACTTCATAAGCAATTTACCAATATCAGTACCAAACAAATAATTGTTTTAATCTTTTATGCTACATAAATTTACAATATCATATTTCACTTACATAAAACATTAACAAACAAAATCATCAAGCACATTGTGACAACAAGTCCATCTCATTCTGGCACTCTATGTAGTACTTACTTTGGTGGTTTTGCATGGATTTCTGTATAAATTTTTGCTCGTTTTGTGTAGTCATCATACTGTTCCAGCAGCAATTTACCAGCTTCCTCATTCAATGCTGATTCAGGGTTAGGTACAATTAATAAACATTTCACAGTCTGAAATACAAAACAACATACAATACAAAATATGTAATGATACATATATATTATTCAGGGCTTGACACTAACTATTATTGGTCACTGGTCCCCCAGCAAAGTCTTAAGAAACGTAAAATTTGTAAATAAAACAGTTACTGGTCCTTCAAGATTTTCACTGGTCCTTCCAAGATTTTCACTGGCCTCGGAGCAGGGGACCAGTGTTAGTGTCGAGCCCTGAATTATTTAATTTATCCGGTTTTTTACACAAAAATGTATGACTCTCACAAAGGGCCATGACTCTGAACATCATCTGACCAAACTTTGTAACATAAATCCAAACGGACAAACATCCAACAGTTGCACAAATGCTTAATGATTATCAAATATCAGAGGGTATCCATTTCATAATTCATTTCAAGCTGTTGTCAGTCTGAGAGCACATGTTTTATGATCAATACTCCTCAGTAAAACGAGTAACAGTTCAGTAAACAGCTGGAAATCCTGCATGACAATGGTAGCATCATTGGTACAAAAGGACGGGGTCAAACTAGGAGAATTTAACCTTCCCAATCTGACAAGTTGAGAACCGAACCTAGATCGTCCGGGAGACAGACTAAGTCACTAACACTCACTCCGACACAGAGTCAGACAGTCAGAGACTATGCCAACTGCACTAGTCTAGCTGGATAGGCAATTAATCCATAAGGAGTAAAAGTGTCATGGACACTACCATCATCAGTTCTTGAGATTTTTACTTACTATATTGAGTATAGTCTAATATTTAAAGAACCACACGTCTTAGTGTTGCAGATTTGCAAGTACAACGCTCGAGTCAAATACTTACCAATAAAACATGTTTAATTCCAAGATCTGCAGTCCAGTCCTTTTTCAAAGTATTAACACATATTTCACCATTACTGGCCACATTTGGGTGGAATATTTTTGTCAAAAAGAAACCTTTTGGGGGTTCTGATGGAAAGTTTTTACTTAACACTAATTTCATTCTAAACATTCCTCCTGAATATGGTGTACCAGCTGAAATCATAAACAGAAGAATGTTTTCTATAAACCTAACAGGTAAAAATACATCCTGCAATTATTTATAAGTAAAAGTATTTACAAAATGTAATTAGTACATATTTTAGCTCTTAATATCAAAGGAGTTAAGGACTTAAGTATCATATTTTAAAAATATTACATAGTTGAGTTCTAACATCAATGAACCAACTGGGAGCCTCAATGTCAATATCTTTAAGTTATAACATTTTGAGTCTGCATTACAGACACATTTAATCCGTGAGAAGAAGTTCAAGTACAGTGTCCAGAGGAAATACTTTCCAGATTACAAGTACTTTTAAAGGCAACATTCACCAATATTAATTAATTCATGGATTTGACAAAGACAATAAAGTAGTTGGTTTTTAGAAATACCAGGTCCTTCTATAGTAGCTTGTATATCTGTTATATCTTCTTCATTAGGATACACTTTTATTCCTTCCGGTGGATCTTTAGTTAAATCTGCCACTTCTTTTGCAATATGGCGAATAATTTGTGGAGATAAATTTTCAACATTGGAACACTGAAATAGACAAATCAGGTAAACTTGTAAAACAAGGTTAACAATGTACCGAAACGCACCTATAAATAAATTATAAAATATCAGTTTTTAGAATTGAAGTAAATTACACCTATTATTCAGTATGACAAAACAACATTTTTAGCCGTACAATGTCCAGCAATCATCAACCTGTCATCAGATGGTTACTGACAACTTTTTAAGACACAGATTTTGTCCTTTATTTTGACGGAGTCTTGATGTTTGGCAACTGCAGATGTTCAATCTGTATTACAGTATGATTAAAAGTATGGCATCTCATCATCATCAGATGGCAGATTGAATTGGTAACCTAGGTTATAAGTCTAGACTAGCTCTTTTAGGACAATACTGCGTAATAAGCATCACCTTACTTTTGAATTTGAATGGTATTGGGTTTGAGCCCCTGGGCACTGTGGGCAGTAGGCCAGTAGTGACATGCTATTTATCTTTTGTAATTTAAACAATGTTCAGTAGACACCACGGGTGACCACGCATTTATATCAGGAACCAAAACCTTGTCTATAAAATCCCTACAAGAGCACTATATACAAAAAGGCGATGTATGCCCAACATCTAGTATAGATCTATCAATCCAGTACACTGTCACATCAGGCCGATACCAATGATTGGCACCGAATCCTGGATACAGGGTCTGACTCTGAGCGACATCAGATAATGAGATTAGACAAGTTTGTTAGGTTCTTTTTGTGCCCCCCCACTTATCTATAAGTAGGAGGCATATAGCAATGGTGCTGTATGACCAGTGTATCACTGTATGTCCGTCCTTCCGTAACGCAAATCTATCTATCTATGTATACTGCATCACCCCCTCGCGGAGATTTGTGACTGTGAATCTTTTCATGTGTGTTGAACACCTCACAAACTGCAGGGTGGAATTTCTTCAAACTTTCACAGATAAACAACCCCAATGTATAGATGACCGTAAAGAATAGACTTTTTGCTGCATCAATTTTTTTTTACCAGAGTTATGGACCTTTGTTAGTTTTACTTTATACCCCAGTGGGGGCACCTGTGTCCTATTTCTAGTTATCTTCTGACTTTCTGCCCGCAGAAACTGTACGAGCCTAGTTGATTTGACTTACATCAGATCATAATGGTAAAGTATACTTGACATGGTGCTTAGCTACTGCTGATCCGACAAAGATTGGCAGGAGTCTGAACGATCTCCCATCTAATTAGTCAAAAAGTAGGCCTTTCTTTCTTTCTTCCATTTAATTTGCAGGGCCCACTCTGGGGCATTATTGCAAATATTAGAGACAGAGGTGAGATACAAGGAATCCGGGTGCGATACCCTAGCTCGTTTCGAATAGATTCCTTGGTTCTTTAACGTGCCCGGTGTAAAGCACCGATACACGCGAGACTACCCCTGGGTTTCCAACCAGGATCATCTCTAGTTGGGTGGGAAACACTAAATAGCGTTTCTGAAATGACCAAGTGTCCCGACCGAGAATCGAACCCGGGACCTCTCGATCAGGAGTCTAGCGTCTTACCACTAGACCACCATGCCACCCAGTTGACAATCAGGGCTGATCACCGTCTGACATGTTTGATTACACATCGATTTTTTACCGGTTTTTAATGGAAATTCAGGCAGAGTAACTCTAGGCTGATAATTAGGTACACACATGCGCAAATCTGAACTGTCAATGCTTGTATTAGATTTCTGAATCTGAATTTGTACGACGTAGGGCCTATTAAGGCATGTACACGTCGGGGAGAGAGTGCTCAGTTAATCACTGTGGGATAGAGCTGTTTTGAAGCTCTCCACAGATTTGGCGCACACTATGCTGTCCTCCTGTTACAGGCTGTTGGTTCCAATCAACAATGGTCTTAGGGAAAAATGAGTTCTTATATAATTGTGTGTTGCACTGCACAGTTTTATAGCACAGAGAATTGTTTCTGGTTTGATTTTCAACTATGTTTTTAGTGTCAAAACCTGAGTGGCGTTTAGGTTTAATACGTCTGGTATTTCTTAGGGGTGTAAGTATGTCTTGGGAGCTAAAAGCTGGGACCTGCCCCTTGACCACCTTGTAGAAGAATATTAGTCGATTCTTCTTTCGCCTATCACTGAGTGGAGGAAGTTGTAAATCATTGAGCATCTTTGTCACACAGCCTTCTTCTCTTGATTTATAGTCCCCGGATATGAATCGTGCCGCCTGGCGTTGGACCTTTTCCAGTTTGTTTATATCTTTTGATAGGTGTGGATCCCATACGATTGAGCTGTACTCTAGAGTTGATCTTATGAGAGCTAGGTACGCTGTTTTCCTGCATGATTTGGGGCAATATTTGAGGTTGCGTTTGAGAAATCCGATGGTACAATTTGCCTTTTTAGTGATTTTAGAGATGTGAGCGTCCCATTTCATATCTTCCGATAGAGTTACACCAAGGTAGGGGTTTTGACTGACTTGTTGTAGAAATGTTTTGTCGAGAGAGTAGAGGTGTGTTGATTTACTATTGATGCTCATGATGTAACATTTAGTTGCGTTAAACCTCATACCCCAGGTTTTAGCCCATTCGTCAAGTGCTGTGAGGTCTGCTTGGAGGAGGATGTGGTCTCTGTAGTATTTGATGGATCGGTACAGGAGGCAATCATCTGCAAACAATCTCACTTGGGATTTTACTGATTTCGGTAGGTCATTGATGTAGCACAAAAATAGGAGCGGGCCTAATACTGTTCCTTGGGGTACTCCTGAGTCGACTGTGGCAGGGTCCGAGTGTTCACCTTCAACTACGACTTGCATGTGGCGACTGGTAAGGAATTGTCTCAGCCAGTCGTTGATGTGTCCATTCACGCCATAGTTTTTCATTTTGTGTAGGAGTCGTTCGTGAGGTACAGTGTCGAAGGCTTTCGAGAAGTCCAGGATGACCATGTCTATCTGTTCTTTGGTGTCGTACCGCTGCAGTAGGTCGTGTACGGTAGACAGTAGTTGGGTTTCACAAGAGTAGCCTGAACGGAAGCTGTGTTGTAAATCCGTGAGAATTTTGTTATTTTCTAGATGGGAAAGGATGTGTCGGTATATTATGTGCTCTATGATTTTGCATGTTACGCAAGTGAGCGAGACTGGTCTATAATTTGCCGGGAGGTGGACATCCCCTTTCTTGAAGACTGGTGTGATGTTAGCGTTTGTCCAATCTGATGGTAGTTGGCCTGTGTCTATAGAGAGCTGGAATATTTCTGTTAGGCCTGGAGCTAGTTCTGCTGCACACTTTTTCAGAACAATATTGGGTACATATTGTCTGGTCCAATAGCTTTGTGCTCGTTGATTTTTCTAAGCAACTTCTCAACCCCATTTGCTTTTATTGTTAGTGGAGGGATAGCTGTAGTTGGTTGGTCTTTGAGTTTTGGAAGTTCCGAATCTGTGTCTTTAGTGAAGACTGAACTTAATTGTTCTATCAGTACCTGAGCTTTGCCTTTGCTGCTGTTCACTAAGCGTCCCATCTTTTTCAGGGGTGAGATACCAGTGTTGTCTTGGCGTTTCGATTTTACGTAACGCCAGAAGGGTTAAGTGTTTTTATTTTCTAGACCTTCTTGGATGGTATTATTGATATAATTTGTCTCTGCCAGTTTGAACTCACGTTTACATGTCTTTTGGTAGGCACGGAAGTCGTTCCATTGATTGGTCTTCCTCGCTTGGTTGTATAGTCTTGCTTTCTTTTTTATCATTCTTTTGAGTTTATGGTTGAACCAGGGTACAGATTTTCGCTTATTGCAGATTTTTGATGGAGTATTTGCATTTACAGAGTTGGTTATTGTCGTTTTGAATGTTGACCACAGTTCTTCTACGTTGGTGTCCTTAGTATTGATGGTATTTATGATGTTATCTGATAGTTGTGACATATCTTCTTGTATTTTGCTCCAGTCAGCCTTCTTGAAGTTGTGTATCTTTCTTGGTTTTTGTTTAACATATTGTGGTAAAATGTAAAATTTGATTTTGTTGCTCTCACTTTCTGCTGGATTGTAACTCCCTAGATGAACCAAGAAGAAAGGGAACTCTCTTACTTCAAGAGATCCTTGATGATATCCACCCAGGAGGTTTCTCACTGATCAATAGGGAGAAGAAGCTCATACAACTGATCCTAGACTGCACACACAAGATCCTGCAACCCATAGTCAGGCTTACTAAGAAAGACCAGACGAGGATCGAGCGAGCATCCCAAGCATCTACACTACAGAAGAGTACAATTGCTTACACCTGGTCCCCCTAGTTAGGCCCCCTCTTAATTGACCACTATATAATAAAATAACACAAATCTTTAAAAAAAGAAAACACCTCGATTTCCTTATAGACTGTATGTGACACTAAATGAACTAATATGAAGTAATGATTTTGAGCTGTATAGACTTGTTTGTGTGAATTGTTTTGTGTGACTTGTACAAATGTAAAATAGGCATGTGCATGTAAAACCAGTGTTATAATTGTAGTGAGCTATATTCGTAAACTTGGATTTTAATCCTGGAGGATATAATTCCAACAGGAGTGCCAGAATCACAGTCTGGGAATCTACAGGAAGAAAAGAAAAGTTGCCCAGCAACTGGGCAGTCTTCCAACTCATTTTATGAATCCTGTATTCACACTACATCAGATTCAAATCTATTTATAGTAGATAACATTAAGAATAATATGTACACCTTTTCAAATTGTTATTGTTTAGAATGCTGACACTGCAGTGCTGCTTCCAGTGAGAACGTGCATCAGGCTACAAGTCAATATTGTGGGTGGGGTACGGTGCATTGTCACTGAGAGGAAATGGGGAAATTTAGGCCCAATTTTAAGCTAGAATCTGAACTAAATGTGAAGATATTCGAGTCCCGAGTAATTTTACATCAGTAAATGTTCGTGGACACGATTTATGACACAGATTTTTTATTTTGACAGCTGACACATTCTTGCCAGACTAGCCTTTGTTGGCGAGTCGTTTGTGATTTAACCCCAGCCTCAAACCTAATAAAAACGAAGGAGCATATAATTGAATATTGAAAGTAAATATACACACCATAGACATGATTATACACAATATGATGAAAGCCTCTTTGGGTATTTTTAAACTGTCCTGTCAAATATTCGTATTAGCGTTGTTCGTGTTTTGAAAAACTATATTCGAATTGTCTCAGCCAATCAAAATGCTCGACACAAATGGACGATCAAAGACGCAATATTTTGTATTTTTGTTCAAAGCATTAATAAGACCTATTTATTAAAGAAAACACGCCACGATTTCTTTTAAAGTTATAGATATTTACTAATGCATGTACTACATTGAAAACTATAACTGTATTTTTGTGTCACCACACGGCTAGTGACACGGTCGTTGTACTGAACATGAGCTAGTGACACGTAAACGTGGCATGGGCAAGACAATCGAAACGGATCGATAAGTCATACTATAATCATTAAACGCATACCGTATTGGAATACATGAAACAACACGGACTATGTGGTTTAAATATTTGACAACATAACAGTGGCGAATCAAGTCTAATCAAAGACCTAAAAGGCTACATATTTTAGGTCTTTGGTCTAATTAGTAGCCCACTGTATGCCTAGATACAACATTCATGGGTGAAGGTTTTCAGTCTCAAATTCTGATTTCAATATTTTGATGAATAACTACGCTACGAAATATATAAGCAAATGATCCTGTTCTGTATGCTGATAAGGAGTTTTCAGTAGTATGCATATTTGGACTTTCACCTATGTATATGCATGCTTCGTGGGCTGTCCACGTTATACATGGACGTCTGTTGTTTTTATGTGTAGTCCACGTTATGCATGACCGCACACACGAAAGCTACCTTAGGTGGTTGGAGGTGTGGCCTAACACAATAGAAATCTATTCAATTCATTCCGTGACCACTTAATTCTTTTGTCCTTTAAGTGGTCGTTCCTTTGATCTTAAACAATGGAATGACCACCTAAGGTAGCGATCGTGGGGGCGTCCGTCCGCTTTTTTGTGGGTTGTCCACGTCGTACATGGACGTCCGCTATTTTGTGTGTTGTCCATGTTATACATGTACGTCCGTTGTTTTGTTGGTTGTCCACGTTATGCATGGTCGTCCCTGCTAATGACATAATGGAACTTAACCATTTAAATTCAAAATCGGTGATACAAAGAGCAAGTAACACTGATACTTACAAATACTATTTTGTGCCTCAAACTATCCATGACTGGAGCTTGTAACCAGACTCCATATTGTCTATCGATAAAAAATATGAATTTCAAAAGTGCTCATTCAGATTATAGATCAAATTCATGCCAATAACATCCGTAACACCAAGTCGCACACAAAACTCGAAGACGTTTGCTCACCAGTGAGATACTTTCGAGGAACTCATACAGATACATCCGTCCGTTGATTTGTGTGTTGTCCACGTTATACATGGCCGTCCGATGTTTTGTTGGTTTTCCACGTGGGACATGGCCGCCCGTTGTTTTGTGGATTGTCCACGTTATGCATGGCCGTCCGTTGTTTTGTGTCTTGTCCACGTTATGCATGGACGTCCGTTGTTTTGTTGGCTGTCCACCTGGTACATGGCCGTCCGTTGTTTTGTGGGTTGTCCATGAGATACACGACCTTCCGTTGTTTTGTGGGTTGTTCACATTATATACACTTACGCACACTCCTAACGCAACACTTTTATACTTCTAATTTCTCAGACACTGTTGAAGATATCAAGTTGCACTTATAAACCATGTTGTTTTAAGTCATTAGCAATACAGGAATGTTGAAATCATTCAACCATGACGCTCTGTCAGTTCTGGACGTAGCGCGGTGGTGATTTCTTCGTGATGCACGTAAAAATGGTAGTCTGTGGCAAAAATCGATATTTTTAGTCATTGAGTTCCTCTCTGACGACAGTCCGACTGAAAACAGATTTGTATAAAAAATGGCACGGATGACTATTGAAGAGCGTGGTCGCGCAGTAGGAAAGTTACAGAGTGGCCAATACATTAGACAGGTATGCGCTGTAATGTACTACACATTTTTATAAAAGTTTCAAAAAATCGTTGAAATATCATCTTTTGTCAATATTTCGAATATCATAATAATAAAACTAAAATATATGATCAATATTTTCAAGTTTCATGTAGTCAGATTTTTCGGCCGCCATGTGTCTACAATTTTAAGACTTCTTCAGAAGTTGCATCTCCCCGACCGACTTAATGACCAACCAAGGAAGTCTCACGGTAGGGTGACAACACAATGGCAGTATGTAAAAATTGTTGCTGGCCATCTTCACGACCCTTCAAAAACAGCAAGGTAGACTGCGAGAACTACACATGGACATCATGGTGGGCGAGTTGGCCGCATTGTGCCGTTTTGTGACTTTTGATTTTACAGTGATACTAAATATTTGAACTTAGTTTTACCTTACTGTTTATCAATATATGAGGCATTTGTAAAGGGTTGGTTTATTTGTACTCCAAATTTTAATCAAATCCCTTCATGCATATTTGAGAAATCATGAAAAATACAGGTGTTGCGTTAGGAGTGTGCGTAAGTTAACATGGCGGTCCGTTGTTTTGTAGGCTGTCCACTTTACGCATAAACGTCCGTTGTTTTGTGGGTTGTCCACATGGTACATGGCCGTCTGTTGTTTTGTGGGTTGTCAACGTTATACATAAACGTCCGTTGTTTTGTGTGTTGTCCATTGAAAATTGATATTAACTGTCAAATATGTAATCCACAATAAATAAAGTCGTTATTATTATACATGGCCGTCCCTTGTTTTGTTGGTTGTCCACGTGGTAAATGGCCGTCCGTTGTTTTGTGGGTTATTCACGTTATCCACGATCGCCCGTTGATTTGTTGGTTGTCCACGTTATACATGGCCGTCCGTTGTTTTGTTGGTTGTCCACGTGGTACATGGCCGTCCGTTGTTTTGTGGGTTGTCCACGTGGTACATGGCCGCCCGTTGTTTCGTGGGTTGTCCACGCGGTACATGGCCGTCCGTTGTTTTGTTGGTTGTCCACGTGGTAAATGGCCGTCCGTTGTTTTGTGGGTTATCCACGTTATCCACGATCGCCCGTTGATTTGTTGGTTGTCCACGTTATACATGGTCGTCCGTTGTTTTGTGGGTTGTCCACGTTATACATGGCCGTCCCTTGTTTTTGATTGTCCACGTTATACATGGTCGTCCGTTGTTTTGTGGGTTGTCCACGTTATACATGGTCGTCCGTTGTTTTGTGGGTTGTCCACGATATACATGGTCGTCCGTTGTTTTGTCGGTTGTCCACGTTATACATGATCGTCCTTTGTTTTGTGGGTTGTCCACGTTATACATGACCGTCTGTTGTTTTGTAGGCTGTCCATGTTATACATGGTCGTCCGTTGTTTTGTGGGTTGTCCACGTTATACATTGCGGTCCGTTGTTTTGAGGGTTGTCGACGTTATACATGGCGGTCCTTTGTTTTGTGGGTTGTCGACGTTATACATGGCGGGCCTTTGTTTTGTTGGTTGTCGACGTTATACATGGCCGTCCGTTGTTTTGAGGGTAGTCCACATTTTACATTGCCGTCCGTTGTTTTGTGGGTTATCAACGTTATACATGACCGTCTGTTGTTGTGTGGGTTGTCCACGTTATACATGGCCGTCCCTTGTTTTTGTTTGTCCACGTTATACATGGTCGTCCGTTGTTTTGTGGGTTGTCCACATTATACATGGCCGTCCGTTGTTTTGTGGGTTATCTAGGTAATACATGGTCGTCCGTTGTTTTGTGGGTTATCCACGTAATACATGGTCGTCCGTTGTTTTGTGGGTTATCCACGTAATACATGGTCGTCCGTTGTTTTGTGGGTTGTCCACGTTATACATGGCCGTCCGTTGTTTTGTGGGTTATCTAGGTAATACATGGTCGTCCGTTGTTTTGTGGGTTTTCCACGTAACACATGGTCGTCCGTTGTTTTGTGGGTTATCCACGTAACACATGGACGTCCGTTATTTTGTGGGTTGTCCAAATTATACATGGCCGTCCGTTGTTGTGTGAGTTATCCACGTTATGCTGGTCGTCCGTTGTTTTGTGGGTTGTTCATGTGATACACGGCCGTCCGTTGTTTTGTGTGATGTCCATGTTATACATGGCGGTCCGTTGTTTTGTAGGCTGTCCATATTACGCATGGCGGTTCGTTGTTTTGTTGGCTGTCCACGTAATACATGTCGGTCCGTTGTTATGTGGGTTGTCCATGTTACGCATGGACGTCTGTTGTTTTGTTGGCTGTCCACGTTATACATGATCATCCGTTATTTTGTGGTCATGTCCTCTAATAGGCATGCAATATATAGCCAAGTATTACGTGTTCGATCCCGGGTAGCGACATACGTGCATGCACTGATTCAGAGTGTTGTTTAGAAAATGGTATACATTACTATACAAGTTATGTGGCTCCTTTTCTTAACATGTAAAGGTAGTTACAAAACTGGGTGTTTGTTCCAGCATAATGTGGACAAGATATCAGAAATACTGTCGTGATGAGATGTTCACAAAACACAACCAAATACTTTAAATGAAACATAAGTCAGAGTATAATGTCATAGGATATTCCAAGAGTTTTCTCCCTTAACATATCATATTCATATTTTCTTTTCTCTTGAAACAACGCTATGTTCAGTGTTTATACTGATGATATTAAAATATTCAACTATCTTAACAATTTCTAGCGTCATTCGTCGATCTGAATTTTTTAAAATGTCCGGTTGCGGCGGTAAATCAAAACGTTTAATCTATAATACATCGAATATTATGTACATGTATATTGTGTCCATGCATTACCGATGAACACAAGAATGATCGTCTGCATCATGATTATACGTGAACATTGAATACGATTACATGATGTAGTTTCATTGCACGACTTCAACACACATCAATTGGCTTTTATAAAATAGCGAACATGCTTTATTCATGCATTTCGAATAAATGTGGTGGGGAGCAGTGGTCTACAGCTAGGACGCGCGCTTCGGGATCGAGAGGTCCCGGGTTCGACCCCCTCTGCACCACTGGTTAATTTCTCTGAGCAAGACCCACAGGTCCATTCAACCATGGTGTAAAATGGTACCTGTGAGGGTAGTGTCTATTCCTGGGCGCCGCAGTTCGATGTTGGCTGCCACACCACAGGAGAGAAGGGTAAGTTGAAATGTCAAAGGGTGCTTGAGCGGCCTAACAGCTGAAAAGAGCCCTAGAAAATTGGTAATTTTTTTTCTTTAACTTTAAATGTAGGATAAAACTTTGTTCAAAGAAAGTTTGATATATGTGAACATTTACGAACAGTTTAAGTAAATTATTAATAATAAAATTGTTCACCTAGAGGATGTGTAGGTGTCCACAACGTAAGGAAGCTAAAAAATTGATAACTTGAACTTAAAACGTCCATAATGATACGAGCAGATTTGAGCTGGAGTCTGCTCCTTTAAACCGTTTCTTTGTGAGCAGGAGGCGAATGGTATTTTTAAAAAAGAAGTCGAACTGATTCGGTTTCACAACTGTAGTAAAATATTATAATATTTATAAAGATGTTTTCGACATTTTTGTTTCTCGTTTACTTTTTCCTTACTATTGATTGACATGAGTTAATTTTTTAAAAATTGAGCGCATTCATTGATGAAACTAAAATCTTAATCAGAAGTATACTATATATTCGGTGCTTGTACATAAAACAATTTTTGAATGGGTTTCTTTAACTTTCTTTCTTATGTTCAAACAATCATGATTAGTTAATTTCAAAATGATTTAATTATAAACCAACCCATAAGCAAAGCACTGGATGTATAATACGGGCACATGACTTTGGTAGCTATACATGGTCATTTTGTAGGCAATGCAAGGCATGCAGATTTGGTTACTACGGTCTATCACTTTGTCTCGTGATGTATTATCATTGTATAGTACACGTGACATTGACCTTTTAAATGGACGTTATCAAAGACAGAACACCAAATTTTGGACAAACTTTTCCGTTTATGCATGGGTTATTTCGATATCTACACGTACATTTTCCATCGTCACAAATTCTTTACATTCGTATAGATCTATAGAAATGACTTTGTGACCGTGCTTAGCCTTCAAAGATGTGCGCTCTTTCAAGCTAAAATCATCGGACGATCTACAAGTATGTTGTATATCTAGACATAACATTTTTGATATGTTGCTTGTATTATTCCGTACCTGATCATTTAGACCGTCCTTCTTCTTGCTCCCGTCGGTCTTATTTTTGTTTATCTAAGTTACACCCTTCCTCCACCGGATGCGTGCTGTTTTTAAGGGAACATAGTGCATGAGGGCCTGTGTGTTTCATAAAATAGGTTAAACTATCTTTATTTCTGTGATGAAAATGCATTGTCAACATGAAAGGGGTCATTGAAAGCATTCATAAGTAAGAAATTACAAAATTCGAGGGTTTTTTATTTCGCGATATTATTTCATCCTCGAAATTTACGAAAATTATTCCACTTCGATTATCAACAACGCAATAGTACATTAGTAGTACTTAAATTATGTGGACATATGTCGTTTCAAATGAGTCATTGGATAAAACTGTTGAAACAGTTGCACATTGCGAACAGGATGTGCATAACTTGAAATAGACCTTCCTTGTATATTTGCATAGCATGCTGTGTGCATAAACAAAGACGTCAAACGTAGTCTATACATGAAATACATGTATGTGGGGAGCGGTGGCCTAGATGTAGGGCGCGCGCTTCGGGATCGAGAGGTCCCGGGTTCGATCCCCCTCTGGACCACTGGTTAATTTCTTTGAGCAAGACCCACAGCTCCACTCCACCATGGTGTAAAATGGTACCTGTGAGGGCAGTGTCTATTCCTGGGCGCCGCAGATCGATGTTGGCTCCCACACCACAGGAGATCAATAGTCTCCCATGGGAGACACGAGTTTTGGTTTCCATATGTAGCCCAATGACCAGGGGAAGTTGAAATGTCAAAGGGTGCTTTCAAGAGCGGCCTTACAGCTGAAAAGAGCCCTAGAAAATTGGTAACTTTTTTATGTACATGTACTACCACTCGAACCCAGAACCGGGTGTCATATTGAAATCAGTGCTAGCCGGAAACGTTGCAGCTGTTCGATCATGATGTATACTTTAGGCCTGAAAAATATGAATTTGCGTTTCTTTACACAAACTTTGAAATTGTAAATGTAAATGCATGTCACATGATGTTGTAAACATGCAACCTGAACTAATAGTGTTCAATGATTCGTAACTGCCGTATAAATTGTCGATCAAAACAATGTTTGTTTTCTTTGATCTCCATTCTTCATTATAATATTATTTTATTTTATTGCTAGGCCTACTGTAAAATGCATAAACTTGTTCAAATATTCAACCAAGGATCTATAAAAGTACAGGTCTTTGGTTCAACGCATCACTGCAAACTTTACTATCCAGATACGTTGTTTAAATTCAAGTTCATCAAAAACTTTTTTTACAAATATAGTGCTGTGACCGTGCTATGACCTCATTGACCTGAGAGCGTAGTCTGACCAAGGCGTGACCAATCCAGTAGCTGGGTTTCAACTTGCCGTCTTATCAATGTTTACCGACGTTGGACAGAGAGGCCTATCCTTCAAATGGATATAAATAGAGTTATATCAAATTGCCGTTTTTGCGGTTGTTGTTGATTACTATAGATCTAACGAAATAAATGGCGTGATGTTTTCGTTCAATATTTCCTACGTTTAGTATACACTGGCGTAGAGAGACTAAATAGTCAGTGTTTGGGGTGGGGGGGGGGGCAAGATTTATACGTATTGGAGTACATTACAATTTTATAGATATTCTGTAATTAGATTAAATATGTGTCTGTGATGTAACTGAGCCTAGCTAACATAAGAGTAGGAAATATTTGTTAATTAACATACTAAGTCTACAAATTGAAAGGTATAGATCTAGACACATTTCATGATTATGTACCGCGGCATTCGTATGCAAATTGATATAGATCTACAACGAGTTATTGGTCAGTGACTAGTTTGTATTGTTTATTCATCCAATAGATTTCTGGTGGAACATTGGTGGCGATTAACATATGAATGGTTTCGTCATACCGAAATGTGTCAGCTTTCAAACGTCGTGTTATCAAAGACGTGTATGAACGTCTTTGGTGTTATATATAGACACGGTCTGTATTGTAAAACGTCTAAGCGCTACAGTCTTTAGTAACGTTAGTTATTGATCGACTTTTTACTGAATTGTCGAGTGAACTCAGAAGTCTTGAAGAAGTCATTCTTCAGTAAACTTATTACAAGTTATACTTTGCAAGAATTTGACACTAGGTAGATCTAGTCACCAGATGCTATTTTTATGATGATGTAACCCTATGGGTCTACGTATGCACGTAGCTTTATCCATGCAATGGGGATCTGATTAAATGATTAGCCATGCATTTATCATCATACCTAACCGTGACAAGTTCACGAACTACCCTACTGTAGAGTCTAGATAGATTTTCCATACCATAACAATATTAGAAAATCTATCTAAATCTTACGCATGATTGTCCGTGCATCTAGAATCTAGACACATGTATTAGGCTATAAATTATCAGGGGTACTTTATTTAGATTGAGTGCCCTGAAATTATCTACAATTCTTGTTATTTCTTGTGAAACGTCGCGCATTTAGCCACAGCCCATCGAATGATATGTGTTATTAATCGATATCTTCAAAACAAATAAGAAATTCACAATAAAATCATTTACCATGCGACTGATTCATAGAATCGCGTGGTCTACGCACTTCCTTTCGCATGTTCCCGCCTTTGTGTCATTAAAAATGAGTGCTCGATTCTGATTGGCTAATGCTTATCGTGCTACAGTCGCATGATCCAGTTTGCGCGAGATTGTCCGAAAAGTAAACGTAAACAAAACTGGTCGAACTTCAATATGAGTTTTCATTTAGGAATTGATACGAGACGGAGAACACGTATATTCTGGTGAGTTAAATTATTATTGATGATTGTTATTGTTTTTAATTAAATAATTTCAATAATGCATTTTGACGTGTCAAAACCGAAAGTAGATTGTTTAACCTACGACACGGTTTATTATCTGCGGTGCTAAATTCGTCTGCACGGGTTTTAAAAACATTGCATCATTTTCAAATTTTGTTATTTACTCAAATTCTAAATATCCCAAATACACTTTGAAAATAGTATTTGACTTGTATGTAGATTCTATTAGGGCCTATTGGACGATGATATAATTGGATAATTATGCTAGATGTATATTGCTACCTTATTTTCAGATCTAGTTTTCGTCATTTGTCCACAGTACTGAAATATTGGGCCATGTCCATTTGCAATAGTTCTTTATCTGTACTGTTTGTGGCACTGGGTAATGTTGGGAACAAATCCTTATGTTTACTTCATAGACACATCTATTATCACAATTATAATACATTGTTTCACACAAACTATATAGAGATAAGAACTTTGTACTGGTGTGATATAATGTCTTATGCCTGTGCTTGAATGCTTGCACTACCATCCAATATTCATTATCATACAGGCGTGTAGCTACCTACACGCGAGTATGTGGCTGAATCCGCTTGATTTTTTCCCCAAAAAAATCAGGTAAAGTCCATACACAATTCACTTTAATCATGCACATATGCCTCACTTTCCATTGCATTGGTATTGTAATTATCCTCAGAAATCGAACAGGTTATTTACGCAAGAGTTTTAGCATTCCTTGTAATTTTAATATTAGCTGTATACTGGCGCCTCGTATTTCCGAGGCAGTAAACTATAAACTTAAATAAAATGTTTAAAACGGCAATACTGGTTACAGCCTGCCACTGAATAATAAAATGTACCTTTTGGTTTATGATTTAGTCTAATTAAAAAAAATTATCGGGCAAAACAATAACAAAATTAAGTTTTTTCCATAACCTACTCCTTTCTACAATTGTATAGTGGAAACCCATAATTCCAAGGTATCCGATGAAAACAGTTCTTAGTGTCGCCTACAAAACATGCACCGGTCCGAAACCCAGTAAAAATGTTAAGACATATGTTGCAGACTGTAGCAGACAAGTTAACATAAGATGTTACGTATACTTTTGTTGCTAGAGGTTTAGCAAGTGACCTACTCTAAAAACACTATAAAATTTACTCTTTACCTGGAGGAAAATTTAATTCAGCCCAAAAACTTTGTTTATTTACTATTTTGGCTACATTTTGATTCATTTGTTAGAGATAAGTGATAGTTCACTTATTTACAGGAATATTTCGTATGTATGACACACAGAACTGTTTATATCCAATACCGCGGAATTAGGGATACCGCGAAAATATGAGGCGAGGCTATACTTGTGCCACTTGCGTGCACGTTCTTTGATGTTAAAAACTCGTCCCAGTACAGTCGCGTAACTTCGTTGTTAACAAGCTGAGTCAACTACTGATGAAGCAACCAGTTTCACAAGCATGTTCTCTGATAGAAAAGCATATAAATTAATTCATTACTTCATGTATTCATGCATAGAAGTACTCGTTAGAACTTTACCTTCAAACCCAATGTGCTCCACAGAAACTCGGTAATGTGCAAAACGTCTTTCGGGAACAGATGCGAAGCGATACTTGTTCAATAGGTAATTTAATGCAATAGGAACTCACAAACTAATTTCTGATTCTGCATTGGAGTCTATATGAGACAATAGTCTTGCAGGCCCACTTTTCATTTTTAAAGCGTCGTTTACCACCATATATCCCATAAATTATATCTAGAGCGAGGAGACTCCATTACCTGTGTCATTGGGTGTAGTATCCTAGTGTTCGACTTTATCGCCTCTTTGCATGGTTTCTGTTTCTTTACATCCCGACCCCCTAGCTCAATCCTGAATCCACATACCAAGAGGGCTATCTACGCGCCTGTCATATTATAGTTTACAGTAATAAGTATGCAGTATAGAAGGAAGACAATAGACTTGACACCGTGTCAAGGGAGACAACTCCTAATATTTGTTCCAAAAAGCTGCACATGAGATGTGTTCATGTTTTAGCTCATGTCTGGAGTAAAGGGTTAATACAGATATAATTTTACTTTTTCCAGCTCCAAAGTAAATTACAAGAATAGAATACGTTTAAAGGATAATACCTCTACACATACAGTATGCCTGCACAGAGTGTTGAGGCGGTTCCTGTATTCCATGAGGCTGATGTCAATGTGACTGGGGTCCCCAGTGCAGCTACAGGGTATGGTCAGTTAGGGGCCCAACAGGATGTATCAGGGGCTCAAGAAGGGGTTCCAGTAGGGATTGCGTTACCACGTGAGAATGTTGATGTTGTTATTAGTGGTATATCATGTCGTCTGCCACAGTCGGACAATATGGAGGAGTTTAAGGAAAATTTGATGGAAGGTGTTGACATGGTAACCGAGGATGATACAAGATGGACGCCAGGTAATGACTTGTAAACCTATTCTATTGTACTAATGCAGCTGAGTCTATATTTCTGTGAGTGCAAGTTTTGGGTAACAATAAAGTGCTGTACTGCCGGCAGTCGTTATTGATATTAGATAAACAATTTATTCAAAGGTAGCAACTCAGAGCCCTTATTTATTGTGTGCAAGTTTTAGGTATTACAAATGTATAAAGATGAAAGTGCTGTTCTGCCATGGTTGTTATTCATATTAGATAAATAATTCAATGGTAGCCAGGCTTGTGTGATGATTTTATTGCTTTGATGAAATCTATTACTCTTGTCCTTTGAACATAGACTTATAAATTATAATTAGGTATGCTATGCAATACCTTGCACATTGCAGTATCAAACAATATTGTAGTGACACAAACCACACAGTTCTAACTACATAATGCAAAGGGGAGTAACTCATTTTGTTACCATCAATTCAGTTCGAGTATATTTAAAATTACCCCCCTTTGAATTGAAATAAGAGCTGAATATATTGTTGTGTTATTGATAAAACTGTTTCGCGATAGAATGTGTTGGTTACTGCATATAAAATCACTAATTTTATAATGTGCATTTTGCACGAATAATCACCATGTAAAAAATATGACATGAATGAATATCTTTTCTTCACAATTCTCTGACTGATATTTGAAATACCAAGTTATCCATTTATCTCCTTGATGGTAGAAGTTATTAAAGGTTTTATAAGGACACATTTAAGTTCACATTTATTGCACTATAACAATATTGTCTTGTTTATTAGGTACATATGGTTTACCTAAGAGAAGTGGAAAGTTGAAGGATCTGTCAAAATTTGATGCTTCATTTTTTGGTGTCCATCCAAAACAAGCCAACAGTATGGATCCACAGTTACGTTTATTACTTGAAGTCACATATGAAGCACTTATTGATGCTGGTAAGTTTGATTGGCAACTGTTTGCATGAATGTAGTCTTATTTTTAGAATTTATGCAATCTGCAATTTATTTTTAGTAACATGAAGTTTTAATGACATTCTGACAATTATCAATCAAGTACAATTTGTATACTATATATAATGTTATATTCAAGCAGTAAAAAGTTTTGTTTTTTTTAACAAGAGTTTCAGTCTCGGTCATCAACTGTTTGAAAAAAATGGACCAAAGATGTCACATGATGTTTTACATTCTATTGTAGTATTATATAAGAAGCATGTCTTAACAAACGCTTGTGAATGTTAAAGTTTGTATTGTAGACTATTTGAAAATGCAAAGTTTAATATACTAGTAATTTTAGTTAGAAATCTGTTTGACTATAAACATTAAGTTTATCTCTTACTGGAATGAATTCAGAAATGGGGCGAGGTTCAAACACCATTTAGTGTTTAATTATCTTTGTGACAAATCAATCAATGAATGTTGTCTGTTACAGGAGTGAATCCAGACACAGTACGAGGATCAAACACTGGTGTATATATTGGTGCTAGCGCCTCTGAGAGTCATGATGCATGGTCTATAGAACCAGAATCTACAGTAGGTTATGCTATGACAGGCTGTACCAGATCAATGTTTGCTAACAGGCTCTCTTACTTCTTTGACTTTAAAGGTATGTCCATGGATTTCAAATCAATTAATTCTAGAGAAAACATTTCCATAAAGCACATGCATCATCATATAACTACACTCAATCATGTATGTTGTGTGTAATATTAGTGTTTAAAGTGTTTGCAGGTATCCTACCTTGGCTTCACAGATTGCCTGACATATTAACTGTGAAATTTTGGTAATACATTAAGTGGTTTGCCGCTTTTGATTATAGTAGCTTGCACTTTCTTTGCATTTGATCAGGAACCTCAAAAAACTATCTGTAGCTACTTGATATTTGTTCTCGAGAAGTTTAACAATACTAGGTGTATTAAATTGTCCGGATATTTTATAAGATAAGCAGCCCAAATAAGTCTTGTAAATAAGTTATAAGATAAATAGCCGAAATAAGTCTTGTTGTAACAAAACTGAATATTTTACAGGTCCAAGCTACACGATTGATACTGCTTGTTCATCTAGCTTGCTGGCATTAGATCAAGCCTTACACAGTATACGTAGTGGTCAATGTGAAGCTGCTATCGTAGGGGGAGCTAACTTATGTTTGAAACCAGCAGTTGCTGTACAGTTTATGAAGCTAGGGATGCTCTCCCCTGATGGAATGTGTAAATCTTTTGATTCTGAAGGTATGTTTGAGCTATGTGATAGTTTGTGTGTTTTTAGTTCATGTGTTCTAATAAATTTATTGTAATTGCATTACTGCATAGTTATGGTAAATGTTATTTTGAGTCTATTGCATCATTATAGAACTAGTGGTGGTTGCCCAAAGACTGATTGAAGGACCTTTCTTGCCCAAAGCATCATTCAATTTATTATTCCACTTGGAATGCTACATGTAGAATTTCTCAAATGCATTTGAGAACTGAAGATTAAATCCAAACGTATTATTGTACAAATTATTATTTCAAAGCAGACACATTTCTGTTGTCTTTGATATTAATTAATGATATTCCGCAATTTCTAGATTGTGTTATCTTTTCTTATGAACACTGTTATATATTGTAGGTAATGGTTATTGCCGTAGTGAAGGTATAGTTGCTATATATTTACAAAGAAAACCCAGTGCCAAGAGAATCTACTGTAATCTCGTACATTCCAAGACCAACAGTGACGGAAACAAACAGCAAGGTAATGATAATCTTTTGGCCAGAAATTTCTGAAAAATCACCATTGTGTGAATTTGAATTTTAAACTACTTGCTTGAATCAGCAAAAAAGAAAAGTTATACTCTATACTTAATTACTGCATACGTTACCGTCCCAAATCAACAATTGCTTGTCTCGGACAACCAGACAAGCACTAGTTTCGGGGACTGAATCATTAAAATAAGTATAGTGGGACTATAAAGAGCAATTCAATCAAGTCAACTCAATCTTTTGAATGATAAATTAGTAGGCATAATAACTGAATATTGTTCTTTCTACTTCAAACACTTTGTACTGTAACTATTTCAGGTATAACATTTCCATCTGGTGAGATACAGAAGCGGTTGTTACATGAGGTATATAGTGAAGCATGTATAGATCCCGTCACGGTGGCTTATGTCGAGGCACACGGTACCGGTACCAAGGCTGGAGATCCACAGGAGGTTAACACTATCACTGATGTATTCTGTAAGGATAGGAATACTCCACTACTTATTGGCTCCGTGAAATCTAACATGGGACATTCTGAACCAGCTTCAGGTAAGTTCATCCATTTATACAGTTCAGTGATATTGACTTGCCTTTACATGTACTCACTGAATGCATCCAACTTTGCTTTTAATGATGTTTAAAAGTGTTAAGATTGCTGAAGGTTGGTAAACTGTCTTGTTATTAAGTTTTTATTTCATCAATTATAGGAATGGTGATTTATACTTGAAACAGATAATCATATGTCGTTTAAAAATTAAAGACTTGATTCAAATCTTGAAATGACCTTTGGGCTGGTGTTTGTTGCAAATTTCACTTATAATTTGATCGATTTATTCACTCAATACAGTCAATAGCAGAGAAAACAGAAAACAATTTAAGTTGAACATACTTAATTATCTCCCCTATTTCAGGTCTTGCTGCTGTTGCTAAGGTGATAGTTGCTATGGAAGAAGGAAGAGTACCTAGCAACCTACATTATAAATCACCAAACACAGATATACCAGGATTATCTAATGGACAATTACAAGTTGTCAACAAAAACACGGAATGGGATGGCGGTATCGTTGGTGTGAACTCTTTTGGGTTTGGAGGCTCAAATGTTCATTCAATACTCAGATCTAACAGTGACAGTAATAAATCATCAACATGTGATGGGTGTGAGAAGAAAAGATTGTTTAATTACTGCTCTAGGACAGAGCAAGGCTTGAAGGATACGTTAAGGAAGGTTCGGCTATATCCACATGATGTACATATGCATATTTTGTTGGGTGAGACGTCTAATCTATCACCTACATCACATCCATACAGGGGATACACTGTGTTAAATGGTCCGGACGAAATACATGTTCAGGTAATAATTTACTATAACTGATCTGCTGAATTTGTTAATTTTTGTTACTCCATTTCTATGTGAATGAACTCCTTGTTTGAAGGAAACTTCCATATGTCTGCATACATAGAAATTATGTTATCAAGACAAAGCTATTGATGGTGGTATGTACAATTAAGACTACTACGGTAGCATTTCTTTGGAATGTTCTGTAATGTACACCCTTCTGATGCTTTCTATATTTGACAAATGCATTTGGATTGTTTGTCTTGTAGAAAGCTGCTACAGAGAAGAGACCGGTATGGTATGTGTTTACTGGTATGGGATCACAATGGTATGGTATGGGTCGGACTATGATGGAGATTGATACATTCAGGACGTCTATACTGAAGTCTGATACATTGTTACAACAGTATGATATCAAACTGTATGATATGTTGATGAATGGTGGAGAGTCGACGTTTGAAGATACAGTTAATTCATTTGTGGCTATTGCTGCTATACAGGTATGTAAATAGAGTCTAGAAAGTTTCATAGCTGTTTTGAGAGAGTGACTTTTTCTTCATCTATATGATATAATGATGAGATATTGTCATGATGTGTATGATTGAAATGACACTAAAAAGGTTACAGTTTACATTTGAATACATCTCAAGTAAATGTCACATTTACAAGGTGGCTAAATGGAATAAACATACTAGTCTGATGTATCGCTTCATTACTAGAATATATTACTGTAACTCATGTACTTCAGTAATGCCGACATTTTCTGGGCTCTTTTATTTGATTAAAATGACTGTTTTGACCCTATTGTTGTGTATGTTTGTGTTTCTGTTGGTGATTATTGTGTTCTATGATTATATACAGGTTGCGTTGGTAGATGTACTGACATCACTAGGTATACGACCTGATGGTATAGTCGGACACTCAGTGGGAGAGTTAGGATGTGCATATGCCGATGGTGGACTGACATCAGAGGAGGCGGTGATGGCTGCATACTGGAGAGGGAAGTGTATACAAACTGCTGATTTACCTCATGGAGGTATGGCTGCTGTGGGTAAGTCAGGACACTGGATTTCTCAATGTTGTACTATCACAGAGTGACTAGGTCTTGTTTGGTTCATAAAATTTCATGCAACATATTTTAGTCAATTTTGGAATTATTCAAATGAACAATAGACTGCATTAGACCATTTACATCTTTGAAAATGAACTGGCTTGTAAGTATCCAGCACATATGTTGTGTTGCTGGACTCAACCTCAGCTGGATATAATTTAACCTCCTTGTATCATTGTGATTCTGAAAAGAATGTTTTATGAAATAAAGCAATAGAAAAAGAGGTATCTTATAATTGTTGTATTTTCTGTGATGTTCTAATCATTCATTGTGTTACCTATACAGGTCTAACATGGCAGGAAGCATTAGACCAATGTCCCCCAGGTGTAGTACCAGCGTGTCATAATGCAGCTGATACGGTAACCATCTCCGGACCTAAACATGCTGTGGCTGAATTTGTATCAGAGTTAAAAGAGAGACAGATATTTGCTAAGGAAGTGAACAGTGCTGGTGTAGCGTTCCACTCATACTATATGAAGGAGATAGCCTCATCATTGAAAACTGCTCTAGATAAAGTAAGTGTAATGTATATCTGGGTTCTACAGTCGTAATTAAGTGTTCTAACATTCCTTTAGATATATAGTTTTCTGAAAAATATAACATTGATGCACTATGACAGTGGTTGCCAACTGATAATAAAATTCAAAAAATATAAAAGTTGTCCGTTGCTTACCAAACAATGAAATTTGGGACCAAGTATTTCAATTTATTTCTTTGATTCTCAATGTAAATCACCAGTTATTTTCAAATATTAAACCACAATAAAGCTGATGCATGCAATATAACTATTCAATTAATACTGCAGGTTAAATTGATGTGTTAAGTGTTAATATAGTATGTTAAAAGATTAGAGTCTATGTTATAAAGGGTTAATACTGTTTGTCATTTTGCAGGTGATAGAACATCCTCGTGTAAGAACTGAGAGATGGATCAGTTCATCTATACCTGAGACAGACTGGTCGTCAGATTTAGCTCAATATTCATCAGCTGATTATCACGTCAATAATCTCGTTAGCCCAGTCTTATTTCAAGAAGCATTGAAATATGTTCCATCAGGTGCGGTCGTCATAGAGATAGCACCACATTGTCTTCTACAATCTGTACTGAAACGATCGCTATCGAAGGAGTGTAGCATTGTTGGATTGATGAAGAGAGGACACGAGGATAACGTCACATTCTGTCTCTCAAGTCTTGGAAAGTAAGAACATACATTATTTTAATATGTATTATTTTACAATTGTTAGGTGAAGCTGTTTTTCTTGATTTGGAACTTCTTGTTTGAATCAGCATAAATCAACCCTCCTGCAGAAGTTACTTATGTGACACACCAATTTCTTGTCCCGGACAACCTAACAATTACTAATTATTAAAGTGTTCTATGATAAATAACATCTTGTTTGATGCATTGTGGCTGCAGAGTATGATGTCTCAGAATTATTCCTTTAAATTTAATTCATATCTTTGAAATATTTACCTAGAACTTCTTTCTTCATCAGATGTTTCCAGCATGGTGTAAAGATGAATCCATTAAACCTGATACCTGCTGTAAGCTTCCCCGTACCTCGAGGAACGCCAATGTTATCTCCCTTGGTTCACTGGGACCACGCCCAGTCCTGGAATGTGGCTACAGCTGAAATGTTCCTAGGGGGCGGAGCTACAGGAGGTGGGCAGGGCTATGATATTGACATGTCACCTGACTCTGAAGACCGTTTTCTGATTGGACATAAAATAGATGGGCGTGTACTATTCCCAGCTGCAGGATATTTGTTACTGGCTTGGAAGACATTGGCTAGAATGGAAGGGAAAGTGTTTGATCAGTTGCCTGTATCATTTCACAATGTTGATATTCACAGAGCAACTATCCTACCTGACAATGGTAAGATAATGCTGTATTGTTGGCATTTATTGAAATTCAAATTAAGATATTTTACTAGGAACCCACCTCAGATATTTTTCTAGGGGCCCCTCAGTTAGCATTGTAGATATGCAGGTGATATGGGTTCACTGCGACATATCCTCTACATGATATGCAGAATTTGTCAGTTGGTTTCACAAATTGGCACTTTTGATAATGAATTACAGGAAAACTGGTTAGATCACCTGTTGCCAAAGCAAGGCACTATGGAGAGATCAGTAGCACTACCCTAAGAAATGGCTTGCTTCAAAAAAGCACTACATACTGGAAATTATATGCTACTGGCGAGCACTTGCGGCCAGCTGACCGTTGTGCAGCAAAGCAGAACCAAAACTGTCCTTTGCATCAGAAAGCGCTCACCTAGAAAAGTGCTGAGAAACAGTATGCTATTGGCAAACAGTACTCGCTGGTAGCATGTTTTTGCATAGATGTAGTAAAGCGCTACAAAACAGCGCTCAATAGCACCTTGGCTTTGCAATGGGCTCCTGACAGCAATGTATGACTGATAAATTGGCTAAAGGTGTTTAATTAATATTTTATACTTTAGTTGTACTGCTGTTGTACTTTTAAATGAAATTCTATATGTAATTGTTACAGGTAAAGTACATTTTGATGTACGTGTGATGCCATCTACTGGAAGTTTTGAGGTAGAAGAGGGAGGTAATCTGGTAGCTAGTGGAAGAGTTGTTCCCCTTGATGATACGGTAACAGTGGATGAGGTAGAGTGTACAAACATAGAGGGCCAGCTGCTACAAACGTCTGATGTATATAAGGAACTCAGACTGAGAGGATATGAGTATGGACCGACGTTTCAAGGCATTGTTACAGCTGATTTATCAGGTATGTACTTATAGGTTAATATTAACGAGAGCCAATATTCAGTTGTTAGAAATTTTAGCTCAACCTCTATGGTGATTGCATTTATAAATCTGTTGTACACATGTGTCCAAGTTTGGTCAATAAATTATGTATAGAATACAGGGATCCTGCAATTCCAGATTACTGGAAATCTGGCTGCACTAGAAAGAATGAAGTTATTTGATGAAAAACTGCCAAGTACTGAATGAGTTATGGTCATTTAAAATTTAATATGATACATTTTTTACGAAAGGACCAGCGTCTTATTTCAGGATTGAGCATTATTTAAAGAATGTGAAATCTAATGTTGTTTATTTTTTCGATCAAACAAAATGTTTGATGTATGACTATATAATCTACCTCTAGGTTTGAGTGGTGAGTTAGAGTGGACGGGAGAATGGATATCATACCTGGACACAATGTTACAGATGACTATACTAGCACAACCAGGCCAGGGACTACGTTTACCTACACGTATCAAAGCTATCACCATAGATCCTTTAGTACATACTGATAGACTGGTAGATCTCTCAAATGGTGCTCAAGGTAGGATATTTAACTACAGTATTTAGTTAACGTTTGAGTAATTATCAACCCTTGTACTGTCAATTCAAAATCTTTTGACAAGACTTTTGATTTTACACAATGCCCACCAGTCAATATTTGATAAAACTTGCCTTCATTCACTTTAAAGCTCACTTTTGGGTTACCACTTACCAGTCATGAGACACTAGTATATGTAGAAGTCCAATTGCATAGTTACAACTCTTAATTGATCTTTACAATTAGTTACTGTTGACAATGACTCAACACACTGTAAAATCACCTTACCAACTTTTATCTGACTTTGTGATTCATTAATGTAGTTATTCTAGGCTGTAGGCCAACCAGTGTCAAAATGTCTTTCTGAAATATGTACATTCATATTTCAGGTTTTCATGTGGAAGTAGACAGGTATTGTGATACATGTACATCTGGAGGTGTAAGGATATTAGGTCTACATGCTACGTCTGCTCCACATCGTCATGACTACCATCATCCTGTCATGGAATCATACACTTTTCTACCTTACATTGGTAACTCTTCAACGCCATGTGCAGAAACACTACATCAGTATGCCAGTGAATGTCTGCAGACAGCATATAACGGTTTGTCAACACTTCTCAAACAACATGGAGATAATGGTTTAACTAACAAGGAACACATACGTGCAGTTATGTGCGCTGACTCGTCAAAATCTTGTCAGAATCATACAGAAGCTGTTGATCTTGATCACCAGAAGCTTGGATGTTTGTCCACCCTGAAATCCTTGTTTGAGATAGAATATGATACAAACTTTGCTGACAATGTGTCCCAGTTGCTGTCACAGAACACAGATGCTCTGAAAACTGATCCCTTGTTAAACATGCTAACAGGAGCAGAGGATTTGAAACCATGCTTGGACTTGGTGGTTGAAAATTTGTTGTTACAAAAACTGAAAGTATTAGAAATGTCCGATTCTGGATTATCCAATCATCTTGCCCCTTTCACATCAAGTCATCCATTACTGCAAGCATCGTTCACCATAGCAACAGCCACAGGAAGTGAACATATAGATGGAGTAGATGTCGTCAAATGGTTGCCTAGCGACAAACCTACGTCTGCAATGAAAAATTCTCATCTTGTAGTTGCCAATAATTATCTTCATAGCCAAAGTGATATAAAATCTGCGTTGTGCAATATGTTAGAATGCGTCGAGGAAGGAGGATTTATTCTTGCCATTGAAAAGACTCAAAACTTGCCTCTTGCCTTGTTACTGGATGGTCTGTGTAAGGATCGACTATACACTGATCTAGATAACAGAAGCTGCAGTGTTTATTGTACCGCTGAAAAATGGCGGGAAATCTTTGCGGCAGAAGGGCTTGAAGTTGTTTATGAACGATCTGATTCCTACTTGAATACTATGTTCTTGTTGAGAACGCGTTCCGAGATTCTGGCCAAGCGACCTGTGGTGTTGAATGTATCTGACTGTAGCTGCGAGTGGGTACCAGTACTGAAAGATGAACTTGCCAGTATACACGATCAAGCTAAGGAAGAGAACTTGTGGTTATATGCGGACGATAACGTGAATGGTATTATAGGAATGGTGAACTGTTTGAGACAAGAACCAGGTGGAAACAGACTCAGGTTAGTTGTAGACTTACTTAATTGAACTAAAAGAATAGGCAATAACATTAAACACCAACCAAACATTACTGAAAAAAAAATATTGAAAAGTCTTATTTTCTACAGGTGTTTATTGTAAAGTATTTCTATTAAGTCTTCATTTAAATCTAGTTGATATAGTTTTTAAAAGATTTGAACGCTTCACGAATTTGCTTGTCATCCTTGCATATGTTGCTGTCTATCTTAAGTTGTTTAAAAGGTGATACATGAAGCCAAAGCCTCATGCTTCTGTTTGAAGATAAATGACTGTGGGATCTATTTGTTTTAATAAATTGACATGTGTATGAATGTTTCAGATGTATATTTAACATTGGTACGACACCACTGGTTGACATTGATGATGCTGTACAGACACTGTGTACCAGGGATCTGGTGATGAATGTATACAAAGATGGTATATGGGGATCATTTAGACATCTACCACTATCTGCAGGTACTGAATAACTTATCTCCCCTTACTGGTCAATCAAATAGCAATGATATCATGCCATATTGTCTTTTTACTTTACATTACACCAAAACAAACAGTCCCTTACAGTTTGTCTAAGGCTTTAAAGTGAATCCATTGGACCATGTGCTTATAATTTACCATAAATTAGCGTAAAACAAATTGCATTAGATAAGAGTGTGTTCAGTGCCATGTGTATGAAGTAATGTTTAAAGTGACAAAAATTTGCATTTTCAATATTTCATTAAAGGGGCATTCCCTATAACTAGCATATTTTTCTCTACTTTCACAGTAAATGAGCTAAATGTACAAAGCGCTTTCAATATCATTATTTGTCAGAAGAAGGTGTGCGCAAATATGTCTCTATAATGTAAAACATTATTCAAATCACCAATAATAATTTATCGCTTCCAGCGATTTATTATTTTGTGATCAAAGTGAAACAACTCGTGACTATTTTGGCTCTTTGCGGAAATATATTTTCATTTGTTTTCTCGGTATT
The DNA here is from genome assembly GCA_963678985.1 of Spisula subtruncata. Classification (NCBI taxonomy): domain Eukaryota; kingdom Metazoa; phylum Mollusca; class Bivalvia; order Venerida; family Mactridae; genus Spisula; species Spisula subtruncata. Next base: position 73,538,274 of record OY787660.1, on the reverse strand, counting down.
TGGTGGGAGCTTTTTGTTGAAGATTTGAGAAGTTTAAGCAATAATGATTCTCATTTAATGTTTCTGAATCGATTTAAACTATCAAAGTTATAGGAAACGCCTCTTTAAACACATTTATGCAAACTATTATGACTTTAAACGAATGTTACGAAAGTAAGATGTAACACATGCACTAGTAATTCAATTACCAGGTAGTTAAATAATGCCCATGTATACTTACATATTACTAGCAGGCATACATGCTTGCAGATTCATGCTGCATTTCAGTATAATCATATATAGTCATGTTACTATTGTAGCTAGCCTGGTGGAGACAGATCAAGCGTTTGTGAATGTTCTCACTAAAGGTGATCTATCCAGTCTACATTGGATACAATCACCGTTACGTTACTTCAAACCTGAACACCACCCCGACTCCGAGCTGTGTCGTGTTCATTATGCATCCTTGAACTTCCGTGATATTATGTTGGCTACCGGCAAGCTACCACCCGATGCTATCCCAGGAGGCATTGCAAACCAGGAGTGCATGCTGGGAATGGAGTTTTCTGGTACAGACAGCGTGGGAAGACAGGTCATGGGATTAGTTCCAGCAAAGGTAAATCTTTTGAATATTAACTATGTAGTGATTTTACACCAGTCTATTATGAAAAGATAAATTAAATAAGGAAAATTATTTAATTGAAGTTTTAGGGGTTTGGAGGAAAATATTCATGCTTTGCCAGGCTATTTTGTAGAGGTAGTGTTAGTATTAGATAAAAGAACTACCTGTGAAACCTCTAATGAAGAGAAAATGCAAATTTGGATAGGTGGTGACAGGTCTTCGAGCAATCTTGCTGAACTATTCTGAGTTTAATTCAGATAGTTCTTGTCACATACCTGGATTACCTTCGTTTAATTGCTTTTCGGTCACAAACGCTTGATAGTTAAAATACTTTCTTCTTTCAGGGTCTGGCTACCTTGGTTGATGTAAACAAACATTTTATATGGCCGGTACCTTCCAAGTGGACACTAGAAGAGGCTGCCACTATTCCAGTTGTATATACAACAGCATATTATGCATTGGTTGTTAGGGGTAACATTCGCCATGGCAACAGAGTTGTAATTCACTCCGGTAGCGGAGGTGTTGGTCAAGCTGCTATATCTATTGCACTCAGTTATGGTTGTGAAATATTTACCACTGTTGGTTCAAAAGAAAAGCGAGAATACCTGAAAGCCAGATTCCCACAGCTTACAGATAGAAATTTCTTCAACTCTAGAGACACTACATTTGAGCGTGGAATTCTGAAAGCAACTAGAGGCAAAGGTAAGATTCCATAATTGGCATTCACTGCTTCAAACCTCGCCATATAGACTTTTCAAAAACTCTACCTCAAACTTAAAATGGCAATTGTTTTAGTCTCATATTATGGGTTACTCTTTATTCAATGCTCAATACTAGGTCTACACTAACTTGATGAGACTAATATTCAAAAGGGCGTGGTCTTATTATTGAGGTTAAAACTGTACTTGAGAAAAATTGGTGACCGATTCTTATTATAGCTTGTTGATGTTTCTTTTATTGATGTTTCTTTTATTGATGTTTCTTTTATTATGTTTTTCTGGCTCCACACTCTTCATATGTACTAGTACTAAAGTCATTTTTTGAAGATAGAAATACAGGGAACCAGACTGTTATTAAGTTCAAATATAACACTGTTTGCTGGACAGAACAATGTCCTAACTATTCATTGAATTACAACATTTGCTATGTTTTACAGGAGTGGATATTGTTCTAAATTCTCTGGCAGAAGATAAGTTACAGGCAAGTTTACGAGTCCTTGCCCAACACGGTCGCTTTCTGGAAATTGGAAAATTTGATCTCTCAAATGATACTTCTCTTGGTGAGTTAAATATTTTAGTACTTACAAGAAAAAAAGATTATAATGCTTAAAAACTATGAAAAATCAAAGCGCTGAAAGCACTAAAGTGGTTTCAATTAATGCTGAAGAAGTGTCTTGTCTCATAAAACGCTGATACCGGATCTAATGGTGCTGCATATGGGTCATGTCTATGTGAACTTCTGACTATCTGATCAACGCATTTCTTCTATGTGACAGAATATGTTGACTAGTCATAGTAATGTAACAATAACTCTAAACTTGTAATTGAAATATGAAAAATTAATTGATTAAATGTTTGTGTTTGTTGTATATTTTATGTTTGTTTTCCAGGTATGTCTATATTTCTGAAGAATATCAGTTTCCATGGTATATTACTGGATGCATTATTTGAGGAGGGTAATACTGACTGGGAGGTTGTATCTAGATGTTTAACTGATGGTATACAATCAGGGGCCGTACAACCACTCAATACATCTGTGTTTGATCAGACAGAGGTAGAGGCGGCATTCAGATACATGGCTCAAGGAAAACATATTGGCAAAGTTCTAGTCAAGGTAACTAGGCTGTTTGTTTGTATCAACCACTCTTTGACTTTTTAACTTCCCCTGGTCAAAGGGCGCCTGACACGAATTTACACCTATACGGAGTAGAAGGTCCCTCATTGAGTTACTCTCAGTTTCAAACATATGTCAAAATGTAACAATGTATAATTATGAAGGACTACCAGAGTGCATCTGATTTTGTGTGTGTATGCATTTGGTGGTTGTTTACCAATAGTCTCTTTTATTACACACATTTAATTCATAAGATTTATATTTCTATGCATTATGTAGGTACGAGATAGTGAGATATCGCGACCATTATGTATTCGAGCAATGTGTCGTACAGCGTGTGATCCGAGGAAGACGTATATCATCACAGGTGGTCTGGGTGGATTCGGTCTAGAACTAACACAATGGTTGATAGATCGAGGAGCTAAAAGTCTCATACTTACATCTAGATCTGGAGTAAGAACCGGATACCAAGCTAGAAAAATACAGTATTTTAGGGTAAGAGATTTTGTAAATACACTGCAAATCAGGCTCAATGGCCTAGTGTTTAAGTGTTCGCGTTGTGTGCGAAGGTCATCTGTTAATCCCAGGCAATGACATTCCAAAATTGGTACTGGTCTTTTGGTCTTTCTCCCTTGTTTGACGATTAGCATAGGTAGGTTCAGCCTTCCAGGATTGCTGCTGAAGATGGTCATTTTGAACAGGTTGCACAAATCTGTATTAAATAATTTGTATCATAGACAATACAGCAATATAAATTTAATAATAATTTGAATGTGAATCATCATTTGATTTCTTTTCCTTGGACAGTTAATTCAGTAAAACCTTTTCTATGCTCTATAAGTTACGTAATTAGCAGTCCAGTAATTAGGTGGGATCAACATTGTAATCATTTATAATTTTACATTCATTGTTTCACCACAGGATCTTGGAGTTGAGGTGATTGTATCGACAAAGAATGTGAACCAGTCTGATGGTGTGAGAGATTTACTGTCAGGTACCAGTCAGTATCCAGTTGGTGGTGTTTTCCATCTAGCCATGGTAAATATTATTTTTAATTGCTTCTCCGTTGTTTCTAGCCATAGCTTTGGTCAAGCTGGTAGTGCGCTAGATTTGTAGACGCAAATTGAGGTCTGATTAATGGTCGTGGCAGGTCATACCTTTCCACGAAAAATTACAACTACCGGTATGTCTTGTGGAGAAATTGCTTGTTCCTTGTGGTAGGGTAGTTAGTAGAAAACTGGTTACTTGGTGAACCACTATCATAACAGAAACAACTTTAACCTGATAACAGATATGTTAATTACTTGTAAAATTCTGAATGGAAGGGGCTTTGTAATCGGTTATTTTATATTAATATTCATTCTCATTAAGTTGATGCTGACATTTTTCATCATACTTCATAATTTTGCTTTGTTAATACCATTCAAGCGTTGTCAATATTTGTAGGTGCTAAAAGATGGATATTTAGAAAATCTGTCTACTGAAGATTTCCAGAAAGTTTGTGGTCCAAAAGTCACAGGAACAATAAATTTGGATAAGGGAACAAGAGAGTTTTGTAAGGAGAGCTGTGATTGGTTCGTTGTATTCTCCTCTGTGAGTTGTGGGCGTGGCAATGCTGGCCAATCAAATTACGGCTTTGCTAACTCGGTCATGGAGAGGATTTGTGAGCAAAGAAAACAGGATGGTTTACAAGGTATGTGTAATTAATTGTCTTTTGTTTACTGCTGTCCAATATGTTTTGTGCGAAAAAGAAATGATGGAATCAAACACTGATGCTACATTTTGTAAAATGACTCATGCCCAGTGGCCGAGTAATAACACCATCCATGTTTAAATGATGTTAAGAACGGGAACTTGCATGTTCAATCCGAGACTGTGACAAACCTAGGTCATTGAAGTTTGCACTGATATACCAGGTATAGCTAGGTTAATTTACATGCATCATGTGAGAGTAATTTTCTGGCTACTGTTCGTCTCTGTGACAGCATATAATGTTACTTAGTTGTTTTAATATGATGAGAAATTTGAATATTTTTCTTGTCTGTGCCTCTATTGAAGCATGTTTTACTGTTCTACAGGTCTTGCTGTACAGTGGGGAGCTATCGGTGATGTTGGTATTGTTCTAGAATCTATGGGAGATAATGACACTGTGATCGGAGGAACACTTCCACAACGCATTACATCCTGTCTCATGACCCTTGACTTATTTCTCAACCAATCACAGCCTGTTGTTTCAAGTTTTGTTCCAGCTGAGAAACAAACTAACTCCAACAACTCTGGTGATAGCAAGATGGATTTGGTTCTGGCAGTTTGCCATATTCTTGGTCAGTTTATTTCATGTTTTTAAGTAATACTGTAAAGATATAATATATAAAAATTAGCTATATGTATCCAATAAAAGCGCAAAACCTCAACAAAATGAAACATCTCTTATGTTCATGTAAGTATCTTAATACTGTCAAGATCTCTTACTTTTTTGTTAAGTGTGTCAAACAGAGGGATATGAAAACTTAATTATTATCGTAAATATAAGAAAAAAATGTTTCATGCACCGGTACATAAATATGTTGTAGAAAAAACACCCGTGTTAATATGTTTTGTGTTGTTCTTATTTAACTTGGGGTTATATCTTGTGTTTACAGGTATCAGTGAACCTAGTTCTGTGAATCCAGATGCCAGTTTAGGTGACCTTGGCCTTGATTCTATGATGAGTGTAGAGGTCAAACAGACTCTAGAACGAGGTTTTGATATTGTCATGGCAACGAGAGAAATCCGACAGCTGACTGTCAACAAACTGAAGGATATATCTAACAGTGATTCAACGAATGTCAGTACAAACAGTGTCACCATGGCAACAAGTGAAAGTACTAACAGTGAAGTGGATACTAGTCTACCATCTTTACAAGTATTTGGTCAGTTAATGCCTGATGACCTGATCGTCCGACTGAACCAGACTGACTCCACAGTAGAACCATTGTATATAATCCATCCTATAGAAGGTATATATTTTGTGCTTTGATTCATCTTTCAGGCTTGAAATATTTTTCAAAGTAACCTCGTGATTTACTACCAGTATTCAGATCTTTATAAGCAGTTTTGGTGAAGAATTACTAATGCACCTACCACATAACTGAAACATGGCTTGTGTAGTTACCATAATGCAACTAGTCTCAAGTATTGTGTGAAACAAGTTTCAGTTTATTACATACACGATTGTACTTTGTTTGTTAAATTGTACATTATACAGCGGTTCAAATGAGTGAGTATTATAATTTCAGGTACAGTGACAAGTTTACAGTATATATCTACTCAGATATCCCGACCAGTGTTTGGTGTACAATGTACAGTAGAAGTTCCTGTTACATCTATAGAGGACATGGCTACATTCTATCTCAAGGTATGTTTGTCTTGTCAGTTGAGCGATATATACAGTCGGATATTTTAATGTCAAACTTGAAAGATGAATATTCTATCCCTTTTTGGTCATTTTTTTCGTTACAACTAAGTAAAGTCTCCTTTTTGTGTTGAGTTTTGAAAACAGTTTTGTATTGTTTATTGCACTATTAGGTATTGAAAACACCTGACCTTAATGTATTACTTGTCAAGATATTTAAAACAAGCTTAATTTTGTTTCAGGCAATATCTGAACATAACAATGGCAAACCATTCCATTTGGCTGGCTACTCATTTGGTGCATGTGTTGCATTAGAAATGGCAATTCAAACGGACCAATCACAGCCATCGACACAAACTGACCAATCAGATGTACCGTGTTGTGTATTGAAGACCTTGATCTTACTAGATGGTTCACACAAGTTTGTAGCTGCTCACACAGGTTCCTATAGAGAACAGATGACTATCACAGAGGGAGCACATGCAGAAAGTATAGCACTGTGTAGCTTCATGGAGAACTTTGTGCCGGATAAGATTCAAACAGTAAGTACATACATGAGTTTAAATCATATGATTCTGACAAAAAAAATATTTCTGAGTTGCATACTGTTTTAAAACATTAAAGGCTATTGTTGTACCGCTTTGCTTGCACAAAGAGCGCCTCACTGATGCACCAAATAGGCACTTTGTCAACATCCATGTATTGAGCTCAAGTTGTCATGTTGCTTTAAATAAATGCAATAAAGAGTCAAAAGAATAATGCTAAAAGTGACACCACAGACCTTGTGGAATTGTCTAAGGGTGAGTTTTAAAGATTACATTACTCAGGCAAGTATGTGGATAGAAGTATGTGAGTACAATTTGAGTTTGAATATTGTTATTTTCAGATGACTTCACAGCTATTAGAAGCGGATTCACTGGATGAAAGAATCCGATTGGTTGCTACAAACATCCTATCAGTCCATACTCAATTTTCATTGGATGATGTCAGAAATGCTGCTAGATCATTCTATCAGAAGCTGCTGATTGGTGAATCTTATTCAGCCAATGGGAAATACTCTAACAACATCAACCTTATTGTCAGTGAGAAAAGTTTGAAGCAAAGTAAATTGGATAAGGACTACGGACTAAATGAGGTATAGTTTTATTTTTTTTCATCAGATCATTAAGATACTTTGGGGTGATTGCAAGTGTGTTCTTTGTGATTCACTGAATGTAAGTACATGAATCATTAAGATTGCACATGGTGGCTTTCTGCTCTTGGAATAGTATTGACATAGGCCTAGTTACATATAAATTTCAAGAATAATGTTGTATTTGTATTTCCATTAGAATGCTTTCAAAGTAATGAGGTGGTGCGGTACTAATTTGGAATGTTGGTAATCAACTAGCTAGTTAAATAAATAATTGCTACAAAATATCAGCTGCTTGGTGCTTGACATCAAAAGCTATTAAAATCTCCTGCATTTTCATCGCCAAATTTCTGGCCGAGTATTCTGCGAAAACTTAGCATGTAATGTATGCATTTCAATGAATATGACAAATGCATGACTATATGTTTATATCTGTTGGCATTGCTAAATGAAATTCAATGTTTATTTCAGGTGTGCTCAGGCGAAGTTAAAGTCCATGTAGTACCAGGTGATCATTCAACATTTCTACAAGAGGATTCTGGGAAATTGGTTGCTGAAACTATAAATAAATCATTCTAATGACGGTTAATCATCAGGTGTGAATTTGAATGTGGACCTTATAGGACTCATTTTATGTGATATTGAAAATTATTCATTTCAGTTGCAGTCGTTCAACAGTTTTGGACTGATAAGATAAGATTGTAGTCCTTGAAAATGAATGACTTTCAATATGATGACAGTATTAATGTATATGTATGATAGAAATCCAATATAGCAACATTAAGATGGTTCAATATCTAGTAACTGTATGAACATGGTGCATATTTTGTGACAAAAGTTAATTTAAATGGTGCAAATAGATTTGGTGCATGTGTATATGAAAATGTGACTTTCAATGATATGTTTGCTTTTGAATGAACTGTTGAATATTGTGTTGAAAATAATTTATTGAGTATTTATTGAATTAGAGGGTAGATTTTGAAATCCTCAAATCTGTTCTTGATATGATTATGCACAATCTCTCTGACTGTAGAGCTACACCAGAAAAAAACAGAAAATAAATACTAGTATATAGTAAAAATGGCTAAGGGAAGTTTTGAAGGTGCTGTTATTGAGGTCATTGCTCTACAGAGGGTAACTATGAAAAGGTTTTGCGATATAAGATTTGAAGTTGTTTGTCAATCTTTGCAAAACTTATGGTTAATTTCTTCTGACTTCTGAAGAACAAAATGTATAAGGGCAGTAACCTACCAAACCATATCATTTTACGCTGCTAGTTACTAGGCCTCTGTAACAATTTTCAAACAATGGATGTAAAAATTCTTCTTTACCAAATTTATGTATTTTTTGTGCAATACCTGAACCAAACATGTTTTTGTTTGACCTTTTTGATTGATGACATATTGTTGAATAGCTATGGTATCTATGAGAAAACAATTTTACGTTAAGAATTATTGTTCTGGCACATATGGTGCCTAAATGGATTTAAAATGAATTTGTCTTCAACATCATTCTAAAATGTTTTAAAGTGCCGAGTCCTGCTATGTTTATTTATTTATTATTTATGGTATGAATAGACTTTCATATTGTATGACTATGAACACAAAGCTTATGTATTGTTACAGTAGTTTGTTACTGATGTTTACAACGTTTTTGAATAAAAGTTTATGGTTAATTTTGTTTTTGTTATAACAGTTTTTATTGTATATACAAGTCTCGGCAACATCAACTCTGCCTTATGACACACGTCAGCATAAGATGTTCCTACTGCATATGTGCACCTTCTGTGAACTTGAGACTAGCCCAATGCTTTTCCAATAAAGCCTTGTCAACCAATGTATAGTTGACAGTTTGGACCAAAGACTGATTTAACTTCAGCAAGGATTACATTGGAAACCAATGTCTGTAGTTATATCAGAATGTTTCTTTTTTGATACTACGTCTACTTACCAGTGTTGAACAAGGAAATGTCACAGAAAATCCTTTTATTTCAGACCATCTCCATCAATCTAACATTGAAGATTTTACCTCTTGAAAAACAATCCAAGTCAATATTGAAAATTGAGCCATAATGTTGACATTATGTATAGCCTTCTTCAAAAGATAATACATACTTCATATCAAACATAATTAATCTGGGCAATAAGAAGACATGATAAACATGTGACCACATTACCATGAACTATAATCTTTCACATCAGTTATACCGGTATATCAGTAAATCATGAGGTGACGGGTGGTGGAAATAAATTAAATCTATAATGATCTGTATCTACTTCAGTAGGAAACCAATGTTGATGTACGTTGCGATCAATTTCAAATGTTATAAACTGACTGACCTCAGTTCCTTGTCCAACACAACCAAAATTTGATGTTTAAATATATTGTTTTTAGTTCCAAAACTCAGTACCCAGGCACTGGATGAATCAACAGTTGACTGAAACCAACTTCTCCAAGCAAGACCAAGGGTTAAGACTTTGGTACCACAGTATCACTGTGCTGTGCTGGATGCTCAACTTTCTCATTTTAATAGTAACAAGGGCAGATAACCCAATAAATATTATGTTTGTGTTATCAGCCTTGTCAATATGGCCTACCCTTGTGATGGTGAACAACTACTATAGTATGCTAAGTTTCAAGTGGATACCTTTGAGAAAATGACTGACAATAAACTTAACAAACGCAGACGCACACAATCCCATCATGACAATAGCTCGACTTTTTGTTGAGCTAATAAAACGGTCAGGTGTATCAAATAAAAAACACAATATGGAAAAAGTAACATGTTTTTATTACTGTTATATTACAACCAACACCTGATCAATTGATCGTGAACTAGCAACATTAATATATATACTCAATGAAAAATAGAAAAAAAGAAATACAATTCATAATTATATATGGTAAAATAAAAAGGATTTCAACAAAAAAATAAAGAACAAAGCATAAAACATTGTAAAAAAACAAAACAATATAATATCATGTATTTATAGAAAACAAAACAGGCAACGGAATTCTTCGTAACGTGAAAATAATTCAACAAAATAATAATATTACACAATCATATATTTCCTCACAGAATGAACTAGTAGTGGTCCAAAATAATCAAATCAAGATTTTATACCAAAGCACCGTTATTTTGAACTGAACAAAATTTGCATAATGGAAGACAAAAGACGTCATTCAAACACATGCGTAGTAAAGCTTACATCATCAATTTGTTACAAAATTACAAAAATTTGGAAGATTACAGCACAGGTAAACAATGTACAGATATATAATTTCCAATCACGCTAGCATGGAATGTGTGCGACACAAATCATCATAATAGTTTACCAATTATCAGATGTACATTTATAATAAAAGTTTGGTCAATGTTGCATGAAGTTTCATGACTTGTATACATTGTACAGTGCTAGAAATATGACTTTAATCAGGGTTGGACATAAAACCTGCCCTTTAAACCCCTTAAAACCCGGGTTAAAAGGGTAGGGTTTTATCCCTTAAAACCCAATTTGGGTTTTAAAGGGTTTTAAGCATGTTTTTCCATATTTTGTCGATTTCAAGAAAATTATTTCTAAAAAATCATATGTAAGACTATAAAAACCCTATTATTGGAATAACTGATCTTGAAAGTAGCATGTAGGTTAACATTTAGACCATTTCAAGTAGATAATTGTCTTTCAAATTCTTAAAAGGTGTGATATACATTGTTGAATACTGTCGGACACCTTCAAAGGTGCCATTCAAGGCACTTGTTCATGTAATTTTATGAAATTATTAATGAAAAAAAATTAAAACCCAAAATTATTTTCATAAAACCCTTTAAAACCCCCTTATTGCCCTTTAAAAACCCAAAAACCCATTTGGGTAGGGTTTTAATCGAAAAAGTGGGTTTTATGCCAACCCTGACTTTAATAGCACCTTATGTCTATGATCAGTGAATATTATTACCATATCACATGTAATTTTCATTGATAGTAACTAATAAGTAACACAATAAACAGTACACATACAGTATTAGCTCAGATATAAATAAACTTTTAAATCTTTGGTCCAAGTAATTTGTAATAATCTTGGTAAGTGCATTTTGGAATGTTGAACAAACTTGCAATGTAACGAAAAATAAAAATGTTGTAAGCTTGATTCCTGGTATTAGTACATACAAGTATCTGCATTGTGGAAACTTTCATTAAAACGCTACCTACAAATGTTAAGCCTCTATCTGCTTTGGTTCGATTATAGTAAGTATCGTTGAAATTGCATTGATAGAGGCAATTTACTTGAAATGTTGAATACAGTCAATCTACACAAAAAGTAATAATTGTATATTTACTAACAATAGAATCTATAATATACTTTTTAACAACATGCTGCATATATTCTAATAAACACAACATCTTCAGAAACAGAGATAATAAACTTTGGAATAAAATTAAACATTTAACCATGTCACAGTATGATTATTATGCCTTTCATAAGCTTCTATACTTCTATACATTGGCAAATAAAACCTACTCTATCAAACATAATATACATTATGTACAACCGGATATTTGATTAAAATGAATGTTTGTATTAATATTGAAGCACAAAGCCCCTCAGGTCACATAGGGAGAGATGAAATACTACACCTTTGTATTCTGAATGAAAGAATTGAATATAGACATCAAATTACATAAAGAAACTGATTAAAACCGAGTAAATCAGAGACTTTGATAATGGGGGATATAAAATGTTGTATAGATAATTTATAACAAAATATTATTGAACTTAAATGCACAGAACTGAACACAAAGGAAAGCCTTGTGGTAAAGCAAGTAAATCCATGAAAAAAGATTATATTTCAAGTAAATCTAAGGAGAAACATTATATTTTCTTTTGGTAACAATATGAAGGTTTATTCCACTGATAATGTTGCACAGATGGTATACCAAAGTTGTTAGACTACTTAAAACTCAAACAACAAAATGTTAGCCACATAAAACGGTTTTATTACAGACAAAAACTCTCATTTAATAGGACTTATTGCTGCGGACATAATGGCTGTTATGTAAATTTACTTTTTGGAGAAGTCCGGTTAGTTGATGTTGGACCCTAGTTAATGTACAACAGACCAAGACTACATTGTAGTATAACCTTCTAACATAAATTTATATCAGGAATGTATTTTCTATTGACAGCAGAATAGTGCTAAGTTACTAGTAAAATTAAAAAAGATGGAACATTATCACAGTAGACCAAGCAATTCAATTTCCGCCCAGAGTACAGACATGAGCAGAATTTTTCTATTAATACTCTTTTTATTATCAAGAATTTCTTGAATATACTAATATAAACTGTATTATTCATTACACTCAGAGAATTCGACACAAACACACATTGAGTACATTATCAGTGGAAGCTATTATGCAAAGCCACATTAATTATCAACAGACAGAATTAATACACAGGATGGTGTCACAAGTTACCTTCCCTTGTATGTCCCGTCTATACTACATTTCCATATTTGAGCAACATGTACATGAATACAATGAAATCTCACTTCAATTACCACCCCAATCAGTTTGCGTTTTCAAAATCAAGAACATTTTTCTAGTAGATTCATCAATATGGGTGTGTTATTTTCAACCTCAAAATAAAGACCAACTTTAATAATAAGAAGACATATTTATCAAGAGTCAGAAAAAATGTTATTTTTTACTGAGAATTTTCTGAATAAACAATAGAAGGGCTTGTAGTAAGGGAGATAAGAAGTGATAACATTCTGTGTAATGGAGTGAATTGAGGGCTCAGTGCAAAACTATGTTAACAACCTCAATTTATAGAAGCAAATACCACAGTTTTGCACTTAGCCCTTGGAATGTTATACTATAAACAAGGAAAACAAGTTTATCACACAACAGTACAGATTACACGGATATGATGCTATTATGCTTTATGACAACTAATGATCCGGCTGGCTTTTGTTGTCTGACTCACAACATATAGACAGGAACAGCTGTTACGTTTCATTACAGTCCCACATCCACGACAGATATCAGGACCCATATATTGAATACTGATATAGCATAGAACCGCTTAGTGTTATCTCTACTCTGTACATAGAATATATTTCATATAACAGACAGGGGACAATTATTCAACTATTTGTAGATCAATAACATCAAATATAACAGTGACCTACGTGCATGTTTTATTGTAAAATCATTAATTTTGGTGGAGGATTAAAATTCATGGATTTTGTGGTTCACCTTAACTACAAATTTAAATTCCACTGAACACTAATTTTGGCCCTTATATTACTACCTGAAAAACGAAATCCACAAATTAAGGTCCCATCGAAATGGTCTTTTTTACCAAAACCACGAAATTTTGCCCCATTGAAATTTAATGATTACCAGTACTTCACATGTCATGGAGAACGAGAACTGTAAATTTCATACAAGCAATAAATGCACAGAAAACACAAACTATATTTTCAAGCAGAATACAAAACAGAGCTGGAATATTTTTCAAGGCACATCTGAACTAAAACATATCACTAGACAAAGTTATAATATAATGTGGATTAATATGTATGAAAATGTCAGAATGAAGAACAGTAAAAAGGGTGAAGACACAAAAGGGGGGTTTCCCCATAGAGATCATTAAGGCACAAAATAAAGGAATGGAAGGATATCAAGCAATACTGGAATGTTTGAAATGCTTCACAACCATATTAACCCATTGCCGCATATATACGCTTCACAACCATATTAAGGTATTACTCCATAATTGAACATCTATAGGCATATATAAATTAAGCTCATACTCAATCAGAATTTTTTCAAAACAGGTATGCCCTCACAGACAGAGTAGAAGTTTTAATTAAATTCAAAATACATAGTATTCCCAATAAACAAATTGTAAGTAACATAAAAGTAAGGCAGTACTGTAATACACAAACAAGTAAAGTATAAAGTGAATTGAAAGGCACACTTATAATATATTATATATAATTAATAAATGACTAAGGCACACAAGAAAACAGTTTCATGAACAAGAGCTGTCACTAGACAGCGCGCTCGACTATTCGCAGCCATTTGTCAGAAAAAATATAAGTTCAAAACAGGCCATTTAAAATTTGTATTATATTGAAACGTGAGTTACGCTACTTAGTTGACTACATGACAATGAAAGCTAATGTACAATGGTTGTTGAGGCATGGCAATTATCTCAACACTGGACTATTAACAAATATTTGTCAGTGAAAATGATTTTAAGACTTCAAGCGGCACTGTACTCTATTCAAGAAATGTGTATGTTAAACTTTTCAATGCAATATCATTGATAGTAGGTGAGATATGGTTTGAATGTAACTTGCATGCAAAACTTTAACCAAGGAAAGTCTAAGTTAAAAGGGGCATAACTCGAATTAAACTAAAAATGGAGTTATTACAATTGACCAGTACCATTGACTAATGATGATAAACAAGTGTTATAAGTTTCAATGCAATATCATAAATAGTAACTAAGATATGGCGTGAATAGAACTTGCATGTAAAACTTGAACCAATAAACTCCTATGTTAAAAAGTGGCATAACTGAAATAAAAAAATAATAGAGTTATTGCCCTTGACTGATACCATTGACTGATGATGGTAAACAAGTGTTGTAAGTTTCAATGCAGTATCATGGATAGTAGCTGAGATATGGTCTGAATGAAACTTGCATGCAAAACTTTAACCAAGAAAATTCTATGTTAAAAAGGGGCATAACTCAAATAATAATCATAATAGAGCTATTACCCATGACCGGTACCATTGCCTTATGATGGTTAGTAAGTGTTGTTAGTTTCAATGCCATAGCACAGATACTATTTGAGATATGGCCTTATTAGTAACTTGCATGCAAAACTTTAACCAAATTTTCTAAGTAAAAAAGGGCCATAATTTGCATTAAATTCATGCAAGAGTTATCTAACATGGTTGATTACATGACAGGGAAAGCCAGTGCAAAGTTTCAATCCAATATATGCACTGGTTATTGAAATATAACCAAGGTTAAAGTTTTGCATGTAAAACTTTAACCATATGCAACGCCGACGCCGACGCCGACGAACAAGTGACTGTAATAGCTCTCATATTCTTCGAATAGTCGAGCTAAAAATGACTTTGTTGACAACAATGTAATGTATGAGGAACTATGATGAAATAACTTTGGCCAATAGTTATGAATTAGAGATTCAATTAATTGTTTAAACAATATATTTGTATTAATAATATGACATGTAATTATGCTGATTTTACACATGATGAACAACAATGGAATTCACACTAATCTTGTATTGGTACAATTTGTAGAAATATAATAAATTTCATGGATTTTGAAAAACAAATAAAATGTCACCATGAGTTCATTACATACATATGGAACTACTAGAAAGCCACGAGAAAGGCAAGCAACCTAGGAATTAAATAGAGCACTACATGCTCGAACACAAATTAATTCAATACAATGTCAACCTGATTTCTCTGTAAAAGTTAAACATAATTTGACTTGTTTCTGTAACAAGCACTTAATATCACAAGGTTGTGTAAGTGTTCAGTTAAAGCAGGTGCTTCGTTGACTACAGCACCTAGTAAATTCTTTTTTATAACCAGTCAACTATCAACTGATACTAAGTAGGGCTGTAACGGTACGCTCACCTAACGATATGATACGTACCGTCAATTTTTCTGACGGTTTGGTATATTACGGTATGATACAATATTCTCTAACCACAGCTTAAATACTACAATTTTTAAGTGACAATGAATTTTTTTATTCTATTATAGCAATTAGTATGTGGCTATCAACTATTTTAAATGATTTTCGATAATATGAGGCATATCTTAATACAATGAAAACGAATGATGCGTGGTAATTAAACATAATCAGAGAGCTTTCAGACATTTTCGTTCTCTGAACATTATTTTGCTCATAAAAAAGCTTATACCGAACCGTACCGAAATTTGCAACTCTTGTACCGTGAACCGTGTGGGACTGAAGTCCGCGGTCTTTCGTGTACCGCGGTATACCGTTACAGCCCTAATACTAAGCCGTATCCAGCAAGGGAATCACAGAACATGGAAGACTGTTAAGACATAAATAGAACAATAACTATACTTGGTTATATGATAATCTCAGAATTAGTTTGTAGTTAACACAGAAATAATGGAAACATATTAAATCACAAGTTCACAACACAGACATAGCTTAGAAAATCTCAATGTAAAAATGGAAGCATTTAATGTCATGTAAGTTTTAAGACAACCATGTGGTAAATGCAGTACATGTCAGCAATAAATCAAATAACGATCCATTCTGCTGAAAACATGTTAGACCAATAACAAAGTAATACCAAGAAATGAAGTAATTTAACCAATTGCATGGTTTCAAATTGGGCATTAATTCCACTTAAACAAGATCCCAGCAAACCAATTCTTTGGGAGTACATCTTTGCAATTTGAAATCACTCTATTAAAATTTTATTACAAGGGCTTCTACTATTGAAAAGATGTTCAATCTTACTCGCCAGGTTTGCTAATCTAACAACGAAGTTTTTGACATTGAAAAAAGTGTTTGATAATATGATTAAAACTACTGAGCTATATGTTTGTAATTCATCGGTCCTTAAGAGCCTGTTCTAACCAATCATCTTCCATAGAATCGGACGTATCGCTAGCATCGTCAGAATTCAACAGACGTGAATATTTCACCTGGTTCCTATCTTTCTCTCTACAACATCTAACACTGAGACACAAGAACGGGAACCAACCGATAGCAAACACAGCACCTGCTTGGAACAATATAGTAGCTCCGTATGTATCATACACCACGCCTGATATAATACTACCAACACCAAAGCCAAGCCCGAAATATACCGATGACAAGATTGAGCGAATACTTCTACTGAGTGCAGGTGATGTGTTAAACGATGGACTGCTAAGTACCGCCCACCACATGGCTGTGTGAGTGAAGGCATGTGTAAGTTCTGCCGGAAGTACCGCCCAGGGTGTGGGTAAGAAGGAGTAATACAAACATCTAGCGGAGAGGAAAAGTAACGACAGACAGACAACTCCACCGTTACCAATACGTCGGATCAGCTTCTCATTAAACAAAAGCATCGGTATTTCAGCCAGCGCAGCCAGAGTGACACACAAACCCAGGGTAATCTCTCTACTTCCCATATCAATCAATAAC
Source organism: Spisula subtruncata (assembly GCA_963678985.1). Classification (NCBI taxonomy): domain Eukaryota; kingdom Metazoa; phylum Mollusca; class Bivalvia; order Venerida; family Mactridae; genus Spisula; species Spisula subtruncata. The sequence goes on along the minus strand of OY787660.1, from coordinate 73,521,087 downwards.
CAAAACAGAAAATTGTAATAGGTTGAATACACCAAGCCCATCACTAACAAAGTGAGCATAAATATCAAACTTCTAAAGTTACAGCAAACAACCCTCATTCCCTTACCCACCTTACTGGCATACTTATACTTCTCCGATGTGACCATTGGGTAACAGTACGCTAACAGAAAGGTCAAGGCCAGAAAACCAGCAAATAAATAAAAGTGAAGCATAAAAGGATGGATGGAGAGACCAAACAAACAGTTAGTGTTATCAACAATCAGTGTAACTATTGTAGGGATTAGAATATACGCAAATGAAGACCAGATTCTCTGCATGCCATATTTTTCCATATCGTCGATACTTTCCAGGAATTCAAACCATCCGTCATCGGCCAATTTCTCAATCGGACTTGACAAGGATTCCCCTACAATCAGGATCATTAAAACAACTATAAACATCTGATTCTCAGAATCACGAATATGATCACGGAAATCATTCAACTTGTTCAGTGTCATTTCAGACCATTTCTTTAAGGTCGACTTTGATTCATCAGAATCTTTTTCATCAGTTTCATCGGCATCTCTCTTTTTGCGTCCGTATTTCATCAAAGAATCGGCTGCATCAGGTGGAAGTTTGGTTAATGCATCATTTAACAGTTGCTGACCAGCATTAGTGGACAAAAGTTCATTTATCAATTCATCTAACTCGGCTCCATTAAGTGAATTTGCTTTCTTTTTAGGAAGTCCTGTAGCTACGAGAATCTGTCTGAGCATATCTTCAACTTCTGCAGTCATGGCAGTAACGTTGCTAGGTTCAGTGATACTACTGGTTGTTCCAGTAGAATGGTGAGAAGCTGTTATATTTTCCGTCAGCGTTGGTAGAGTCATTTTTGGTGTCACGTCAGTCACCGGTACTTTGGGAGTACTGACAGGTTTTATCGGAGCTTTTGTGGTTCCTGGAGTAGGTTTAACAGTTTCACTTACTGGCTTTGATGATGTAGTATCCAATGGTTTCACTGTAGTTTTGGTTCCAATGTTTTCTACCAACTGTGTACTATTGATAGTGTTCTCAGACAAGGCACAACTTGTAGCAAACGCGTCCTTACTGATGCTAGGTACAGCTGTGAGTGACAGGTAGGTAGTTGACATGACAAGTAATGAAAACATTAACATACATCTCCGCTTGCCACAACGTACCGAACATTTGGACCACAGTGGAGCAAACACAAGGCCAACTAGAGTCTTAAGTCCAATAACGAGTCCTGTCTGAGTGGCCGACAGTCCAAGCAACTTCAGGTAAACTGTCAGGAATGGTATAAGGCACGCTTTACTGGCTGACAGGAAGAAATGGAATATGTTACACAGGAATATGGACCGCACTAAGTTCACAGGAGCAGGAGATTCTAATGTTGCCATGGTTGGTAATGTGGTGATTAAATATATTACACTATAAAATCCTTCAAGTCCTTGTCACTATCCTGAGTCAACTCTTCATCAAAAGTCCAACATTTCCTGAAATAGACAAATTATCAGTTACAGTAAATATACACAGCCATACTGTAATGAGTAAGGGTATAATTGATCATCCATTAGAATCAACAGGCACTTCCCATGTGATTTTCCAATTAATAATGGGTTGAACAGCAACTGAATACAAATTACAAGGTGTGCCAATGCCATTTCTCCAGATTCCAAAGTGCGCATTTTGCCCATGTAGTGTGTATTTTCACAACTTTGATTACTTAAAAAAAAACATTAAAATGTGTAGTCAGGAAAATAGTTGACAATGGGAAAATCGGCAATTTTCCAGAGGCTTTACTACCCAAGTTAACAGATTTTTTCCAACAATTTTGTTATAATTATCTGATGATCAATCATTGATGAACAACCTTTGTAACCCACTAATCGATTATATCTGATAATCGGACAGTAAATTACGGTCGGTACATCACTCATTGACATACCATCAATGTTGTCAATTGTTTCCAACCACTCAATTTTACTTGATCCGTTGTGATCTCCATAATGCGGTAATAACATTGAAGTTTTCAGAAACAAACCACTGGCACATGATTCACTTCATGGTTTTCCCAGATTGTCGTCTGCATTAATAGCATTATTTTTTAGCGCAAATTTTAGTACTAATATTTTTTCCAAAAATATTAATGTGTTAATTTTGATGCATTTTCCATTTACATGTTAGTTGTTACGTAAAACCTCAAATTTTGGAGAAACGATAAACGCACATGCAGGAACTAAATATTCACAACGATGAGCTGATGATAGATCGGAACGAACACTGAAGCAAATTGAAACGTTACGCGTTAGATGGTTATGAGTAGCCTAGGTGTCCTTTTGATCTTTATGACAAAACAGAATAATATCCAATTTTAATCTAAGCTTCGGTGTATAAAACAGTTCAAAATGACAATAAACATATGTTAATAATCTATCAAATAGCCAATTTGCCTCAATTAGAGCTGATTTAATAGACATTTAAACCACCCATAAACTCGATAAAACATGGCTGTTTTCGTTAACAATATTGGGGGAAATTAACGTAGTTAACCGAAGGCGGTAAAATCCAAGTTTAGGCTTTAGTGAAAATGACCGACATTTTGATTACTGAAGCGTTCGCAATGCATTGATGATTGTGATCATAAATAGATCATCAAAAATTTTCGGAAAAACCAATGACCTGCAAATCATTTCTTGAACCTCTTTGCCAGAACTAAATTTACAGCTTTATGAGTAGTGCAACGAACGAAGAGGTAGTCTTGTTTTCTTAGGGCAAAACGAAAGAGGAGAATTTTACCTCAACACCGTTTACAAAATAAAAAATAGCTGCGACACTTTAAATATGAAACATTAGAAAATTATAAACAATAAGCAACTGAAGATACCGATATGCAATAATATCAATCACTTCTTTATTAAATTGTGTAACAAAATAAAAGGATAATTCATGAACAAACCTGCACGAACCTACGAATTTCCGACTTAGAAACTGCCACGTTTCGGCAACAGCTTTCAATTGTCGTAAAATGTTTACACCACGATTGTATACAAATATGTTGTCAAAATATGCGGATTTATTATTAAAATTTATACAAATACAACCATCTTTCATTATTTTAAGAATATCGAGATTTTTAATCTCTTTCTAGAAAATACGATTCGTTGACACATATTTTACGACAAACAAACAATTTCCGGGGACTGCCAGCGTGGATTGTCAGTCGAGTGGATCACTCAAATCTAAATTTAGGCATCAAAATGGCAGAGAAAGCTCCCGAACCAGACGCACAAGTTGGAGAAGAGGAACTTCCTCCTAAACCAGGAATGGAAGCAGTGGAACCGCCTCCATATAGGCCCCGAGCTGCAGGACCTGAAGATCAATTTCAGGTTTACAAAATTTTGTTTTGACAGTTCCTTTGGAAACTCACAATCACTATTATTTTTGCTCGGGTCTGCTCATGCTATCCAGTTCTTTATAAAAGAACAATCGCATGCATTAGTATTTTCGCGTTCGATTTAGGCAGTCTTAATCTGAAACGATTGTATATGGCCAGTATTTTCACTGCCTAATTAGCAAATAATGGCCAACAACCACTAGTCGAACAATTGACTTAGTCGTCAAAACCCAATGTGCAATATTCTGGTCAGAATTTGAATTTCATAAATTCTGCCTTTTACCACAGGTAACAGAATCGTTGAAAAATAAATTTAAAAAAAAAAAAATTTAAAAATAAAATTTTCTCGAAATTTAGGTATTATATACAAGGTATATTTGCCCTAAAAACACAGATTTTCAAAGTATCAAAAAACAAAAATTAGCTTTCGATACATTCAATAACTAATTATATTCTTACGCAACATTGTTAAAACTACACGCATGCAAAATTCCATCGAAATTGATCAACTTATTAAAAAGTTATGCCATAAAGTTTAGATCCCTGTGTCCAGCCGGTTCGAAAGGTGCATTCCAATAAAACCAAAAATACAAATTTCGAGGATAAAAACCTTTATATTTTGTATTTATCGTCATGAATAAGCATAATAATGCGGTAGAATTGAAGGATGCAACAGTTTGAACAAATTTACCGAGGTGAAATATGCGAGCTTCCGTATTAGCCGCGAAACAAATCGTCTGCACATTTTATTTAGTCAAAATGTTTTTATTTTCACCATGTTTGTCCGAAAGTTGCGAATGATTTCCATTTTGTGACAACGTCTTTCATTGGTTATAAAAATACATTCGGAATATCTCTAGTCGTCGGACACTCTAAAAACCACACCGGCCGTCCTTGCAGCGTTATTCGAATTACGCCATCGAGAGTTAAAATAAAAGTTTAAACGATGCATTTAACGTCTTGAGGTAAATGTAAAGCATGATTTCAAATGTTTGCAAGGCATTATGCTGTATTTTTCCCCCACACAGCCTTTTTGTACATGATCAACTCACGTAAATGCCGTAGTCTATGAAAACAAATTGCACCCTTTCGATTTTGCTCTCAATTTCCTTGCAAATATTCCTTGTATATAATACCTAAATTTCGAGAAAAAAGTTTTTTTTCATTTTTTTTTCAATTTCTTTTTCAACGATACTGTTACCTGTGCCTTTTACACCAAAAAAGATCAATTTTCGACTTTGAACATGTAAAATATATGAATAATAGACGAATGGCACAGAATACCTGATAATAATTAGGCAGTGGCTAGGATTACGGTACCGTAATCCTAGACCCACAGGCTGGGCGTAATCCTAGACCCACAGGCTAGGATAAAGGAAGTTCAGCTGAATTTGTCGACAAATGTTTGATAATTTTTCGGTTTTTTTTCCTTCAACTGACCAAGCTCGTTGTAATGGTTTCACGTGTACCAGGGTCCATGACTGTGAAAACAACTTAGTGCCAAAATCCCAGCATCCTCATCTGTTCTAGAAACTTTTTCCATTGAGTATTTTGATTGGTCAATAGGTAATGACGATTTACATGTCAACAACAAATAGAGTGTAGTGAAATTTAAAAGTGCGACATTGTCGTGTTAAACTCGTCTGACAAACAAATCGCTGAGTGCTTTATGGATGTTTTTGGTGCAGATAGTGAGAAAAAGGGTTGATTGTCGTGGACATGCTATATATCTCATGGTATTTACAAGTTTTCATTCATCTTTTCAAGTTGCGCTGAAAATTTGATCGGAGCTACTTCCACTTATTTGACAACTTGAAGCTCGTCTGAGGAGATGAAAGTCAGAAATTATATAAAAAAAAATCCTAGCAGACAGCCCCTGGTCTAAACAACCATCTGCTTTGAGAAATGAGTTTGACAGCAAATTATTCGGATAAAAGAAATCCGGGCACTCTTATTTCTTTTCTAATCGACTCTTTGGTTTTTAAACATGTCTGGGGTATATCCTTCTGTTATATATAATTCTGGTTTTCACACCTTGTCAACAAGCCCCGAAACAAACGAACTTTGGATTTTGACGCCTATGGAAGAATTAAATTTTACCCCCTCAAATGAGAAACAAAGTTGTTTCATTACCCTTCAGCAGTCTATTCAAGACATCCCCAAAAGTGATGTTTCAAAGAATATTGATTCCGAATAGCTTTAAAAAATAATTGAAACCAAAGGCTTACTTGAGCAGTTGCTGGCCTATGTGTCGGTTAGAAAAAAGGACACCCTGTACTTTGGTTATGTACAAAAATGTAGGAATCCGTATGAGGTCAGTACTGCGTCCATACCATTTAAGGAACACACAGACACAACATGGCACTTGTCGTGTAAGAGGAACTTTTGTTGTGTTTTGATTTGCGTTCTGTTTGTCCCAATATGTGCAAAGCGCATGCCTTCTACTGCCTACTTACAATGTGAGGATAACGCACATGTGCAATGCGTGCAAGATATTGGTCTCCTTACCATAACCAGACAATTGCCTGGAGATCCTACATTGTAACCACATACAACTTACTAGTCAAGTGTGCAACATACGATGCACTCAGTCACTCCCGGCCAGGGAAAACCTTGCATGTGACTTGCATCGACATACTTTCTTCGTAGTGCATTCCCACGTAGCGTCCATCGAGGCGCACATTGAAAAAAATAAAATGCACAAACTTGTTTTTGTCTCTCACCCTCCCTCTTTCACTATTACAATGCTATCCGTGAATCCAAAATTCAGTCATTGGTTTCATAAAGACAAATTTATGCAAAGTCACAAGAATCTGTTTTCTATATGTCAATCTTTCCTTCCACCGCTTGTTGTTACATACAAAATAATGCAAGATTGTTTATCAATACAATTCAGAATCCATTTCAATATATTGCGTAAATTTACATACCTAAGTCCTTCATTGAATAAAAATTTCATTGTGTAAACCTGAGTACAAATGTTTCAAAATATGTTCATATATTGTACAAAACTAATTTACCTGGAACTAATTAATCCTCATGCATATTTGTTATCGTGCAGAAGAATGATTATATTAGAATAACTAATGATAAATCATTGCCGGCATATATGCACAATTATTCATGGGTTCTAGGTTTACAAATAGACTTTAAACAATACACCTCAATGTTCTTCTCACTACATTATATTTATAAACTTGACAAACCAGTTTTGTTGGGGAAGAACATTCACAACACCCAGCAAAATATGAAATGTAGAAATTAAATACTTTGAAGAAATTTAAAAAGAAAATAAAAGTCTGGTTTGAACATTTGCATGGTAATGGTATAATGATGCATTGAAATGAATGTGTGTATTGGGAACATCGTACTGCAGTAACAGCTGTTTCCTGTATGTGTATAGAATTTACTGTTATTGGTATTGAAATAATTGTAAACTGATGTGTTCACATACATCTGTATCACTTTCTAGGATTTATTTGCCGGTAAATGGTTAAAATATTATTACCTAGTAAAATCAGTGTGAAATATTGCATGTCAGATTTAGGCACTGGGGTACATCTTGCACAATATCAATGTGTCTGGGGTATAACAGCGCTTTAACGCCTTAATCAGCTTTCCTCTAGTGCCTTAAATCCTAGTGTCATCATTGGTGTATGTTTCATCGAATTTGAATGATTCTAGCTTGTATAAATTGTGTAAGAAGTACTTCAATTAGACTTTAAAGTAATCATAACCTTGCATTTTTTTCTCTTTACGTAAGATTTTAGCCATTCATGTGAACAGGCCTGGTACTTTTCAGGTCTGTGTCTGCACTTGCGCAGTGTAGTTGATATTATATCTTTAATTTTTAATTATTTCAGAATTTCATGAATCCTATGTTTGCTGAATTAGAAGCTAGAGTAAAAGAACATGAGAAGATTTTGGATAAAATGAACGAGTAAGTGTTAACAGTTTTACATGTTTCATGATATTATTTATGATACCTGCTTAGCACTAGACACTTAACAGTTTAATATGATAACAGTCACATGATTCATATTAATATCATGCATGATATTTAGTAGGTTAGAAGATTATAGAATCAATTTTTGGCTTGATGTCTTGATGTTTCTTTGACACATTTCTAATTGCGTCCTAGTAAAAATTATATCAAATATCACATGGCGTTTCCATACTGAATAAAATTGTTTAAATTCTAAATCTCATCATTGTGTCGTATATTGTAGTGATATGCAGAAGGAGAATGCTGAGCGAGCCAAGGAGAGAGACCAGGCACATCTTCCAGTTCCACTCAAGGGGAGGTAAGTTATAATAAACTATGTGTAATGATTGAGAACAACTTCTTAGTTATAAATATGGCCCTCATCTTTGGTCGGTTGGTCTATCTGTCTACTTTGAGGTCAGTAGGTCAAGGTCACTGTGACCTTTACCATTTCAACTATTGGGCTGCCATGGGGACATACATGTTTAACAAGAATCTCTTGTTTGCAGTAGTAATTCATAGCTTAAATCACCCATACTAGCTGGTAACTGAGCAAATATTTTGATGTGTCAACTGACTGCCATATTTATAACTATCACATGTATTATTACAGTGGACAGGAACTGGGTGAGGTGATGAAAACTGTAGAAGAAATGATCATGTATGAAATAGATGAAGATGCTGATAAAGAAGAAGAAAAGGTTTGTGTTATTCTAGTGTTTTTGAGGGATTGATATTAGCGGTATCCCTCTTGTCAAAGGGAGGGGGATAAGGGGTCCTTTTCCAATAAATTGTGTTATCAGCTTATTGCATCTTTGTATTTATATCTCCTGCAAAGGCGAAGGGAATATGGTAATGGTAGACTTCATTCCGCCAGTCTGTCCATCTGTGCAAGTTTCTGTGAGCAACTCCTCCTACATTTCTTAAGGGTTAAAGACAAAATTTTCCTAGATTAACTACAATTTGGACCTTCAGCACATATTGTCAGGATTTTCTGATACAACCATCTGTTCTGAGTTATGACCCTTTGTTAAATATCTTCTCTTTGGTGGAGGATATGGCAGTCTCTGAGTGCTTCTTGTCTAAAGAAATTGTGATGTTTCTGCTAAACCAATAAAAGGGATACAAGTATAGCTTGGCCACATTGACATGAGCCTGACCTATTGATTAGCATAATTTAACAGTCGAAATATTCTCTACGCTTACAACACTGAGTGTATGTTTTCATAATCGGGGAGTATCACGAAAACGCACGAGATGTAATACAAACACAAATCTGAAATACCGATATTGCACAATTTGCTGACGGAAATTGATATATTCAAAGCAAGAACCTTGTAATATATTCTTGCATAAAGGTCAGGTCCAGGTCAAAATAGCCATGCTATACCTAGTACATATGAGTTTTCATGTATTTGTACATTATGTTATACTGATAGGATAAAGAAGAAGATACTGCTACAAGTTTTATGGAGATCTGGGCTGAAGCACGTAGGAAGAGGATGCAAGGTGATGAGGAGGCCGAGGAGGCTGAAGAAGTCGTAGAAGAGAAACCTAAACGACGAGCACCTGTCAATAAGGAGTAAGTTGATCATTTATAATTATATGTGTCAGATTTATTTGATGCTTATTTCTATATGATCATGCAGAAAGTGAGGGACAGACTGATGGCTTAAATGGGTATGAGTAAGGTAGATAAATTGGGTTGAACACAGGGCTACAATAGAAAAGAATGGATGAGAAAGAAAAGAGAAACATTGAAAAATAGCCGGTCAATGATTTATCAGACAATTATCTAGATTACAAATTGAATAAGATCACCGCATGTATTCAAATAATATTGTAAAAAAATATCAGTTGGCATCAATTACTTTTCCAGATTTATATATTTCTAGCTTTATTTGCAAATTTCAGACATAAAATGCAGATAAAGAAGTTAGATGATCATGGTAATGCAGCTGTTACTGCACACAGTCTAGCTGCGTATGTATCTTGTCTGAAAGAAGATCATCTCAAGAAGTTTACTACAAAAATCACAGCTGATTGTCAACTCTGGCTCACCAAAATGTTCAGGTAAGTCTTGTCATATATGATTGTCTAATTGTTTATTTACCAATGCACTCAAATAATTATTTCATTTTCTTAGATCAGTGATCTGTTGTTTAGTTTAGTAAAGGGTTTTGTGGACAAATACCAATTAAAATTACAGTTGACTTGTGACTCTTTGATAATGTGGGGTAAATATACATTCGACTGAATGTCTGGGGATTTTCAATTGTTTTACTTGATGTCACTGGTGGCTCTTCGTCATTGATTGTCTGTCCACAATGTGCCTGTGTAGACAAGAGAGGCTTAATCTTCATGAAACTTCGTTACAATGATCATCTCATCAAAATCCAAACTATTGTCAATAAAGCATTTTCACATGACATAAGAATGTTCCATTTACATTGTGTTTGATATACAACAAAATAAAGCTGTAGCACTATTTCATTCATTGATTACTTGTATCCAATCGGGGCACCTCAGATGATTCTGATCAAATCACCTCTCGGACGTAAATAGAATGTCATCATTATTCAAACGGTTCTTACCTTAATAGTTTTTTTGGTGAAGACAGGTAAAAAATGGAACTTGTGGCACTGATTAAACATCTTAGGCATACATTAACATATATTTGTATTTGGTGGAGATTATTGTATTGTCAATTTGATGTATATACTGTTTTGTCTGTATGTTAGATATGAAGAAGCATCAGTATATCACCATGAGGAAGCTAGGGACGGTCTTGTACGTGTTTGTCGTCTCGCCTTATATCAGAAATATCCTAAATATGTCACAGAAGGTTTTGAAGCTCTGTATTCACGACCACCAGTCATATATCTTAGTGCTGCTGCTCCACCGTCGCTTAGCAACTATCTTTGCTTACAGGTATAACTATTTATAGTTTTTAGCTTGTTTGCCATATTTGATTAAGGTTTGTCTTGGAATTATTTCAAAATTAATTTATTACACAAATTTAATTAATTAATTTGCTCCTCTTGCAACCTTCTACGAATTAACAACTTTATGCGATGAATGAATGCAGTAATTGATATGGAGATAAAGTTGGTTGAAGTTCTCTAAATTGCGTTTTGTCTGTTAATTACAAAGGTAATATCCAGGAATGTTAAAACTACTATGTATCAACATCATTATGATTTTGCTAGACATGTAATTAGGTACTGTATGTTGTACGATGACCTTTATTTTTCAGTTGGGTTTACCGATGTCGTCAATATGTTCAGTGCCCTGTAACTCCTTGTTTGGTTCCAACACAAAAATGGTAAGTTGATATCACATGTATTTAGTTGAAATAGTTTTGTTTGGCTAGTCGTGTATATTGTTTGTATACTATAGCTTGTTGAGACTCCACTTGTGGTATGGCCTGATCTCCAGGAACATCTCAGTAGAAAGTAGAAGTAGTTTTACTCAAAACAAAACTGAAGTTCAAGCTTTTCGATTTTTACTGTAATAATCTAAGAATAATGTTTCTTTTTTCTATGCCAATTTTGAGATAGCTATAAAGATGCATTGCTAAGAGATTTAGCTGTGATGGAGATGGTCCGGGAGGTCGGGGCCAGATATTACTCTTCATAATATAGTTCATATCATTCACATACATATTCTGATCAATCTATCTAGTATTTATACCAGTATTATTGTTTGTACCATATTTATCTGTGATTAAAATGGTTTTCCTAGTAGATAATAAACATGATAAAGAAATGGTATTGCAAAATTAAGTACAAAAATGCTATATACTGCATGATAACTACTGTAAATACTCAGCCATAAGTCGTACAAAAACAGTCCTGAAAAAAATTTAAGTCACCCCACGACTTATGGATGAGTTTACTACACTCCTCCCGATTTTGTTGGAAAATCACTTCATTCCTCCCGACTTTATCTAAAAATGATCACATCCCCCTGACTTTATCTGAAAATGACCACATTCCCACCAACTTTGTCTGAAAATGACTACACCCTCCTAATTTTGTCTGAAAATTACTACCCTCCTCCCAATTTTGTCTGAAAATTACCACATTTCCACCAACTTTGACACTGGGCACATGATTTCAGCTTTCACAAAAATTCAAAACTATACATGCGACCTATGAAAGGGTTTAGAAAAAAACCTTGATTTTTCATTCAAAAGTCCCCTTGCGACTTGTGGCAGCATACGACTTATGGCTGAGTATTTACGGTATCCATCAAAATTTTAGTATCAATATGCATCAACAGTTTATTCATATCTATAACATATTTATTACCAGAGTCCAAATAAACATGAGAAAATGGTAAGTTGTAAATAATATTATGACCAGTAATGTTACGCTTGGTTGTTCTGTTCTATTCTATTCCTTTGTGCTTTTGTTGGGATCTATGAATGAGTGGTTGATGTAGGGATATATATTTTACTCAGCATGAGGGAATAAGCTATTGCATGGTTATATACATGTACAGGGTGTAACAAAAAGTTTGTTCTCAATGTTTTTAAAGTTTCAATGATGTCAGAAGACCGTCAAATTTTCAGGTTAAATTCCCGATAGTTCTACCTTTGTTCTAATCTTTCTTGCATTAAATGTAGCTATTAGAGTGAGAGAGTTTAAAACTGTACTTTGTTTACATAGCTAAGATAAACTTTAGTAGAATATAGTTTTTGAGAAAACAACATTTTTAACACCCTGTATACCAGTTTTAATATCATAATTGAATGACCAAACCCTTGTCTATGTTGATATATTTACATATATTTAAGAATGAAAAATTTAAGCTTGAATAGTTCTAAAATTCTCATCTTGCAGCTGAACTACACTTTCTGCAATATTTGTAAAAACTTTTGATTTAAAAACTGTTTGTTTGCCCGGAATTGAAGTTAATGAATAAAACAACCATATTTGTATTGAATATAGTAATCATGTATCTAAGCTTGGCACCACTGTAATCTGCTTTATGACTAAAATATCAAACTATATCTGCACTAATGAGTATAGTCCAGTTAGGATATTTTGAGAGTGATGTAGCCATTTAATGTGTACCCAAAAGGTTACAACCATTGCATAAACAGGTGGAGTTAAGTTAAGCATTGAATTGATACTGCACATATGTGAACAAGCCTTATCTTTATATGGTTTTACACCGTAATATATAATGGATTCTACTACTGTGTCACTCTATTTGTACCCTAACTCGACTGTTTACTCACTATTATACATATATCCTGGCACAATGTCTATCAGTATATCGGTAACTAAACATGGACAAGTCATTTATGGTGCAGTTCAACCACTGTAGACCATCACATTTTGGTAGTGGCATATGTTTGCCATTTTGTTTGAGGTTGTTGCTCTACAGAGGTTAAATTTGTAGTAAACATAGGCTTCAGGAAATTTAGGTGTTGTTATGAAGATTGTTGCTCTACAGAGGGCAGCTCTGGAGAGGTTATACTGTACTTGTATCTTACAAAGTTATTATATGATGGTTATGGTCACTTGGTGATTCATACAGTCACATGGTTGAACATTTTCAAGATTAATTATGAACTTTCCGTAGATGGAGCATATGCATATATTGGAGACCCTGGTATGTATAAAACCAGCCTTTTCATCATCAAGGCACATTGAAGTGTTACTGTCAGATTGCAATAGCAAGTTTCTTGTTGGTGTGGTCGGTAACGGGTTATGTTTTTGTAAGGGAACTTTCAGTTGACTGCTTAAATACTTCTCCCCCCCTCACTGGTGTATGCATTGTGTGTGTAACTTCATGGTCGCTGCATGGATCCTGTAGCATGTGATGTATACATTAAATTTGATATGTAAACATTGCCACACATAGTTGCTTTCCAGAAGAGATTTATAATTCAAACAAGGGTTTCACTGTATGGTCTGATTCTCATGGCTCATTTTCATTTTTTACTGAAATTTACCATTTGTATCCATAATAGATGTACTCCTGTTTCTACATTATAACTTTCACTATCAGTCAGAATTCTTTGGTCCAAAATGTTATAGTTTATAAATAACAAAATAAGGGTCAAATTTTCTATTCAAGGGCCAAACATGACTAGTTTTCTGATATTATATTTGTCATATAAACAAGGGTTGTTCTGTCACTCAAGTGTGATGTTAATTATTACATAAACTTTCTATTTCTTAGAAGTGAGCACACTTAATCATGTTTTGTTGTTGTGTGGGATTAGTAATAGTATCACAAATCTTACACATCTTACTCTTCATAAATCCAGAGGATTCCAATACGTGTATACTCATTTATCAGTTCCTTCATTTTCTGGTACCTGTGTTTGGGGATTGGGAACAGCACTGGTTGTTTGAGGATATTTTAACTGTGTATACTTACTTTGTTCTTCCATTGTTATCAAATTTTCAGTGTAATAATTTTAATCTGAACCTTACTTTATCTTTACAGGAAGTCATAAATTTGTAAATTGTACTTGTGAATTCTATGTTTGCAGGATGTTGAAATATTAGAAAAGCTTATCCTAGATGACAAATCTGCAGCAAAGACACCAGTTGCCTTGGTTGCTTACGCAGGTAATGTTTGTAGATGTTGTATCATCTCAGTAAATAGGGAGTGTTTGCTTGCATATCCTCAAAAATACCAATATTGACTTTTACAGGCTTGGTATGCATTTAATTAATACTAAGCATGCTCTTGTTCTAATAAATTGGCATAATTTTGGAAACTGCCGATAGATTGTGTATGACATGATTATCTATCAGTGCCTCTATTTTTCTCCAAACATATGTTAGTCCTTGATGGATATGTATGCATGGTATAAACTTCTATTACATTAGTGTATATTATGTATATTACAGGTACACCAAATGGTGGACATGTGGACAATCTTGAGAAAATAACTGATTTATGTAAGAACCACAATATCTGGGTACATGTAGAAGGGTAAGTCAAACGTTTTACAGTCTTTTGTTGTCTTACGTCTGTATGTCTGATATCTCACCCTTGCAATCGCCTAATGTCTATCAACAATCACCAATTGGCCTGTGCAACATTTAAGTTGTCATAGATTTTACATAATTTTTAAGAAACTGTGTGAAGACTTTATAAATATGATACATTTTCACTAAGGGAGTTGAATGGACTTCCATTTTGCAAGCTTGTATATGTACCTTCTGTAGATCATACAACATTGACATGAAAATTTATTTTCTGCATTTTAACCGGTTTGAGTGACTGTATGACTTGTACATTTCAGAGATAATTTAGCGACCATGGCGTTTATCCGACCACCATCCAATGTAACTGATGCTAGATTTGGTGACAGTTTTACATTATGTATGGGTAAATGGCTGGGTATACCTGCTCTACCTTATACTGTATCCTTTATCAAATTCATATACTTGTATACATTTTTTGCTGCAAAGGGTTTGAGGGTCTAGCAATATTGTTACAAATAGTATTTTAACATAATTGAGTTGCTATAGAAATATCTGATAATTCATTAAGTATCATTAAAACAATAAAAAAGGACCTGTTACAGTCAAATATACTGAATATTGTTATAGATGTTAAAAAGATAAAAGGTCTTATTTTTGACAAGTGTATGTTCAACTTCAGTTGATTTAACATTACCTTACTAATCAATTGAGTCACAAGTTGGCTGTTAAAATGGCACCACTTGTAGCCACAGCTAATTGACTGCCCTCTCAGGTACAGTGGGTTATTTTCATTTATGAAATAATTGAATGATTAACAGTGGTATGATCCTTGACGTTTGTATAGACATTGTTCAAAGTGGCTGATCCTACATTAGTACATGCAGCATCGTTGATGACATTTAACCCAAACTTGAAGTTAAACTGTCTACCATTATGGGTGGTACTACAAAGTTTGGGTATAGAACAGATAGAACAAAGAATCTCAGACTCGTGTAAACTGGTAAGGTTCCTGACTTTCACATTTCACTGAATTTCACCATTTTATCAGATAACTGTCTCAACTTTTCAGTTCTGGTTTCAATTGTTTTCATCACTATTTTAGATCAAACACTTTGCTTTCATGAATATTGCTACTACATATATTGTGCAAACAGTACACTAAGTCTTATGAATTTAATCTTTTTTTCAAAATTTTGCTTAAAATTGTATTCATATTGGTAGGGTTGTTATACACTTGCAGCATCTATACTAATAAATTTTTCGAGAAAGATGTTAGAGTAAATAAAAAAAAAATTCTGATACGCCTATTAAAATACTATGAAATGTTAAAAATTAATTTGAAATTTAAGATTTTAGTATACCTCTGTTTGTTAATAAAACCATGAATTTAAGATAAAACTGGTACATGAATGTTTTCAGGCTGAATTTCTGTTCGAGGAATTGGAGAAATGCAAAAATATCAAACAGTTTGTAAGTAGAATTTTGTATATTCATTTAAAGGACAGGCTGAATACTGTTGATAACATTTTGTAAAGTCATTGAAAATTATTTAACTAAGTTGGATAATATAGAAAACTGCTTTGAAATTCTTACACAAAATAAATTGTTTAAGTTTTGTGACTATGGATTGAGAACATATTTTATACATGCTTACATAGGGCCTTTTAGTTGTTTCTTAGGTGAGTAATTCATCCCCGTCTTGGTGCATATATGTCATTTACTTGATAATGGGTAGAAATAATTATTGATCTAAACCTGATATTAAATTTTTTTTATGAATTTTTGTTGTTTCTGCTATGAAGAATATCTGTTAAATCTGCTAGCTGGTTATGTACATGAATGTTTGATGGTTTATATTTGTAGAGTGTGGATACAGGCAAGAAAAATGAGAAAGCTATCAGATCGATCGGTGAACTTATATCTAAAGCTATAGCATCACTGGTAAGTTATATCTCTCAGCTTGTGCGACTTTTGCTTACTAGGGTAGGAGTGACTTTTCATTTGCATCACTGCGATGCATGAATTTATTTCGTGCGAGCAAAGTGTAATCACCATAATGAGCAGAGTGATATTTCACTTGCATTATAGGGCTTTCTTGCGGAAATGATTGGTGGAAAACCCCTATTGTATATTAATAAACACTTATTTGTAACATTAGTAACAGGTACAGCAGAACTTTGATCACAGTCCATTCAAACAAATGGAATCATCCTGTGTAGGTCAAAATCAGGGGTGGACATGATCCCCACTGCTTCTTTTTTTTGGTGAATAAAATCCCAATTGTTGGTTCGACAAAATATACAAACCTGAGCAATTGAGATTTATGTCCAGTTGAGATTTTATCTGTTTACCTATGTGTTAACTGCATGTAAAGAATAATATTTAGTTTTTGCAATGAAGAAATAAGTTCATGATATAACTATTATAGTATTTCGTACAACTACATGCACTTTGATGATAATGTATGATATTGTGCTATATTACAGTTGATATTTGAGATGGTGACACCTACTCTGGTGTTCAGATATCAGGAGGATGTATCAGATAAACAAAGTAAGTTCTTGTAGAATATATACTTTTTATAGCACTGACAAGTCACTGCAGTTAGCATTCAATGTATGGGTGTATAGTACGCCCAGGATAATGTGATGTTTACAAACATTGGCCGGATTAGTCTACTGTTGCAAAATTGGTTACTTAAACACATACATTCAATTATATACTAAAATAACACTGATAGATCGTGTACACTTGGTTTTTTCACCTATATGGCTTTAAATTTTACTGCCTTTCTTGTTATCCTTGGTGCACTATCGGATGAGTATATTTTTAAGTTCTCAACTGAGTGAATGGTCCTATAGCCAGATCCCACAATGGGATAGCAATCAATGAAAAGTTTAAACCAAACAGAACTCATTTTGTACATTACCAATTGTTTGAACAGATATACCTAGCTTTCACAAAAATTGAAAAGTCTACAGGCGACCTATGAAAGGGTTCAGACAAATACCTAGATTTTTTATTCCCCCCATGACGGCTGTGTGTGACTTGTGGTCGATCATTTATGGTAGGATTCTACACATTGTTTACCCTCCCACTACCTTGTTATTACAGAGGTAGCTGTTGCACCATATGCTGTAGGTACACATATCACTGTAGATCCTGATGTTGAGGATGCTGAGGAAATCAAGAAACAGAAATATTACGATGCATTAAACATCTGGGTAAGCTGACTTTCTCTTATAGATAGGACTTTCCTGCCTCTATACAGTAGTTATACAGTTTGCCTTAATCTCTTGGAGCTTCTGAAATAAGTCCAAAGCTCAAAATTAAGAATTTTCTCAAATCAAAGTCAGAGTTTGAGACATATCCCAAGATTGAGTTTTTTCAAAAGTTGAGTGCAGTCTCACGTTAAACATAATTCATAAGATATGCAATCATATCTGAACTGAGATTTAGCTCGGAGCAAGATTTCTCAAGATATTGGAGCAAAATGTGAATGTTTATCATCATAGCAATGGTACTGATTTGGAGCTATCTTAATCCTTTTGTAAATCTGTTTAATTTTGTATAACATTTAACATACATTGTTTAAATTGATTTTATACTCACCTCTAACTAGCATTTACCATAATTTATTATTATTAAATATTTCTAGTTGTGTGAGACATTGGTAGCAGAGAATCCTAATGTTGAGATTACTATGGTAGAAATGGAACGTCAAGGTGTATGTATGAAGTTTGCACCACTAGAATCTGCTCAAAGTAAGCCAGGCTCATGTTCTTACTATATTATAACAACACACACACGAAATTTAAAAATTAGGAATATAGTGTGCAACCCTATATTTTTGCCAAACCAGAGGCCTAAACAACATTGTTTCATAATAAACTAAGTTTTAAATAAAGAAAATCCTCCAGAACAGACAAAAGTCAACATAACTTTGCAATTTCTTGAAATATTTTCCTCCAACAATTTTGATTTTGGTCAGATGACTTTAATTTTTCATGAATGATAAATCCGGAATTCTGGATTAATCAGGAAAAATGAGATCCCTGATTTACACATGAATAACAGATCCTCTCAAGAGACACATTTAAATTTCTTCATGGAGATACATTGCTAAACAGTTTGATCAACTGTCTGTTGTCCATTTCAGAAACTCCAAAAAATTGAATGAAACTTTAAAAATAATATAAAGCAAATAATTATGTAGGGAAGCTTTTAATTGTTTGGGCTGGTTAGTACTTTTTTGGTAACACTGCATAAATGTTCAATTAATTGACCAATTTATTGTTCAGCATAGATTTCAAGTAGATTTCATTCATATTCTGTTATTTCATATTTTCAGTTATTGGAACAACAAAAGAGGATTTACAGAAATTTATTGGATCAATAAGTAGACAATTGGTAAGTGGTTGATACAATACATCTGATATGCTCTCTCTCTCTGTAGGGAGTACTGTTTGTTATGACAAACCAAACTTGGATTGAATTACAAATACTGTTGAATCTCCTAATGTTTAGTCAGTTTTTTTCAAAGTCTAGATGTTGTTTCTTCTTTATCTGTACCAGTGCTGTCTCCTAAAGATTATGTTTATTTTTTTCGAAAGCATTTTGCTATTTTTCCACTCTCTCCAAAAGTTTGAGAATTAACTGTCAATTGTTTTCTTTTGAAATAATCTGGTACCATAAATTACATGTATTTTTTTGTATAACATAGAAATTAAGTAAGTAATTACTTTATTTGTAGTAGATTTGGTGTTATAACAATTTTCAATATGGTCTACAAAGTAGAAAATGGATGAAGAAAGACAATGAAACGTCTGTGAACTGTTGTTGTATATTTTATATTTCTAGGATGTACTAGACGCTACAACATTGAACTATCAGAAATTCCGACTGGTAGCAGCAGACCATGAGAATCTTCAAGTTGTTGACGTGACAACATGGGCGGGACTTGGTGCTGTGCAGTAAGTCATATAGATTGTATTGTAACTTTTTATGACAGTACAAATGTATCAATGATGGTGTCATATTTTATTAGACAGTTAGTCATCTATTCTGATTTATGCAATTGTTCTTATGAAAAGTATTGTATATCAAGAGATAAGGTCAGATCCCATGAACGAGTTTCAGGACTTTTGCCCCTTTCATAGAACTTCAAAGGTGCATTAAGTTTTGCCTCTGTCTGTGACTTGTTTTATCTGTCCAGTTTATCCCTTTCTGTATTTAAACTTGGTCACTATTTGTTCAGTACACAGTATGGCTCCGTGATCACTGACTCTGTCTTGTCTGTATGAGACATACTGTAAACCTAGAAATTATTTCGCGCGATTTAAGTTCGCGGTTAGTAAAAATCCGCGAAATTAAATAGCCGCGAACATGTCCAGGACAAGAAAAACGTGAAAGTTTCTCGTTTTTAAAGGAAATTCATCATTTTGGTACGACGTTTATAAGACCGTATTATAAGTGCTATTTTGTCAAAATATGGAATGTTAAGTGTATGTACTTTTTCTGAATAAAGCCTTTTATGATCACGGTACAATAATGAAAACACTTTAAAAAACATTCTTGTAAACGTGTTAAACAATACACTCAATATATGAACATGCGTGTAAATAGCGCTGTTTTTTACCGGGTATGTCATTATACAAAATGACTGACAGTGTTAATAAAACTGTGAAAACATTACCAGCGTAGTTTTCAGTTTGTGTCAACAAATACAATAGGTAACTATCTACATCATAAAGAGTTTGAGAGGGTTTAACGAAGGTGAGAAGTATAATTAAGGAGCAATTATATACGAACCGAGCAATGTATGTGACAGGTTATAATATCAATAATTTTGTCACTATGCGATTTAGTGTTCGCGGAGTTCGCGGGAGACTAAAATACGCGAAAGTTTGTAGCCGTGAATATGCCGACAATCGGCAAAACGCGAAAATTTGTAGCCGCGAAAGTTTCTAGGTTTACAGTATAGTTACATCGGACAGTGACTTGTTTTATCTGTCCAGTATTTTTCCTTTTCTGTATTTAAGCTCAGTCACTATTTTTTCAGTAGGCATCGAAACAAAGGAATGCTTACATGAATAGATGGGTTTAAAGTGTTATGGCTTCATGAACACTGACAGTGTCCTGTCTGTATAAGATTTATAGTTAAGTCTGACAGTTTAGTGAATTTGTTATTCTTATGTTCTGCATTGTTAACTATTTCTTTATACTAAGACAATTTATTGATAACAGGGGACTTTAAATAAATGCCATATCCTTTACAATATGCATGTATGTTGATTTACAGATACGTGCCTAGTGCATACCTGACAGAGGGTGCAGACATGAATGA
Source organism: Spisula subtruncata (assembly GCA_963678985.1). NCBI lineage: Eukaryota > Metazoa > Mollusca > Bivalvia > Venerida > Mactridae > Spisula > Spisula subtruncata. The sequence goes on along the minus strand of OY787660.1, from coordinate 73,500,403 downwards.
TGAGATTGCCAAATCAGAAATCAACAAATTAAACATTGAACTGGTGCAGAAACTCAAATCTTCAGATAATGCTTTCTCATTAGGTAAATATATTTGTTAAACTACTAACAGGTTTATGTATTTTGTAACCCCCAACAAGCTTGGCCAAGCTCAGTTTGTAGAGTGCTTGATTTTTCATGCTTTCCATGACTGAATGTGTTTTGACAATGTGACTAAGAACTATGACTAAGAACACTACAAGCAATCACGCATTTTCCTGATTTGTTAGTATAATATTTTAATTTGTGTGTTTGGTTTCAGGTTATGCTGACAATGGTATAGCATGTGTAAAGTTTGGATTGATCACAGAGGATACTGATGTTCATGAACTGATTGGTACTGTACAAACTGTCGGTCGGGAAGTAGAGGAAACATCCAAAGTATGTCCTATGTTTTATACACTTAAATTTATTGAGTATACTTCCTATACATATATTCCTAGTCCACTGCTCTCACTTTGGGTAACTTGTCAATAAATCTCTGCAAGGGAAAAGGTCTAGTGTCCAGCCTTTAGTCCAACACTTTCTCAATGCTCGGCAATCAGGAAAACTAAAAAGTTGCTTGTATAGTTCTTGATGTGATCATTGATAGGGGATTTAAATAGCCCCGCGCAGCGGGGCTATTGAAAATACCCAGACCGTTAACAGGCGAACGTGCATATCTTCGATGAGTTTCTGCCGGTACTAATGCTTTCAAAAAAAGTTATTTCCGGTCAAAAATTTCAGGCAGTTTTCCGAGGTGAATAGTCCTTGGATTATAAAAAAATAGTAAGCTGTAAACGGTTGAGCCTATCGTTATCTTTCGATTAAATATAATTTTTAAAAAATGTGTAATAAATAAAAAAAATATTTTTAAAAAAGCAAAGGGAAGTAAGAAATACGCTACTGTAGATACTCCGTTTTACGTGTCACTAGCCACCCAAGCTTTTGCGAGATTTTCATGCGCCCATTGCACACGGAAGATGTTTTAAGAATCGTCAAAAAATAAAGGTGAAATTTCCATTTAAATAGCCGATTTATCATGACAGTACTCGATCTCCGAGGAAATTGGTCTTTAATAGACATTTTTACGTAGTTTTACAATGATCATACCAGATGCTTGAACGTAAGTAGGCTACAATTCGTTCCATGTCAACAATGCAAATCAACAATTCTATAGCTTGTCAAAGCAATGTTTATGAGATTATTTTGTTACTGTCAGTGTGTATAATACTTATGTACCAGTTAGTTTCATCCACAGCACCCCAGCCCCGGGTGTAGGGGCGCTCCGGGATTTTGAGTTGTCAAAATTAACAGCCCTTCAGCCTTCTACGGCCTACAGGGAAGCTGATGGTAAAATCTCATTTCAAAATCGCATTTCCCATGACATCTACCGGTAAATATTGTCTCTAGGCTATTGGTATTCGCAGAAAAAATCCTAAATTTCCCCTGCCTTGGGGGGTAGCTGGATGGTAAAAACATGGCCTATCTGCCATGGATCCCTGTGGTCGGGAGGAACTGTGGATGCAACTGACTGGTGCATTAATTATTTGTGGTGGACAAACTTGTGTATTAGCAGGGTCCATACGTTGTCGCTTATGTAATATCTTCAATAAAGTTTACTTAAGCCTACTTCAGACGTTAATTATCCAAAACAAATAACTATCGCATATCTATTTCAATGGATTGATTCCGGATTGATCACCATCGGTAGCTGGAGTTCGGTTCGTGGGAGTATGGAATTGCGGAGCACAATTGTGTGATGTTTGTTGTGGTCTTGTATGATTGACTAGGCCCCCAATTAACGTCATACGGTGTCGCTTTTGCTATATCTTCAATTTTCCAAGGCTTGAAGCTGATCCGATACTATGGACTGGACGAAATATGGTTACAGTAGGTTTAGAAATTTCCCCTGGACTAATTGAAACTGCTCTCAAGAATACAGTTAGTAAGTTCAATATTGTGACATCCGGGGTCAAAAAATGTGTCACTAGGTCAAGTCCTAGAAATTTCTTGTCACTGTAGACAATAGAGATAAAAATGTTGGTCTTTTCTTGATGAAATTTCTACAGAATAAATGATTTCATTATAATCTAGGTCAAGTTCAATTATAGGTCTTCCGGACCGGGGTCCCTGATTTTTTGGCTACCCGACTTCCCAATGATCGCTGATAACATGTGGGACTGACGATCTGGCGGACTAAAAAAAGTCAGTCTGACTGTCAGATGGACTTTTTTCTGCTAAAATCAACAAATGCAGTTATTCCCTTTTAAGGCGGCGTTTACACCTTAAAAGAAGGTTTTCCTTGTTTCCAAGTCCTTTTATCATGATCTCAGTGTAAGACTTTGTTTTCCGGTTGTCATTTACCAATAATTCAATCGTTTTAATGCACAAAGTTTCCCCTTTTCCCTCGCGAAATCATCAAGACTTCAGAAAAAGAGTACAAAAACACCAAGTTAGAAAAATGTTTCAGCTTTGCGATTGGCCTAAGAATTTATTATCGAGTCGACCAATCAAAATATGTCTTACACAAGACACCGCATTGTCGCAAAACCAGTCTTTCTGTACGGGTGTCCGCCTAATGATGGTTGAAAATTCTTGAGAAACATAGGAGTTGAGCACAGAATTAATTGCTTACGCTGCCTGCCCACACATTTGTGGCTATACCCAAATATAATAACGAATGATTCTGAAGCCTGGTTAATAAGTGTAGAAAGCATGAATATGCCAGCACAAAACATAGCATTTCATGAAAAATGCCCAATGCAAACTGAACTTATTGACCGGAAACTTTTTTTATGTATTTTTAGTAAATGTGACCATGAACCCAAATACAATCCCAAGCTAGGTATCCATGCAAGCTTGCTATATACAAAGTATCATTAAGATCAGCCTATCCAAACTTCAAGTTATTGACCGGAAACCCCTAGTTAAAAATTGTTCGACATCGCTGCCCGTCATCTAGTCCGGGACCAATTGTCCCAATCTTATAAAGCAGGATTTTTCGTTGGAAAACCTGAAAAAAATACATGCGATAATGTACCCAGGAAAAAACGTACCCACGACAGAAACTGAAATTGTTCAATTCATTGGACGGCTAATTGAAAAGTCTGGGTACCCTTACAGAAAATATTCTCTCTGACAAATGTGTAACATGTATGCGGTTAACATGTATCAAATATGAAATGAATATACTGCGAATGCAGTCTTAAAGGGACTGCGTCACGTTTTAGCGTATGGCAAAAATCAAATAAAATTGTTAAATATTTACTATATTTGGCATAGATGCCTGTATATCCCATAAATAAGCACACTGGTATAAATATAACTTGTGAAACATTATTTAAGTATTTTACCTAAAAAAATTCTATACCATATATCTGAAATATAGCTTAGCAATTACCCAACATCTATTTAATCCCCGTTTAGGCGGTGCCTTAGTTCATATTAATACATTTACTGTTTCAAATTAACTTGTATTTGGGAATACCTCCCTGTCAGGTTGGCCAATGAGATCCTTAGAGAGATAAATCTCCATTCAAGGCAGTGCCATTGTCCATATGTACTGAGGGTGTTTTGTTGGAATGTTTAAGCTGCTCTTAGTTTAGATATCACAGATTTATAATGAATGTATATTTTTGTTACATTGTAGTATTTCGAGACAATGTCAGAGTTGATACAGAAAGGTATTGAGGAAGCCAATAAAGATTTGATTGTAGAGAATCAACATAAACTTCAACAAGAGGTAAGTTGATGTGTGTAATAAGGACTAATTTAACATACCATTTCTACAAAACTTCTCAGACCTATGTAGTTATTTTCTGATTTATTTTGAACTTAGTGGTTTCTTCATGATTTACATTTGAAAACTTTATGAGTGAATGTTGACTTTGTTAAAATCTGGAAGCGTAGCCTGTTTCATGCTGTGAAATTGTATAATTAGGTTTTTTATCTCGGAGCTTTTTGCACCCTACAAGTGTTGTTCTGTTTGTTATAACACTGTATGACTGTATGATGTTGTTATTTATAGGGTGTGTTACGACAGATACCTATGATCGGTTCCATGGTCAACTGGTGGTCACCGGCACCCAAAGATCTAGTGAGAGGTCGAACATTTAACCTGGTCGATGGTAAGTCTTCTATTCTATACACTTAATATTACCAAATGCATCAATATTCATTTAAATCTGACTTATTCGACTTGATAAGAACAATGTTTTTATCAAAAATTTAAGATCCACCTCTTGTATAGCCTGGTGGTAGAGCATCGTGTTCAAGTGTGATCATGAAAAGATAAAAAATATTAATTTTCATGATAATTATCTAGATTCTTTAAAATTAATTGAAATAGCATGATCGCCTAATAAGCAGTCTTGGAAAGTGACTAGTTAAGCAGATCCTGTAAGAACTTCATTCCCAACCAGCCTAAAACAAGAACATTGTAAGTTTATAAAAAATGTACAAATTTGAAATCTTATTTTTAGACATATGTCCTGTACCCCATTTACTCCCATATAATTGAGTCACATGTCCATTTTAAATCTCATTACTCTTATATAAACTTGATATTCACTATATGCAATATGTTCACAGGTACCATAGTTAGTACGGAGGAAACATACAAGTATAAGATGCAGATACAGTCAGGTAACAGTCCGACCACGTCACCTAGATCACGTACAACATCGTCTAGTTCCGGTGTATCTATGGGTAGTGTACGTAGTGCTAAATCTCCACAACAATTAGATCTATCAACCACATCATCATCGTCTCCCGGGACTAAAACAGCTGGTGATATCAAAGCTGGACTCATGCATTCTGTGAACGAGGGAGATTTATCGGAGGGTCAGGAATCGCTACCTTCACCTAACGGAAATCTTAGGTATGGTTCTTTGTATTAAGCCTGGAATTATCTAGCCCCTTTACTGTATATCTAGTCGAGTGTTTCCCACCCAACTAGAGATGAACTGATTGATATTCAAGCAGTAGTCTGATTGCTATACACTAAGCTTATTTAAGAGCAATGAGTCTTTCGGCAAAGTGCCAGGATTCCTTGTATGAGGCAACTATCTCTTCCAACAAATTAAAAGGTTAATTGGCCCTTCTGACTTGGATAAAACATTGACTAAGCCCAAATGACTGTCTCTAATTTGAAGTTTGAGAATTACCTCAAGTTGAAGCTCTGAAAAATTAATGCACAAAAATATTAATAACATTTTTTTCGTTCCATTGAAAGTTTGATCTATCAACATTAAAATTGCATTAAAATTTTACTATTATATCAGTTTTTACAAATATGTAAATCATCTCAGAAATTTATTTTTTATGTTATACTTTGTAATTTCAGGTTAAACTTAGATAGTCAAGATCAAGATGAATCTTAGAATGTCTGAGAGACTGCTTCCGGTGACTTCTGAATAGAACGATGCGGCACATCTTTGAAGATATTCTTCTACTGAAGTGATGACGGGACATCGTTTGGACATTCCATTGTTATTTTATCACTAAGTGATCTATCGTGACTGAGTGATTGATCGCTTTTAACTGAGTGATAGGTCGCTTGGCTGATTGATTGGTTGCTTGACTTGAGTGAACGGTCTCTTTTGACTGAGTGATTGTTCACTTGACACTGTTCATATATTGTGGGATCTGAGATTGTTGGGTGACATTGTGACATGTTCATGTCAATGTGGGATCACTCACCTAGTGATTGTGTGTAACCATGGCAACCATGACTTTATGTGGGACTACATGTTTATTGTGGGTAAATTAATGTTAATTGTTAAATGATTCTGTTATGGTCTTGTTTTACTTCATTCTCACACATCAGTGGTCAGTTCAGTTCTCAGGCGATGATTCTGGTGAAGAATTCACCAGTTGACGAGAAGGAGTTTTACTGAAACATGAAAAGTCATTTTTATCTAAATCAGTTGTCAAACTTATTTGGATTATATTTTATTGTGTTGACTTGTTTTATTGCGTTTAAGCTTGAAACATGTTATGTTTGTAACCTTTAACATTTATGTACAAGTTCCTAGTTGAATATTTCACTAGAGCTATGAAATCCATACTTTCATACTAGAATGTGCTTGGTGTTTTTATGATTAAAGGATGTTTGATTAAAGGAAAGAATATTTGTCGAATATTGCATTATCTATAATAAGACTGAGGCACAGTCATAAAAATTTCATTATCTGACAGATAGTGATATTGCATTAATTATTTTATACACATATCTTTGATAAATTGTGTTTCTAGTGAGTACTCAGAATTGCTCTAGTTTTCTAGGATATTGAATGAGTGTTGGTTTACTATCGAATTTGAGGAAATCTTTGAATCAAATCATATAAAGCCAGCATTGGCGAGCTACATATTTTTTTGATGTAAAGAGTTCTATTTTATTACATACCTAACAAATATGAGTTAACTTTAGATAGTGAAGGTATTCATACTTGACTTCACATATATAATATACTGCACTGTTTATATGTTGTATGTGTGTAAAATCTACACCATTATTAACCAAAAAATGTCAATTAAATTTGCATAATTAATGCACACTGTGCATTAACATTGTTCATTACGAAAATGAATGCACTGTAGAAAAATGTATTGGCTGGTGATAAAACCATGTAAGCATTTGTAATCTGTTTATAATGTTAAAAATTACTTGTTTCTTATTTATTTTGATGCTATTTATCTGATAATTTATTTACAATTTAAATTATTTTGCTAAATTATTTTGTTTTTGCACAATAAGAAATTAATTGAATCAGTCTTGTTCAAAATAGGATCTTACCAAATTATGCAAATTATTTATTTTCTATTTTTATATTCCTCATACTGCTTTGTTAGACAATTTATGCAACATGTACCAACTTCCTTTATTAACGACTTGATTAATCAAAATAATGATTGTTTTCTATTTATTTTTGAGAATTCTTTATCCATCATTGGTTGATGAAGTTACAATGTAACTGACTCTTCTGAGTTAGAGATAAAATTGTCTTCCTACGTCTGAGAAGAAATCTTCTACAAAAAAATTCTTAATTACTTGCATAATGAATTTATGCAAACAGTGGCTCTTTTTTTATCTAACCTAGGGCTTCGATGTAAATGTATTAGGCATGATTTACCAGATTTGCAAATAAAACCATTCTTTAATATGTTGAATGTGTTGTTGAGATGTGGTATTGGCAGATAATAGCACCAATCAGATATTCACCAAACTTGATGTATAGATAGCTTATATTGGGATTGCATAGGTGAAAGGTTATCATAGTTTGTTTTAAAGTGAAATATCATACTGCATTAAACATATGATTATTGAGGCAGTAAAGTCCTGTAGAACTTTTTTATCTTCACTTGAATTACTATTTTGTTTTGGCAAGGATTAAACGAGGCTATGATTTTTGTAAGTTTGCATAATATCTTTGTACAAGCATTCACACATTTTGTGATTATGTGCAGTCAAAATTGTATTACTTTTTTTTTTAAAAATACATGCCGGGCATAGCCTTTTTTTTGCTAGATTAGACAGCATGCACACTAACTAAAGAGCTACAGAGGCATGTAGAGCTTATACAAGGTGTATGATGGCATACATGCTTCTAGCATCTCTCTCATAATACCATATTGCCAATATTTTATTGTAAAGCCAATATATAAGGGATGGCAACGAGTACTAAAATCAGTACTCGAGTACTCGGTCATTCTTCCGATCGAGTACTTGGGTACTCGGAAAAAAATTAATGTCCATGATATTTGGGAAATAGAAATTTTGTACTGCAAACGTGTGTGTTCAACTTCAAATAAAACAGCGCGTTTGCCTGTCCGTTCTGTTCAGTTGTTGATCAAATCTAGATTGGTAGAAGAACTATGAAACAATAATAAAAACGTATGACAAAAAACCCAATACAGTGTAAAATCAAGAGAACTTTTAATCAATAACGCTAGAAAATCAAATAAACAACAAAGGGGAAGTACGCTTATCGACCGGTGACATAATATTTACAAAGCGTGACCAATTCACAGAGTAATCGTTTGTTCATATACGCACGAGAACGATTTAAATTTAAAGTAATATTTTTTTTATTTCTTAATCGATTGTCACCCCTAATACACAACAACTGCCAATTAAAAATTGATGACAATTACTGGGGATGGTGTCAACGAAAGAACCCCTAGCTACGTGTCATAAACTAACTAACAGACGGTGATTGACAGGTCTGTGTTTTGATTACGCTTACAATTAGTGACCTCGCGGCGTCGATTAAGGATTGATGACACGTTGTTAATTGTTATTTAAGTTGACCAGATAACACTTGGAAACCTTCTGTATTACACAGGATTAAAAGAATTTTTCGAGTACTCGAATACTGATTTAACTATTCGATAATCGGACGTTTGAACGAGTACTCGAGTACTCGGGTACTCGTTGCCATCCCTACAATAGATTATACGTGTTCTGGCAGCATAATGAATTTACTAATTTAAACAAACCAACCGAGTATTACATGTATCCTATATATAAACGCTGTATGTCCGTATCATACATTGAATATACACACTCTATAATATATACACCATTACTGTTTATAAATGTACTAAACTATAAATCCATTCCTTATATTGTACTGTGATATTGGATGATGTTGTTAATATATGTATAATAAATGTGCTTATATGTTTCCATACAATACCATTGATTGTATATCGGATCTGAATAGATGTTCTATGGTTCATTGCTTAAAGAAAAGCACTACCAAGTGCTTTGATTAAATTGCTACCAAAAGCGCTATATAGAAGAGAAATTTATTGCACCCTGTAGAACACATGCCATATTTACATTGCAAAGCCCTATCTGTCATTACTGAAGCAGTCTGTTGCATTAGAAAGTGATTATCTAGCAAGTTGATACGGCAAGAACTTACCAATAACAAAAAAGCTTGCAGGTAGCATGCTGTTGCAGAGACAAAAGAATAATAGACAACAGGCTCCAGGTTTACTACTATTAACCTGGTACTTTTCTACTAAAAGATTGTAAGTACATATGATGAGAGGCATGCAAAATGATTTTGTTATTAACCTGGTACTTTTCTACTAAAAGATTGTAAGTACATATGATGAGAGGCATGCAAAATGATTTTGTTTTTCACTTATCTGTTTTATGTATGGTCAAGGAACTTGTCTGCAATATTAATCAGTATGTTGAGAATTGCACCACATGTTTTGTTTCTCCGGGGTCCAAGTTTTAGTAAAGTTACAGAACTTAATTGAAAACCAGTGGTGGTATCAAATATTGATCTTACTTGACTTGAGGATAAGGGCAACCAATCAGATTACACCATATTAAATTCATGGTCAGTAACAGGTGATATGATTGGCTGCCCTTATTCTCAAAGTAATTAAGATCAATATTGAATACAACCCCTTGTGTTGGTGTGATTCCTATTGTTCTTGGTAAAATTCACTCTATAATTTATGCACATGCAATTTGTTTACTGACCATTTCCTTCATTTATCCATTTTCTCTTATTGAATTAATACGTGATCTTGTTCTTTGTTATAATGTTTTATGTATAAATTATGTATAAATTATGTATTTATTTATATAAATAATGCAATGACTCAAATATCACTGTGCAACATCATATGTTTAAACTTGATTATTTACATTGACATTATATTTATTTCTACGTTCTACGGTTATGAATCTTGTTTGAATATCAACACCTCACACAGCTGTTAATTTATATTCATATTTCAAGAAAAGTATTTTATTAGTTATGGATTATTTCATTGTTGTATGAATTAAGTTGCTATGGTTTCAGTTATTCAGTTCCTAAACAATACGTAAGAAATTACCAAATACAAAGGGAGGTAAATCTTTGTTAATTATGTACAGAAATTAGGATAAATTCAAGCAGTTTTCAGACAAACTAAAAGCTCATTCAAAGCACTCTCAAATACTACTAGGCTTGGATGGTTGACCATGATACTTTTATCAGATAAAACATCATGAAAAGTTGAGTCACATGCTTGAAGTTGAGTCAGACAGGCATGTACCTTCAAGCCAGTGAGTTGCATATGACTAGTCATGTCGGGAAAGTCACTCACCAAATCGGGAAGTCACTCACCATGTCGGGGAGTCTCTCGTTGTGTGTTGGTTGTACCTTAATTTCGAAACAAGGGCATACAACTCGTTGTATCTGTGAAAGCCACTCGCCATGTTTGATAGTCATGTACGACCTGCCATATAATAGGCTAGTGGCCAAACCTCAAAAAGGTGCTTAGAAATGGGAGTAACCCCTCCCCATGGTAGAACATTTCACAACCTGTTTTTTATTGAAGGCTGAGGCCTTGGGCGTTGGAAAATGATGGTTGTGAATCTGGGATCAACGTAGGTCATTTTGAAAATTGACGTTTTATGTGTGTTTTTTAGTATTTTGAGAGACAATTTTACGACGTATTTTGTCTATGTACAGAACAAGGCAGGTACGATTTAGCCAAGGAAAAGCAATTCACAGTCGTTTTTTTTTGTAAGATCATATTACATTATGGATGGCTTATAACATCTAAAAAATTCAGCTCTTTAATAGCTTGAGAAATCATACTTTTGGGGTAAAAACATAAAAAAATATAAACGAAAAGTGCGAATTTAAGGAATCGGTGCACCACAATTTCATATATCAATCTATTCGAAATAAAATCACTTGGGTGGGGAGGTCGTAATCTGTAGTTTAATATATCAAAAATCTTTTGACCACCTATTACTCAAATTGCGATAATTTTGGGTTAAATTGTTAAAAAAGCATAAACGAAATGTGCGAATTTTAGGAATCGGTGCACCACAATTTCATATATCAATCTATTCGAAATAAAATCACTTGAGTGTGGAGGTAGTAACCTGTAGTTTAATATATCAAAAATCTATTGACCAGCTATTACTCAAAATGCGATAATTTGGGGTTTAAATTGTTAAAATCATAAACGAAAAGTGCGAATTTTTGGAATCGGTGCACGACCATTACATATAGTAATCTATTCGAAATACAATCACTTGAGTGTGGAGGTAGTAACCTGTAGTTTAATATATCAAAAATCTATTGACCAGCTATTACTCAAATGCGATAATTTTGGGGTGAAATTGTTAAAATTATAAACAAAAAGTGCGAACTTTTGGAATCGGTCGACTACAATGTCATCTTTCATTTTATTTGATAGTTAATGACAGCGATATGTAGGTATGAAGGTCATGTTTAAAACGTCGAGGTTCTACTTGCTGGAATCTGTGCAAAACTCGCTAAATTTGGGTCAAAGTTCACAAAAATAAGCGAAAAAAATACATTTTTTTGGAATCGCCGGATAGCAGTGTCATTTATGATGTAATTTGAAACCAAATCACTTCAAAGAGCACATAATAATATGAAGTTTAAAAATATCTTAAGCCTAGGTACTCAGCAAAATTATGTATTTTGAGGTAAAATATTACGAAATAAGAACCAAAATTGTGAATTTTGAGAATCGGTAGATTTCAATGTCATTAATGATTTTATGTGATGTTGAACTACTGTGACATGTTTGTGATGACATGCAGTTTAAGAGATCAGAAATGTAGTATTTGGCTACTGTTTTAATTGAGATATTTGGGATAAAAAGATACAAAAATAAACTAAGAATGTGAAAATTCGGAATCAGTTGAATACAGTGTCATTGATGATCTGATTTGATAAAATCCACTACAAAATGTGCTAAGTAATATGTTATTTAAGATTTCAAAACTGTTGTCCCATTCTATCGTTCAATATTAGGGTACAGCATCATTCAGTGTTAGCTTCAACCTTATTCATAGTGACATATGAAATATGCCTACATAGTAGACATGTGACGATCTGGTGGAATATTTGGGAGAGGTACTACCTACAACCGGGTGAGGGTCGTCTGTGGTATTCACCAAACAGTGAAAACCAGTCCATTGAAATCAGGTGTACTATATGGTGTTGACAAAGCGGACTACCATTGAAGCTGTGACTGGTTCATAATGGTTCAAGTTCTTTGACACGCCATCCCTACTTCGAATTAACCCAAACAACGCATACAGGTTACATATTCATACAATTATAAAAATAATAATTTGGTCAATGTTACATGAAGGAGTTCTGTGTTCGAGAATACCATGTATACGCTCCATGACATGGGCCATGCTCGTTCAAAACGACCTTGGTAGTTTGAGTACTTTTCTACAATGGGTGAGTCAACAAATATACTTTGACTTCACTGATAGGTCATGCTATGGTGTAATGAAAACGAGGGATCACCAAATCTGAGTATCGCAATTGATGCAGGAAAATTGATGTATGTAGATGTTGCAGAAGGTTTAGAGCTTTACTGTTAGCAATAATACAGGTCTGTCAGGATCACCGAGCAACACCGACACTGGGGCTTTGAATATACGTTTGTAATTGTATCTTGTATGATGTCCGTCATTGCATTGCTCATGTAATCGACTTTACAGAAAAGGACAGTTATGAAGCTCTCAATTGGCCATCCCACTCTCCCGATTATGCTTGTTAACCGTATGAACACGGCTGATATAAGTTCAGCATACATAATTTACCCAGCGATTTCAGCCACGAAGTGTCTAACAAACTAAAATAGTTCATTAGAATCATGATATTAAGATGTTGGCGAGGAACATGTCGCATACCCGATACTATGTTAAATATTGTAAGTTTTAATCAATATTGGTTGTTCTAAATCTACTAAAACACCAATGTTTTCTATTGGCGCCGTATTAAAGGGTAAAACATAACAACATAAAACAATTTAACACCATAACCCCAGCTGAATCATAACACATGATATCAAGCTATGATATACGGAACAAAACAGGACAGAACGAAACAAAGCCGAACCAAATCAAATTAAACAGAACATATCGTGTAGATTGAGACACTCGTTCGATTGTAAAATATTATTTTAAAACAGCTTGTCAACAAATATAATTTATAATTTATATCCATACATGTATGCAATATGGCAGGGTACAATTACGGGGTAATGGTGTTGTGACCAACAACTAGTTTCAATAGCATTACTCTGGACAAACGTTGAGTTGTACACGAATATGTAGGTATTTGTACAGACATAAGACATGCACATGATCTGATTTGGACCACCAGAAAAAGCGCTGGTTATAAGAGCATTAAACCTAGTGGCTATTTCCAACCTGTCTGTCTTACTGAGCAGCTATGTGTGTTATTTAAACCCGCAGTGGTTAAGAAATAACGAGTGTAAATCTCAATTTCCAATCATTCAAAAAGATGCACTCTCGATGAAACTAAATGAGCTTCGGGAACAGGATGCACTGGACTTGGGGAAGCTTCTTGGGAGTTATGAGAAATCTACATTTGCATTTACATCGCGAGTATGCCTACACCGGGAAATTTCAATGAATGCATTTCATTCCACATCGCCGATGAGGATTTTTTCGGTGGGACCTAGTCTCCAGTCTTATCCATTAATTAATATATCGTACAATGTAGATAATAATAAGGTTCGATTAAAGTGTTGCAGTCTATAAATGTCTTCGTGCGTACCTTTGGTGACATTTGATATTTATAGATGTATTGGCCTAAACGGCATTGGAATTCACAAGAACATATTTCATGTACATGTACGTTTTAGTGTTGAGCATCCGATAGGATTCATGATGGTTGTAACAATAGGCGATTTTATATCCTTTAATCTGCTAATGAAAACACATCGGCACATTTCTGGGAAATTCAAATGTTGGGGTAATATTTCAGCTCAACAGGGCACCAATTGTTCATGATGAGCTTATTTGATTGGCTTTTCTCTGTCGTTTACTAGTATCTTATATTTTGTGCGGCTTAACCTCAAAACATTGAATTGTATACAATTTCAAATTCACTTAGTTCAAGATATCTTTAACTGAAGTTACTTTGTTCCAATCAGATTAATAAACTATGAATGAATTTGTATTCTGCTGATTCCAAACATCCAGCTTTTCGGTTTAGAGGTGTGGGATAAAATATCTCAATTCCAACAATATCCAGACGCTACATGTTATGTTTCACACTGGACTTTATACATACACGACACGATTGTTCAATATCAAATAAAATCATAAATGACATTGTCGTCTACTAATTCTCAAAATTCACGATTTTGTTCATTTTTCGTGATGTTTTACCTCAAAATATCTCATTTTCCGTGTACCCATGCTTAAGATATTCTAACACCCTAAACTATATATTATTATGTACTCATTGGGGTGATTTTGTTTCAAATTACTTCATAAATGACTCTGCAATCCACCGATTCCAACAAATCGCATTTTTGCTTATTTTTGTGAAATTTAGCCCCAAATTTAGCGAGTTTGCACATAAATTCGGCAAGTAGGACCTCGACGTATTAACCCTGACCTTCATACCCATAATTCGCTGTGATAACCTTTCAAATGAAATGAAAGATGACATTGTAGTCGATCGATTCCCAAAATTCGCACTTTTTGATTATAATTTTAACAATTTCACCCAAAATTATCGCATTTTGAGTAATAGCTGGTCAATAGATTTTTGATATATTAAACTACAGGTTACTATCTCCACACTCAAGTGATTGTATTTCGAATAGATTGATATATGGAATTGTCGTGCACCGATTCCAAAAATTCGCACTTTTCGTTTATAAATTTAACCATTTAAACCCAAAATTATCGCATTTTGAGTAATCACTGGTTAATAGATTTTTGATATATTAAACTACAGGTTACTACCTCCACACTCAAGTGATTTTATATCGAATAGATTGATATATGAAATTGTGGTGCACCGATTCCTAAAATTCGCACATTTCGTTTATGCTTTTTTAACAATTTAACCCAAAATTATCGCAATTTGAGTAATAGCTGGTCAATAGATTTTTGATATATTAAACTACAGATTACTACCTCCCCACCCAAGTGATTTTATTTCGACTAGATTGATATATGAAATTGTGGTGCACCGATTCCTAAAATTCGCACTTTTCGTTTATATTTTTTTATGTTTTTACCCCAAAAGTATGATTTCTCAAGCCATTAAAGAGCTGAATTTTTTTAGATGTTATAAGCCATCCATAATGTAATATGATCTTACAAAAAAACGACTGTGGTTTGCTTTTCCTTGGCTAAATCGTACCTGCCTTGTTCTGTACATAGACAAAATACGTCATAAAATTGCCTCTCAAAATACTAAAAAACACACATAAAACGTCGATTTTCATAATGACCTACATTGATCCCAGATTCACAACCATCGTTTTCCAACGCACAATATCTCCCGCTTCAATAAAAAACAGGTTGTGAAATGTTCTACCATGGGGAGGGGTTCCGACCAAAAATCACCCCTCGGCCACTAGCCTATAAGGGCATATGCTGTTTTTTTGTGAAGTCTATTGTTACAGTTTATTGCAATGAGTGAATATATTGTTGTTAATGTCATTGTGGGAGAAATACTACGGGGGTATTTATATAATATGAAATAAAATGGTTTAACTTACACTTATCTTGTGTTCATTGGTTAACCTGTTACCCCTAACAATCATAACTTATTAGTTCCCTACCAGTTTTCAACCGGAGGGGACTACAGGTTTGCCCTCCCTCCATACGTCCGTCTGTCCAGAAATCTGGATCCTGCCATAACTCAAAACAGTTTTCAAGGTAGTACCTCTGTAGCTCAGTGTTAGTGCGCTTGCCTTCTAATCTGGCGACCCGGGTTCAAATCGAGGTGGAGGCACATACATTATGCCCGTCATATATCAGTAGAAAGCTGACTGGCAAATAAAGGCTATGCTCGTCATTTAAAACATCAGTGAACAAAAGAGATGTTTTATAATTGGTGCGACTGTATGCAAATAATAGACAATACATGCATTATATTTCTGTTTATTCAAATATTTGGTATGTAAACAAACTTAACAAGTATCAGTTCATACTATATACATAACTATAGTACATACACTGGAATCTGGTTAATACTACACGATAGTCTGTATAAAGCATGTCTAAATAATATGTTTCTTGATAGACATGGCAATGCGGTGCATGTGTTATATAGAGGATCTATCATGAGTTGTCAATTGATACACATTTGTATTTAACTAGTTTTGAAAATTTTATTAAGCAAGCCTCTGGCGAGCCTAATATTATTTCCTGAATAAGTTTAATATAAATATATCAATTGGCAGCAAGTGTTAGATTCATTATATCATAAACTAAAAGCGCAAAATAATGAAAATATGCATTGTTTTATTGGAAAAACAAACCCATGTAGTATAACTTTATACTACACGTGTGGGATATAAGATTATACATACTTGCTATACTTACCCAGATACAAGGAAAGTCATGCAATATATATACCATTAAATGGTTAAGACTTGGTATCATTATATTAATGGTAAGAATGAAAATATGAAAGCAAACAGTTGTACGTTCGATTTCCAAAACTATAAAAAAATGGATACAAGTCTTAGTATCCTCAGCATGACACGTCTGAGAAGAGATCCAGTACATGTTTATGTCAATAGCTAATAGTACTTGTTCACTGAATCAAATCTGTAAAATGCTATTTTCTGGAACAATATTTTCCTGATGAGGCAAGTAATTAGGGGAATCACCAACTTGCAATTCCCCCAAAGGTGACAGTAGTTCAAAATAAAGAACAAATACCACAAATATCTTCAATTGTCAACGTTGAGAATACAGTTTACATAAGAAATTGAACACAGTAACGTTTCAATAGATCCCTAAACATGGAAACAAAATAAATCGTGTCATTGGATTATATGAATGAACAAACAACGTACCGTTCATGTCCCCAAATCGGTGGTGAGAAAACCTTCAAACTCATGTTTCAACATAGTCAACTTTTTCTGACCTGTTGCCTATAACATCTGCTTGACTGTTCGTAATGAGTGCAGCCTATTTCACATATGGTTATTTGACCGACACAGACCGTTAAATTCTACTACACATGATTCCATAATTGTACAAAATTTACCATTATATTTTTCAACGGCCAACCTTGATTTATCTCAGCAACCTGTCTAACGAATAGTCAAAATACCTGCAACATGTTGAAAACTTCACACAAGGTTCAGAGTATTGCACTGTACAATTTGCAGTCATGAACATAGCACCTTTATTATATATAACATGGGTAATAAAACACCAAAAAACATTTATCACACTTTTTCAAATCTCTGTGCTTTCCATGTCCTCATCGAAGGCATAATTTGTAGCCACCGGTGACATATAACCATCCAAACCATCATAATCATCTTCTATTTTATCCAAACTCTCCATAGATTTCTTCAACTGATGATAATTTAATGCAGATTCTAACAAGTCTTCACTAGAGATATTATGTATAGATCTACTATCGTCACCGTACATATCTAGAGTTACCTCCCTTTCCTCAATACGATCATACACAGTGTGTTGATCACCTACCTCGTTATCATCCAGGTTTAAACTGTCTACATCTCCACTGAAAGTATCATTGACAATTTCTGTTAAATTTAACTTGACAGGTTTTGAAATAAAAACGTTTATTTATTGTTACTATCAAAAAGGAGAAAGTCATCTATTGTTGATACAACCTCTCCAGCGTAACACTTGTTGGGAAACCCAAAGTTGTTGTAGCTCTGGAGAGGTAAACTAATTAGAGTTTATTCTGGAAAAGTAGTTGCTTATTAGAGTATTTTGCTCAAGGAAGGAATACTTTTGTGAGGTTACCCTTATACCCTGTCCATGTTTAAGCTCCATCAGTTTAGCATTGTCAGAATAGTACAGTAAACTTACCTTACAACACTTCCATTCTCTTCCAGTGCATCAAAATGTTTCTCTTCTAGTTGAGCATTAAGCAGTGGATTGTTACTGTAAATATAAGGGTCACATTATATACTAATCAACATACAAAACATCACTTAAATATAACACCTTGAAATTAAGTGCAAAATTAATGTATAGTTACCGGGCACTTTGTTCACTATGAAGGCCTATCAATCGATTTTAATGGTCTTTTTTCTTGAATAACATTTTGAGGTATTTTTATTATAAATATTGTAACATCGTCAAAATGACACATGAGACTCAGTACCTAGTGAAAACTATAATTTAACCCTTTACACCAAAGAATCATATCTTCATTACATACAGTATAATTTCATCTGATAATAGCCTTGTTTTGTGCTCCTTATTTCCATATGGGCTTATTAACTTTAACAGGTATTTATTACCTATAACATATCTGTGTTAAAAAGTGCCTCCATAGCTCTGTGGTTAGTGAGCTTGCCGTCTAATCTGGGATCTGGGTTCAAATCCTGGTGGAGGCACATACATAAATTATATGCCTGCCATATTTCAGTAGAAATAAAGCAAATAATGACTATGATAGGCAAATGGGCGTAATTATGTTACAATTCTGCATTGAAATGTGTGTAGAAACATTACATGAAACTATGGAGTAAAGCATTAATGAGTATTAACATTCTACCAGAGTGATGTTTCCCTAACTAGACTACCAGGTACTTACTGTTTGGCATACACATTGCTTCCTGGTACTGTTGCTATTTCTTGTTCAACAATATGCATCTCCATATCTATAATATGTAGAGAATAATAGGTTAATGTAGTATATGAGTTAGTTTATCTGGCAAGGCAGAGGAATTTATTAGGCATCCCTGTTATCAGGCCCAATCTCCCAAAACATCTCAATTTGAGATAAATCTCATCTCAAATATTGTCATGCATAGTTTGAACAATTTCCTAGGGAAGATGGACTCATAATAAGCATACAAACAGCAAACGTTATTCTTTGTTTATTTCAGTAAATTTTAATGAGTTCTAGCTTCCGATTTAATTTAAAATCAGACTCTGATTTGGACAAAATCTCAAATTGAGATGAGATTTCTGCTTGAGATGCTTAGAGAGATCGGAGCCAGGCCGATTTTGCCGGAAGTGACTGGATAAATAAATATCAATATGGTAAACATGAAGAGATTAGTCCTTGGTTTATCATGTTGCCTCTATAACCCAGCAGTAGTGTTCCACTTTGTTGCCACTTTTAGTGTGAGAGGTCAAGGATTCACACAGTAACAATTTCATACTTAAGCCAAAATTACCAGAACTTTCTCATTTGTATTTGGAAAAGAAATGCTTTATATGTTTATCTTGCAAAGTACTTTTACAACTCCTTCAAATAATGTTATAAATGTATGGTAACAAAATGCAACATGTATATTTGATGTTGTAATGGTGTATAATACTAGAACAGTTACCTGCGGGTTTGATGTTTGCAGCTTTCAGTTTCCTCTGATATCTACAAACAACAACAATAATAATGATAGGCCAGAAATGAACACAGCAGTGTACATAATGTTGTTGTTTGCATTTATCAGTCAATTTACCAACAGTTTACTGGAGTTGAGTCCCTTTAAGTGGGTAACAACAAATAATCAAACAAAATTTCACATTTCTCAATTTATAAATGGCAAATAAATGGCAGTGATTATGAATGTTGTCAATTTTTAGCCTAAGTCTGATTTGCAGTCTTACAATGTTGGTGATCAAAAACATTTATTACAAAACTTCTTCCAAGACATCTCACTAAACATGACATTTCTCCCTCAATATATGGATTATAATAAAATAAATATAAATATACATAAACAAAAACTTGATGTAAAATTGAAATACTGACTTGTTTTTGGTGACCAAGGAAACATAGACAACAACACTGATGATTAATGCCTCTGATACAGACACGGCTAGAAGTATGAAGAACGTCTTCTTGGAACTGTCTGTACTCTGCTCGCTACTTGTTTGTTGCTGAAATATACATCAACGTAATAAAAACCCATTGCAAACAGGAACCTGGGGCCTTATTCACCAACGTTGTAAACTAGGCTTAAAAATGTCATTATTCATTATAACCGGCATTTCTTTGAAATTAGATTTTACTGCGTGAAATTTTATCTGACTATTTGTTGGTACCCACTGAACATGTTCACCAATTTATATCAAAATCGGTACATTTATAACAACATGAGAGCGAATAGAACATTTGACAATGTAAAGTCTAAGTCTATGTTTTAGACTTACAACGTTGGTGAATAAGGCCCCTGGACAATCATCAACATACATCAGGGATTTTTAATCATTTTCATTTGGTTATGTGTGGGCATTGCTATTTGTAATTGTATTATTTTATGTTGTTAATGTTTTCTGTGCTCGGCTGGTTAAGTTGAGTGTTGCCTTCCCTGTCTTATGTCCTCATATCGTTTTTTACTAATACTCCATTACAAATATAAACAGACAGGAACCTGGATAAATGTAAGCATCAGGTACTTGGGAATAACTTGGTGTATTTTAATTTATATGCAAGCAAGCTTAAGTGGAGTTTGGAGGGGGGACATGTTCAGCTAAAATTTTTACAGCAAGAACACATGTAGTGCATTCTGATAGTTGTTGTTTAGTTTTGACTGATAAGACCAGTGAATAGAGAATATAATGTTTCTGAACAATAATTTATATTAAACATAGATTGTTTTACAGTTGTATCTAAGGACGCACAAAGGCCATACTCAGAACAAAGTTGATTAAATAACAACATTTGGGAATGTAATTGTTACATGATTGAATGATAATCCATCTATGTTGAACAGGATGGGTATGTTTAGTATCTGAACACTTTACCCAGGATGACTCACTGGTTTAGAATGAGAAGGTCGTAACTACTACTTACAACCTACTATGACCTACTATGACTGACATATTTGAAATCTGTATCATAAGGCGCTTCATATTTAAGCATATTTTTCATGAAAATCAGAACTTTTCATGTTGACCAAACTGAAGTTGAACTCTGCCATGGCCGGTCCCAAGCCCGGATGCGAAAGGAGGAGGGTTGTGCGTGAGGCCAGCACCCTCACCACGTAAAAAGACTTACCGCTACAGAAACAGAAACCACAAATACGCTATCGAAGGATCAAAGGAATCGACCCCGGAGAGAGTTCATGACGTGGACTAGTCCACCGACAAAACTCCTCTCTCCACGAACCGTCTCAAGGATTGCGACTTGGAATATACGTACTATGTATGAAGCAGGAAGGACAGCGTAGGTCACAAGAGAATTCCAGCGATACAGATTGGACATCCTGGGACTCTCAGAAGTGAGATGGACCAACTCAGGAAGAGTCACACTTGCTACCGGTGAAACCTTGTTATACTCAGGTCAGACTGGCGAGAATGCACAACATTGGAATGGAGTAGGCCTGATGATGAACAAAACCGCTCTTAGAAGCCTACTAGAATGGGAGCCAATAAGCGATAGGATCCTCACAGCCCGCTTTCAGTCCAGATTTCAGAAGATCACAGTCATCCAATGCTATGCCCCAACAAATGTGGCCGAAAAGGAGGATAAGGACAACTTCTACCAACAGCTACAGGCAGTAATGGATAGAACAGCTAGAAGAGACATAACCATACTCATGGGAGATGTGAATGCTAAGGTTGGTGATGATAATGCAGGCCGGGAATTTACAATGGGAAGAGAAGGACTAGGAACCATCAACGAAAATGGAGAGATGTTCGCAGACTTCTGTAGCCAAAATGACCTCATCATTGGAGGAACGTTCTTCAAGCACAAGGACATACACAAGGCCACATGGAAGTCTCCAGACCTCACCACAGAGAACCAGATCGACCACATCACAATATCGCGTCGATGGAGAGGGCAACTGCTAGATGTGAGAGTCCAGAGAGGTGCTGATGCTGGCTCAGACCATGAGCTGATAGTAGCCAAAGTCAAGGCACGAATTGCAAACAACAAGAATGCCAGACCACAAAGGAAGAGGCGCTTCAATACAGAGAAACTCTCCTCAGCAGATGCGAAGGTAGAATTCGCTATCACATTGAAGAACCGGTTTCAAGCACTTGCCGACCTAGATGTAGGAACGGTGGAATCCAAGTGGGACCAAGTGAAGTCTGCCTTAACATCCACTTGTGAAGAGAAGATGGGACACAAGAACAGGACATACAAGAGCTGGCTGTCAGAAAGCACCATAGACAAGATAGAAGAGAGACGAACTCTTAAACACAAGCTTGACACCGCCAAGACCAGGGCCCAGAAAACACAAGCGAAGGCAGACTCCACAGGGAAACAAAGGGAAGTCAAGAAGATGGCCAGAGACGACAAGAGAACATACGTTGACACCATGGCCAAACAAGCACAAGAAGCAGCTGAGAAACACGATCTCAAGACTCTATATGACATCACCAGGAAACTTACAGGGCACAAGACAGACACGGGCAAACCAGTCATGCCAAAGATGGGAGAACACTCACCAAACCAGAAGAACAGATAGACCGATGGAAGGAACACTTTAGTGACATCCTAAATGGCCCTCCAGTCCAGGACACTCCTGAAGTTGAAGCTGGAGAAGAACTGGAAGTAAACATGGGACCCATCACAGCAGAGGAGATCACTAGAGCCATAAACAAGACCAAGTCTGGAAAAGCCCCTGGTTTAGACAACATCCCACCAGAAGCCCTAAAAGCAGACAGCAAGATCACAGCCGATATCATGTTGAAGCTCATACAGGACATCTGGGAGAAAGAAGAGATTCCTGTTGAGTGGAAGTCCGGTATAATTGTGAAGCTTCCCAAGAAGGGAGATCTGGGCGATTGCAACAACTGGCGAGGAATACAACTACTATCCCTACCTTCAAAGATCCTTTCCAGAGTCCTACTAGAACGCCTGAAAAACAGCATCGATGAGCAATTAAGAGACGAACAAGCAGGGTTCAGAGCAAGAAGGTCATGTACAGATCAAATAGCAGCACTACGTATCATAATTGAACAGTCTATAGAATGGCAGTCTCCAGCATACTTGAACTTCATAGATTTCCGCAAGGCGTTCGATATGATCGAGCGGAGCATGATATGGAAGATCATGAACCACTACGGTATACCAGACAAGTTCATCAACATCATACGCAGCTTCTATGAAGGCATGACCTGCCAAGTCATCCACAACTCTGACCTCTCACCATCATTTGCTGTAACAACAGGAGTCCGGCAAGGATGTTTGTTATCGCCCATTATCTTCCTTCTTGTCATCGACTGGGTGATGAAGACAACCACAAATGTGCCACGTGGTCTACAGTGGACCTTTGAGAAGAAACTGGAAGACCTAGACTTTGCCGACGATATCTGCCTGATGTCTCACAGCATTAACCATATACAGCAGAAAACTGACCGTCTACAACAGGTTGCTCAATCAACAGGGCAGACCATTAACACCAGCAAAACAAAGACGCTGAGAATCAACGCAGCAAACAGTCGCCCTATTACCATACAAGATGGACCAATCGAAGACGTCAAGACCTTCACATACCTGGTAAGTGCTGTGAGTACATCAGGAGGAACAGAAGAAAATATCAAGTCACGAATCGGGAAAGCCAGACATGTCTTCATCATCCTTAGACCCATTTGGAAGAATAAGAGCATCCGTCTACCAACAAAACTGAAGCTCTTCAACTCAAATGTGATCTCCGTCCTACTATACGGCTCAGAGATGTGGAGACACACCAAAATGCTTGATGAAAAGCTACAAGTCTTTGTCAACACCTGCCTACGTCAGATCCTCCAAATCCGCTGGCCAGAGACAATATACAACCGAGACCTATGGAGAAGAACCCACCAGTCCCCAATTGCCATGACAATAAAGAAGCGGAAATGGCAGTGGATTGGCCACACACTCCGGAAGGCCCCCAACAACATTGTCCGCCAATCCCTTGACTGGAACCCCCAAGGGAGGAGGAAGAGGGGAAGACCTGTCCTGACATGGAGACGAACGATGGAAAAAGAGCTGAAGGCCATCTCCATGTCATGGAACGAAGCGAAAACAGCGGCTCAAGACAGACCTAGATGGCGAAGAGTTGTGGATGCCCTATGCCCCCCTTGGGGCGAAGAGGATTAGGTAGGTAGGGTAAACTGAAGTTGAAACAGTTTGTTTCACCTTAAGTAAAGACTAATTTTGGACAGTTTTTTGTTTTCTCAAAATATTGATTTTGTACTTACAACCTTCTCATTCTAAGCCAGCAAATTATACCACTGATATTAAAAGAACACGTAAGATGCTATACTTACCTCAGACACTGTCATAATGTTGTAGTGATTCTTAAAATTGAACATCTTATTGCTGTCGGAGGATGCTGAATCTAACAACCTGAGTGCTGCGGGGCCTGATATTACTTCCTGTGTGTCAGATTTCACAACGTGGAAATGGAGATCAGATGATGTACTGCAAGCAAATAGCAAACAACAAAGATAAATAATTTATTTCAAAGTTCAGTAAGCCATAGGCTCCTGATATTGTAAACATATAAATTACACACTGTAATTTAATTTTCATAATAATTATGATAGTAACAAGAGGCAACATGGAATTTTGCTGTTGCATTTTATAAAGATAAACATGCATTCAGTTTAAATAATGATTTGTGTATTATATATAGATATATGAGATGAATACAAGTATAATTATGTCCTGTTTCAGGTAAAACAGCTTGCCTCCCCTCCAAAACTAGAATTGTGACAATGGGACACCAGTGCCCCCATTGTAGCACTTATCATTTAGGCATATATACATTAAAAGTAACATAACACTGGTAATAATGGACACAGCAAATTTTCCTGCGATAGTTTGAAGAAATATGCAACAGTTAGTAAGGAGATCAACACATATGATTTGCTTTATGTACCTAGGGATGGATGGACAGCACCAATGCTATACGCCTACACACTTATAAACATGTGCGGAGCACAATAAGTGTGTGAGGGAGCACTAAATGGAATCAATAATCCCATTGTTTGATGCTCAGCGGAAAAAGTCCTAGCTTCTAGCTTCTATCCCCTCAAACCCTTGTGGTTATGGATACCATCAGGAATTAGATATGAGAGTGATCATATTTATATGTAGTAAGAGGGGTTTTACATTCAACCTAAGATTACATTCTGACTATTACAGCTGGATAGTAAGAACTAGAAACGTGTCCATCGACATGGATGCCCTATATTGGGGTATATACCAAAGTAACAAAGGACCATAACTCTGGTAAAAAATGACACAGTAAAAATTCCTTCTTCCACCGTCAACTACACATCAAGGTTGTTAATTTGTGAAAATTTGCAAAAACAAATCGCCCAACAGCTTGTGAGGAGTTCAACACACAAGATTTGTGTTACATACGGACGTAGGGACAGCACCAATTCTATATGCCCCCCCCCCCACTAATAAATAAGTGAGGTAGTACAATTAAAAGCCACGAGAAACAAAGACATACCTAGAAACCTGATCATTCTCTTTATGATCTTGTAGATTATCAAATACAGCTGTATATGGTCCTAATATAGCACTGAGTTCTCTGTAATATAACATTTCAAAATTTGTTTGTTTCAGTCATATTATCTACATATAGAGGTATTGTCTGAGTGAATATCGGTTGAAGTTTGAACTGGTAGGCAATAAGTTCCAAAACATCCTAGTTCATTCGAGTGTCACATGCTACCAATAATTGTTGAGAAACAGTTTACAATTCCATGAAAACAATTGAAGAAAAAAATAAACGATAAACAAACAAATAAACTAATGATAAAGGAACAACCCACAAAAATAAGTTTTAAACTCCACTTACGCTAGAAGTGTATCCTTGAATTGTGAAACTTGTTCCTTATTCTGTCTGATGTTCATAGATAGAACTTGACTGTCACTGATCAGATATATCTACAAGTAAATCATTCCATGTAACATGTGGTAAAATGTTTCAACTCTACTGATTTAAAGTGTGAAAGCTGTCTCAGCATTATGTGTATATAATACTTTAAATTGTATAAATTTATTATGGTACCTGTACTGAACAGTATAGATCTATATCACAATGCAGAAACATGTTTATAATCTTGATGCTGCGAGTAAGATCTCAACATAGTTCATGAAATTTGAGTTGATAAAGTGACATTTTGAAATATAGACATCTGACATCATATACATTTTCTTGGGAACAATCAGTGCTATTGTATCAAAACCTAACTGTTACTAATCATTTCTGTCAGGTATAATATCATTTCATATGCTTTATATAAAGAGTGTGGGTAAGAGAAAATATTTTAATTTAAATATTTCTAGCATTTAAATTTAAACAAATCAACTATAACGTACAATTAGGTCAGCTGTATCATTGCCTCCGTTATCCCAAACTTTGACTTTCACTATAAAATATCCGGTCAAATCTTCACTGAAGTATTTGTTGTTCACTATCGTTCCATTGCTCGTTATACAGAATATATGCTGAAATCATATTACAAACAGATATATGCGAGTAAATGAGGGACTATACAACTACATATTGTTGTATAGTCGACTTGTTGAGGTGTCATGTAAATGCTAGTTGTCTCTGGGAGGTCTGTCATAACTATTGGCCTTTGCATAATGTTTCTTTTACTAGTATTGAATAAACATGTCTTGCAAAAATTTCAGGGGAAACACTTCTCTTGTCTTGCCCATTTTATGTAAATGGAATAGTGCTGACCTTTGTGCTATAAGAATAATAATGAATTGAGGTTCATCATGTTTGCTTAGTCAGAATTCATTAAAGTGTGGATAAATTCTAAAAAATTAATTTATCAGGTAAATCACCATAAGTGTATCAATTTAAATTTTGGAGAGTTACGCTGAAAACATATTATGCCAAGCATAGCCTTTATTTGCTTTATTTCTACTGAAATATGGCAAGCATATATGTGTGCCTCCACCCAGATTTGAACCCGGGTTGCCAGATTAGACGGCAAGCGCACTAACCACTGACCTATAGAGGCACATATCAGTATTGATTACTGAATCCATACATAAGTTATACCTACCTTTATATTATCTTCACACATCTCTGTACCACTATCAGTGGGTATTTTGTCACGAAGATTCTCACTCGCAGTAATATTACCATAATTTTTAAATTTCCAAGATAAAACTCCATTTATAGCCGTGTCGTTGTCATGGATATAGGAAGAGTTCTGAAACATATGCACATAAAATATTGTTCAACAGAACAAATTCCAAAACAATGTTTTACGTAACATATTACAATGACATTTTCCTCTCAATATAAAAAATTGTTCAACAGTTATGGACAGAACAAATTACAAACAAATTTGTTACATTAAACATACGGTAAAATAATTAAGAAATCAAATCCAACCAAACAATGATTTTGACCCTTGTATTTATTACCTGAAATACAAAATCCATGAAGAAGTGTCCCATTGAAATGGTATTTTTTAATGAAACACAAAAATTTGTTCCATCGATTTAATTTTGATGGGATTAAAGTTTGTGGTAGGAGATGAACCTCAAAAATCCACAAAATTTAATCACCCATTAAAATTAATGATTTTACAGTAACTTACCCTAAGATTAAGTGTCAGTACGGTGCCTGGTTCAGTGTTGCGTCTCATACCCGTGGATAAAGTACGGGACAGAAACACGGGAGGATTGTCGTCTACATCCATCACATCAACTATAACCTTCAGGGTACTATGTACATCTTTGTTTACCACAGCTATCTTATTCTCAGCCGTTTTATCACAGTAGTCACTCACATTTTGTTCCATAGAACAATCATGTACCGTCACACTGAATGTTACACTATGGTCCTTCTCATAGTCCACACTCTTATTGTAGTATATCTTACCCGTTCTTTCTTCTATAATAAAGTTGCTCTGCTTTGAAGTATCTGGAAATAAAATTGGATAAAAGCTAAAGAAAGGTTTTTCAACACTAAAATGTAATTTCTTCAACAAATGGCAACAACTCTGACTTAAAATTCCTGAAAATACGCACAACTAAGCTTGATACCAAGAATGCATGTGACGTTTCACTAATAAATGGATATTCAGAACAAAGATGGGCTACTTTTATTACATACATCCAGACAGACAGATGTTCAGTCACCAATTATTTTCTAATAGAGTATTAAAGAGGGGAGACAATCGTATTTCAGAAACAGACTTATCAAGGGAGATCAATCTGAATATTTGTCCAAAAAAGCTGCACATGTGATCTTTGCAAAAAAGGTATGAGGAAATCAGACAGGGAAGGTAGCACTTAACCTAACCAATCGAGCACAGAAATCAGAAAAAACACCACAACACAACTACACTTAGCAATGCCCTCACATAAACCAAAGAATAATTAAAAGTCCAAGTCCCCGCCAAAAAAAAAGCAGGATGACCAAATTTCACAAAGAAATATTATAATAGCGGTTATTCCTTGAGACCGAATGAAACGCAGTCAAGACCCGACCAAGTTCCCCAAGGCCCCGCGGCACAGCAACCCAACCACACAAACTCATGCTAAAATGACGACCAAATGAGGCAAGTTCACACTTATCTCTAATCAGAATTCTTGGATAAAGCAGCGCTGGCAAAGGTGGATAGGTCATGCACTGAGAATGGATCAAACAAGAAACAAAAGGTTGCTCTTAGATGGACACCACCTGGACGAAGAAAACCTGGTCAATCGAAGACAACATGGCATAGGAACGTTGTGACAGAACTATCAGATATATGATTATAATTGTACAAATCACAGAGAATGGCCAAAGACAGACATACGCAGAAAGAGACCATTGCAGCCTTTTTTTTTAAATTTAATATTTATTTTATTTCCAAAGAAATAGGAATGGGCAACAGGCATAGCCTATATTAGCCCTCTCCATTGCAGCCTTATGTCCCACTGGGCACCAAGATAATTAAGTAAGTAAGTATCTAGAGTAAAGGTTTAAAATTTTACTACCTAAGGTATAGCAGGAATGTGCGTCTTTATCCTCGTCATATGCAACCACTTGATCTATAGCATTGACACGTGTCATGTCTTCTTTTACTGTCATCCTCATTTCTGTTTCCCGGAACGATGGTAAATGATCATTCACATCTACAATGCTCACAGTTATTGTAACTTTCTCTGATTTCAGCTTTGGTTTCCCTCTGTCAGTAGCTTCAACTTGAAACTGTATTGATCAAAATGTTATTAGTTTGATTTTCACTAACTTATTAAACTACAAATGTTTACTACATGTATATCAATTATATTTTTACACGATTGCATGTTTATTTGACATGGAGAAACTTTCAACAACTCGATAAAATAATGATGTTAAAACATAACACAATTGTGGAAATTTATGGACAATAGTTTTGCCAATGTAATACAGAAATTATACCCATTTTACTGTTCACATACACGGCTGAATTGTTAAGGCATCGACCTTGGAAGCGGATGGTCGATGATTTGAAATCCAGGTCTGCTTAGGCTCCATTCTGATAAGGATAATGTCTGTACATGTTTGAAATTACTGAGCACCATATCTCTTGATGTTGGCAAAAATTAACTATGTGTGAAATAGTCTCTCCAAAGAGACTGGAACGCAAGTGTCCTTTGGCAACCCAATAACAAAAGAAGTAAAAGCGTCAAAAGGGGGCTTTTTTAATAAGGGCGACATGAAAATCTACAAAGACATTACATAATGATTTTCACCCACCTTATATTGAATGATCCCTCCAGCGTTCAATGATTCTGCTACAACTACTAAGGAACCGTTTGTAGTCATATTGAACACATGAGTACTGTTACCACTTAGTTCACTCATCGTAAAATCTGCTTTAGCGTTATCTCCCTTGTCCTCGTCTGTGTACGTGAATGTGTGGATTATAGTTCCCTTCCGTGCACACTGTCAAATATAACGTTATATGAGTTGAAAAAGTGACCAGTTTTCAAGACCTGCTTTCAGTAAGCCAATTCAGGTATTCAGCTGCCCTTTGACAATGTAACTATAACACATAATCATGGTGACATAAACAGTCCTGTATCAAAGTGTGCAAAGATAAAAAATGAAACCATTATTAACTACTGCACCTTATATGAATATTTCAGCTAAATAACATTAATTCAATATTTTAAATATACAAGATGCTGTGACTAATATTCCTGATTATAAAGCAAGTCACTTAACCTTTTTAACTTGACAGAATCCTGGCCAGGGCACTGGAAGTTTCATTTAAAAGATCAGGAAAATCTCCATTGATCGCAAACATAAAAACCATTGATGGAATATTGCAATATATTGTGGTATATCCAAGTTGTATTGTAATACACCTGGAACATCATACACACTTTGTCAATTAAGGTCTCCATCACAACAACCCTGTTGGTTCCTTGAGCATATTGTCATTGTAACAAATTTATCAGCACTGTCAGTATATTGAATACATGTATGTTAGCATATCAGGGGTGGTGTTTACAAAGCATCGTAAGGGGAAACTTAGAATTTTCTAAAAACCTCAAAATGTCCTTAAGTGTATCAACTAAATAGGAAAACAAAGATTACCAATTGTTTGCATTGTTTAGAAGCAGAATGTAAAGAGTTACAGAAATTCCATAGAAAGTATGGGGTATTCTTCATTGCTTGGGTAATATGGGCAGCTAAATCTTTTAACTTGAGTCCAGATATTTAAGTTTTCCCTTAGCATTCTTTAGTTTATTTCGAAACCTTAAGAAACCAGCCCAGGGGTGGTATTCACAAAACATCTTATTATAAGTGAAAACTGAAATATTTTGACTTTAGTTAAAATATTGAGCTGAACCTATTCCATTGAAGCAAAGAATAATCCATGTTTTCTATGTGATTACTGTAGCTCTTTACATACTGCTTCTGAACAATGTAAATGATTGTTAATCTTGATTTTCCTGTTTTAACTGATACACTTAAGGAAATATGAAATTTTTTAAGTTTTTACTAAAGATGCTTTATAAATACCGGCCCAGGTGTTGTTGTATCGGGACCTGATTCTATAGTTTAAACACATACCTCATATACCCTGATCTCATGATTCTGTGGTATGTTGTGAATTACTGGATGGTGTAAATTGACGTCTAACACGGATATATTCACAATAGTTGTTCCATTCAGCTTTGGCTGTCCATGATCAAATGCTAATACAGTCACAGAATAGTTTCCAACTTTTTCAACAAGTGATGAATTTACTTTGATAGCTCCATTGTTATCGATGTTAAACAAATTATTGTCACTGATTATTTGGTAACTTAGCAACTTATTTTGATCTATATCGGCATCGGTTGCTGTGATACGGATAATTTCTGCCTGTAATTTAGCATCCTCGACGATCTCTGCTGTATATGACTCCTTACTAAACTTAGGGGCATTGTCATTCACATCATTTAACTTTACAACGAGACTTTTCTGGGCAGTTTTCTGTACTTTCATATCCTCTGGGTTGTCATTGGCAACAATTAAAAGACTGAATTGACTAATTGTCTCTCTATCCAGTGGTTTGGTCACAGAAATAATTCCCTGAAAAAAAACAAGAATGATTCATAAAAAACATACAGTTCAACACTATACTCCATCCACCAGGCTGTACAGGTGAAACATAAGAGTAAGAATGTGTACATATATTGTGTGAAGTTTTTTTAGATAATTATCAAAAGTGCTCTCCCTGGATACCATGCCTTGTAAAGCCCATATTATAGCTTGACCAGATTTAGTAGGCACTCATTAAACTTCGGAAGCGTGTATTATTTTCCTTAAGCGTAGTCGGTACTTATCGGAACTATTTGTTTATTTTTGCACCAACTTTGTCCGAAATATGCACGGAATATGCCCGGAGTGCCTACTAAATCTGGTTAAGCTATACTAAACTGGATTCTCTCCCTTTAAATCATCATAGAAAATTAAGTATCTATATTAAATGAATAATCAAAGTTTATTTTCGACAGTAAAAAATTAAAAGGTAAGAAAAATGTATACTAACCGTTGTTGCATTGATAGCAAAATAGCCAATCTCTTTATCATTTTCTTGCAGTTTGAAGGTTACATTAGCATTTGGTCCAGTATCTGCATCAGTAGCATCAATGTCTATAACATCTGTACCGACCGGAACATCTTCCAGGATATACACAGTACTGTTCCTGGTTGTAAATACTGGGGGATTATCATTGAAATCTTCAATTGTAACATTGACTGTCACGCTGGAACTTCTGTCCGGTACACCATTATCTGTTGCTATGACGACTAGTTGAACAAATGGTTCTGTTTCTCGGTCTAAATCACCCGTCTTGGATATCCAGCCTATAATATGCACCGGTGGTAAAATATGAAATCTCCAAAGATATTTTCAATCAGGAACAATTAATTGATTCAACAAAATAAATTCTGCCAAGTCAATCACTTTTATTTTGCAAATTATCATAATAACCTTTTAAGATTGACCCAGAAAGCAGGTCCATGACAATGAATTGATTATCTCATCTCACCATGGATAATACTTTCTTAATATTTCTCTTAGCAAGAATAGCCAACGTGCTCCACTCCACCAAGGCGTAAATTAGTACCCGTGATGGCAGTGTCTATTCCTGGGCGCCGCAGATCTATGCTGGCTGCCACACCCACAGAAGAGAAATAGTCTCCACATGGCGACTCAAACATATGTTTCCTTAGGTAGCCTAATGACCAAGGGAAGTTAAAATGTCAAAGGGTGGTTGAACGGCTGAACTGCTGAAAAAAGCCCTAAAAAATTGGTACCTTTTTTGTTACCAATAGAATTTACTGTATCCAACTAACCTGTTGTGTCATTTATGGTAAATGAAGGACTAGATGCTTGCAGTTTATATGACATTGTCCGGTTTTTATCCCGGTCTGTTGCTGTGGTCTGTATCAACAATGTACCGATGTTTGCATTCTCTATAATACTTGTCCGGTACATGGTCTGATAGAAGTATGGAGGATTGTCATTCACATCCAGTAGTGTCACTGTCAATGTTGCTGAAAGTGAAATATTCCATGAAACTACTGGTAATTGACCTAAATTACTGACAATTTTATTTAGAAAATAACATAATTTTTGTGTGTCTACATGTGGAAATTTCTTATAAATCTCAAATAATTAGATAATTGATATGTTTAATTCAATCAAAGACCTAAAATACATGTAATTTAGGTCCTTCCTTGATTCTATATTATATTGATCGCTCTCTATAGCCATTCAGACGACACCACAGTGTATTTGGACTTATTCATGACACAACATTATTCAGAAATAACATAAATATATCAGAAAAAATACCTTTTTACATTATTTTGGCTTCAAATTTTCATTGAAATATATTTTATTCAATTTCTTTCAATTACGCACAAATTTCTTTATTTTTAGCAAAAAATTATTGATATTATTAACAGGTAATCTTAGCCGAGTCATTCCAGATCTTGGTTAATAATAATTATTTGGTAATCTTACCGGTGTCATTCTGAGGAGAGGGATAATATGCTGACTGATCTTTCACCAATATAGTGAGAACTATTGTTTCAGCCGTCTCACGATCAAGTTTACTTTTCACATAAACACTTCCATTGTAAGGATGGATACCAAAATAACCCTACAAATATAATGCAATGTTAATTTTCCAATTCATTCCAAAATGCAATTCAATATTTCTGGCTAAATTTAGATATTGTTTGTTTGACTTTTGCCTACCTACTCAAGAAAATTGCCCAAACCCAAATGATTACAATGTATATTGCTTTCCAGAGAAAACATATATCTTTAGTTTTTATATGATCAGGTTAAACATATTGATTGATAAACAAATCTACAAATTATATTCTATCACTCTCGACACCTCATTCTTTGAGCATAAGATAGATGGGAAGCCCTTTCAAATTCCCTTTAAGTTTCCCCTTCAAATTTGATCACAACAGCATTACAAAAAGTAACAAGATGAACACTATGATAAGCTCACCTGGACCAATGACATATTTACAAGTTTTCCATTTTCATCTCTGGCTTCAGCTACAGTTATTGAGTAAAGTAAGTGACTGTCAAGATCCGGGTCAGTGGCAGTACATTGTATCAATGACTTATCTACCATGGCATCCTCCTTTATAGATGCCTTGTATTGTCTGCTAGCAAATACAGGGTTCTTATCGTTCACGTCTAGTATTTCCACAAACATAGTCGTAGAGTCATTACGTGGTGGCGAACCTTGGTCTATAGCTAGTATGGTCAGGTTGTAGTTTGCTTGTGTCTCCCTATCAAATCTAGCATTCATTCGTACTTTCACCATACCGGACGTATAATCAATGTAGAATCTATCAGCTCCGCCATTTTGTATGAGATAGTTTATGTGACTATTACGATAACTTCCATCAGCATCAGTCGCGGAAACACTACCAACTGTCTTAGCTGAAATATCATGTACACAGAAATATTAATATTAGTCTGCAAAGGCGAGATACATTTTCATATCATCATTAATTTGGCAAAATGCAAAATCTAAAGTGAACAAACTCACATGTCACGTAAATTGTCCTGCCACACTACATATTTCAAGCTAACATTTTCTTGTTTCACACTATTAAGATACGCACACACTGTCAATTTCTACAATCTTAATGCAATGTATCCAGTTTTTTCTTCTGGAAAATCTGATACAAAATAACATAATTTCATAATTTTATGATTTTAAATAAGAAGTAATAAGTTGACTGTGGTAATTTCTCAGAAGAGATACTTTTTAACTTGGGTGTTTTGTGTCATTCCATATTCTTAAAGCAAAATAATGATTGTATATTATGTACCATTGTTAATATCAGTAGTGGTTGCATTTTCCAGCAAGGTATAGTTATAGTGTCCTCTCTCAAATACTGGATTGTTATCATTCACATCCTGCAAGAAAAGTGAAAACGTATATGTCTGAATCACTTTACTGGTAATACTCAATATTATCAAGTTAAACTATCTAGAGCTATCCCCAGTTGGCAGACTAATATACCCCCTGCTGTTAAAGGGACAACATTCTGGCAAAAATAATTTTGGCACAAATTCCAGCATTCATGCAAATTTACATGTTAAGATTGTTCATGTGTGAAAATCATGCAAAAAAACTGTTGGAGAAGTTGCGTCCATAAGAATATATGTCTACGGACAGACGGACAAGCTGTTAACAGTATACCTCCTTACAACTTAAATTGTGCAGGGGGTATAAAAACTTGAAGGTTTCTAATACATAGCTAAAAAATACATAATGTTCCCAAATATTATTTAACAAACGAAAACTCACTAATGCAACACAATGCTGTTTTCAAAAGCATAAAACATGGATTCATTTACATTCACGTTTGTTAACATATGACATTTAAGTTGCAAGGGCTGGAAATGTTGACTGTTTCGAGATTGGTGCTACACAGAGGTAAGGTTTATAATTGATATTCGCTAAGGGAGCTTTTGCTCAAAGGACGTTGTTGCTGCACAGAGAGCCATTACGGATATGTTCTGCTCGACAATGAAAAGATACCTGTATTGTTAATTGAACAATAGCAGTTGATGATAGAGTTGGGTTTCCGTCATCTCGAACCACGATAGTCACATTGACAACACCGGTGTTCTGACTGTCCGATGATAATGCCTCATAATCTATTGGTTGTGTCAGTTTGATCCAACCATCATCAGTTATGTTAAGGTTTGAAGTGATAGAACTGTCCGTAGTGGTGCTAACATCAAAATGG
The DNA here is from genome assembly GCA_963678985.1 of Spisula subtruncata. NCBI lineage: Eukaryota > Metazoa > Mollusca > Bivalvia > Venerida > Mactridae > Spisula > Spisula subtruncata. The sequence continues at coordinate 73,464,677 of OY787660.1, read as the reverse complement.
AACTTGCTGTTGTTAGTGTTAGTTTCGTCTTTGTCTGAGGCCTGAAATAGCAAAACCATAATTTGAGCTTACAATAGTTTACCTCCCAAGTGATTCAATGAGGGAAGACACATAAAAAATTACTATATACACATTGTAATAATGAAATAGTTAATTGCAACTACTGTAAAATCATTTAATTTCAATGCGAAATTTAGTGGTTTTGGTAAAAATAACAATTTGGATGGGACGTTAATTAGTGGATTTTGCATTTCAGGTTATAAATACAAGTCAAAATTATTGTCCATGTGATTTGATTTCGTGGTTAAAGGCAAACCACGAAATCCATGAAATTTAATCCCCCACAAAATTTAATGATTAAACAGTAGTTGAGTGTAGAAGTTAAGCAGGGATGATTCAAAATGATGTCCAGGGACATTTCCAGGCCCAGGGAAGTTAGAGGGACATGTCCAGGCCCAGGGAAGTTAGAGGGACATCTCCAGGCCCGGGGAAGTTAGAGGGACATCTCCAGGGCCGGGGAAGTTAGAGGGACATCTCCAGGCCCAGGGAAGTTAGAGGGACATTTCCAGGCCCAGGGAAGTAAGAGGGACATCTCCAGGCCCAGGGAAGTTAGAGGGACATTTCCAGGCCCAGGGAAGTTAGAGGGACATTTCCAGGCCCGGGGAAGTTAGAGGGACATCTCCAGGCCCGGGGAAGTTAGAGGGACATTTCCAGGCCCAGGGAAGTTAGAGGGACATTTCCAGGCCCAGGGAAGTTAGAGGGACATTTCCAGGCCCGGGAAGTTAGAGGGACATCTCCAGCCCGGGGAAGTTAGAGGGACATTTCCAGGCCCAGGGAAGTTAGAGGGACATTTCCAGGCCCAGGGAAGTTAGAGGGACATTTCCAGGCCCGGGAAGTTAAAGGGACATCTCCAGGCTATTAGTGCCATTATTATTACAACATCGGTAAGTGGTAGTGCCGGTAATTGAACCCACAAACTTTCAATCAAGAGGAGGACGCTCCAACCACTCGGCCAATGAGGACAGTCACAACACTGATACATCTATTTTAGCAGGTAATGTGTATCAATAAAAATTATTTACATTTTGAACAATCAAAATGCATAGTTAATATAAATGCATAGTTAATATTACCTCAACTTTAATGACTTGAAGGTCGCTGTCATTCTCATCTTTATATACAAGATATGTCGCACGAGAGAAAATTGGAGCATTATCATTTCTATCTAACAATTTCACTTGAATCGATACAGAGTCTCGTCTCTCCCCTTCGTCTGTAGCCGTGTAGGTAAAATAATATGTATCTTGGATTTCACGGTCTAATGTTTGATTACATGTCTGGCATTTTGTTGAGATTTCCCCAGTAGCAGAATTCACTGTAAATCTAAAATTATGGTTTATGACACATAAACATTCCAAAGAGTAACAATAAACAATATACAGGCACTGTGGCTAAATGGATTACACTTCCTAACTATGACCAATCTAGAGATCCTTTAATCATAGACCAGTCAGGGCACTAGAAATTTAAAAATAAATTCAGTGGTTCCCACCAAACAAGAGATAACCTTGGGAACTACCCGTAAGAGACAGACAGTCTTTCATGCATTAGTGTTCAACACAAGGCTAAAGAACCAATGAGTCTATTTGGAAAATGCAAGATTCTACTTTCTCTGATGTTGCTAATGTAAGATGGGCACATTGCTAATGTAAGATAGACACATTGCTAATGTAAGATAGGCACATTGCTAATGTAAGATAGGCACATTGCTAATGTAAGATAGGCACATTGCTAATGTAAGATAGGCACATTGCTAATGTAAGATAAACACATTGCTAATGTAAGATAGGCACATTGCTAATGTAAGATATATATCTATCTTACATGGTTACATCGTAAACATTGACGTAGGAAAAATTCCATCCTTACGGTCATCTACACATTGACGTTGATCATCAGTGAAAGTTTGACAGACAGATGGACGGACGGACCGCACCATAATTTGAGGGTTGCTGGAAAGACAGTAATAAGTCCTTCTTTAATTATATGTAGTTACTATAGTCTTGCGGACAACCATCGCATTGCTATATGCCCCCCACTTAAAAATAAGTGTGGGGCAAAAAAACTATATAATATAATATATGAGACCTACTTTCCATTGCCTCCAACAATACTGTACGTAAGTTTATTGAACTCTGGAGATTTGTCATTATCTGTAGCCTGCAATATAGGATAAAAAAACACTGACATATCTCTAATTCCATTCCTCTGCAAAACAACTTTTATATTAGATTCAGAATTTGAATGCCACATTTCTAACCGTCCCTTCAATCTAACCAAACAGTCAGAAAAACAAACACTAGTTACATTTTCTATGTTTAACCCATTGCTCCATAAATAACTGCAATAAATTCACATCCCTATGTCATGTCTATCATTTTTTTCCATACAGAGGGGAGACAACTTGATTTCTGAATTTGGCTTAATGAGACTCTACCTTAGCAAGGGAAATCACTCTTGATGCATACTAAAAAGTCTGAACAATGTCATGATATGTGCACACTTTTTTAGCATATAGTTTATCAGAATAGTGTATGGAGTTATTAATGCAACTAGTAGTGACACTACAACTACTACTAGACTAAGTATTATCAGGTTACACAAAGTTTCACAATGTTAAATGATGAAACGCCAACTAGGAAAAACTGAGAAGCAATCAAACTCTCAACAAATAATTAATACTTTAAACCACAAATGCCAATAAGAATGACTTCCATAAATTCTCATGCCCCTGTGCATTGCCTACTCCATAATAGCTAGCGAAATAAATATGGGGGCATAATTCTGTTAAAATGTTGGATAGTGCTACTTTAAGGTGTATGATGGTACACAAGTCTGCCAAGTTTGCTAGTAATGTCTTGATGGACTGCTGAAAGTATTTGAATTTCAAAAATTTGAAAGGTTTTAGTTAACTTTTTAAACAGGGTGGATGAACAGACCTAAGTATAGACAAATGAATAAACTGACATACAGATGACAGGACAATCACTATATTCCTCAGCATCAGTAGATGATCGGGTAGAAAAAATGACATCAGAAAAGTGAAAATCATTTGCAAATGTTGATTACATTTTCCTTAGGCTTATTCATACAAGATAAAAACAAGTAAAACATTATTCAGACTTACAGTTATAGATCCTACGCTTGTACCATTGCCGGAATTCTCGTACATTGACAGAGTATAACTGGTGTTTACAAATGATGGATCTTCATCATTGATATCTGTTATATTAACCGTAACATTGTATACTGCTAGATGTGACTTGTTCGCTCGTTCTGTAGTAATAACCTGTTTATACAATATATAATACCAATATGAGAATGTGATTAATGGTCCAAAGTTTCATATAACATTTTAACAGTATAACTCTAACGCGATATTGGGACCTGTGCCACCTAAAGTAAACAGGTAAATCGGGTAAAACAACATAAGGATATTGGAAAAGGGATTATCTTTTCAATGTGTACCATAATTTTAATTTACTTGGTGAATAAAAGTGAGCAGGTAAAATAAACTTCTGCTCTCCCTAAACCGATGTAATGGTCAGTGATTTATATCGACATTGCAGAATATCGCGTTAAGAGTTATACAGGATTTCTAGTATCAGAACAGATCAGAATAAAGTTTATTATAGATTTGGACAACTGTCTCTTCTACCTTCTTATTTTCCTTGAAAAAAAGGCAAAACAAGACTCCAATGGAAATAAGTGCATGCGCTTGGTGGAAAGGTCTCAAGGAAAACTACTACTACAAGACTTAGTACTACGATAAACCTCGGCAACCTAAAAGTGGTAGAGCATCTGCTTCACATGGTCACATCATACCAGATGCACAGTATTAAAAGGAAACTGGCTTCTGTTCTTTTGTGGCAATAAATAACATCAGAAATGAGGTGTAAAGAGTGATTAATGTAATTTAAAAACTTGTTTCACAATAAAACTTAAATAAATTAGTATAAACTAGCACTACAATATACCGAGTTTCATTACAAAAGACGCAAAAAATCATTGTTTTCAAAATATATGTACAATTCTAACAAGAAGGGCGATTTGCCTATACATGTATAGGCAAAGAACAAATCATATCATTGTATATCAGCTGATATAGTTCAATTTCGAGCATTGAGCCGGGGCTGCACTTTTAAGGTTTAATCCATTTGCTGATAAACTGTAAATCGATAAAATACACACATTTATATAATAGTAAGTGGCATATCTTTAAATAATGACTATTGAATAAATCACGGAATACCTGCCCAAATAGACTCGTCTGAAAGTTCATGGCTCAGGGTTCAAAATTGAACTATAAACTACAGTTTTTCATAGTTTATAGTAAACATAACTCACCCTGATAATGATTGTCTCCCTTGTTTCGTAATCTAGAAGCGTATTATTTGCTACGAGAACGGTGATATCACCGGATCCTTGTATATCCTGTGGTGATACACTAAATGTTGTACAGTCATCACTATCCATACATCTTATTGATATATCCATATGTGCATTCGCTCCCTTAAAGAAATAGTTGAATATTTCCATATCAGAATACCACAACAAATGTTAACTAGATGAAACAGGATCACCCTAATCTGTGCTCCTATATCAATGAAAAATGTTTGAATTTTTTATAAAACATGCTTAATAAATATAGCATCACTTGTAATTAAAATCATGATAATACAATAGGGATCGGTGCAACTATGGTAACTACATCAATTTATAGAGGCATGTACCATTATAGTACACTGAACTCTCAAATGGTCATGTATTCAGTTTGTTTCAAGCTTTACACAATTTCAAAATAACCATTTACAAATATCAGTAATTTTAAAAGCTCCGGGCAAAATCTATAATGAACCTGCTCAATTGCATGCACAAGTGGGACTCTTCTCCAATCTCCATATAAGAGCACAGACCACATAAGCATCAGGTGCTTTATCTCCAGTATTTAATGCAAGAACACACATGTATACTTCACCAAGGTTTCAAACCCACAACCTCTACAGTAGCTCTGTTGAATGATGTGATTAATAATTTTTGCTAACCAGATGGGGCCAGCAAATGTCTGATAGAGGTTGGAAACACTTTTTCACATTAAAAACATTCTGAAGGTAACATCATCATCATCATAAAGATAATACAAACTCAGACAGGGAATGTGTCACTAAAAATAAACAGCAGAGCAAAAAAAAGAGCACACAAAAAGAGCACACAAAAAAGAACCCACAAAAAGGGCACACAAAAAGAGCACACGAAAAAGAGCACACAAATAGAGTACCCAAAACGAGCACACAGAAAGACCACTCAAAAGAGCACAAAAAAGAACACACGAAAAAAGGAAGAAAAAAGAACACACAAAAAGAGCACACAAAAAGGGCACACAAAAAAGAACAAACAAAAAAGAACCCACAAAAAGATCACACAAAAAGAGCACACAAAAAGCTAGAGTACACAAAACGAGTACACAAAACGAGCACGCAAAAAGAGAAAACAAAAAGAGCACACAGAAAGACCACTCAAAAAGAACACAAAAAAGAACACACAAAAAGAGGAAGAAAAAAAAACATACAAAAAGAGCAAGAAACAAGACTGCGTTCAATAAACGCTTATGCCCCCGTGGAAGCCATGTCCATAAAAAGCTGTAAGTCAATCAGGGGCCATTATTCAGTTAAAATGTTTGATAGTGTTACATTGCTTTGAACTATAAGGGACTTATGATGGTAAACGAATATGCCACATTTGAAAGCAGTGCCTTGATTGACTTCATGTGTGATCTGGTGATACAGGTGTTATGGTTCTTTGTCACTGCACTTCTCCAAGTTGCCACCAATTCATATACCAAGTTTCAAGTCAATATTTTAAATACTTTTGAAGATACGCTCCAGACAAACAATTATCATGAAAATACTGAAGGGGAAATAATTCAAAATGTAAGACAGACAGAGTTATGGTTCTTGGTCCATGCACTTCTACAAGCTACCATCTATTTATATATCAAGTTTTAAGGCAATATCTTAAACAATTTTGAAGATACACTCTGGTCAAAATTTTAATCTGAAAATACTAAAGGGGAGATAATTAAAAGTTTAAGACAGACAGAGTTATATTGCTTGGTCATTGCACTTCTCCAAGTTGCCATCTTTTTATATTCCAAGTTTCAAGTCAATATGTTAAATAGTTTTGAAGATATACTCAGAGCAAAATTTGACTATAAAAAATGAAAGGGGAGATAATTCAAAATTTAAGACAGACAGAGTTAAGGTTCTTTGTCAATGCACTTCTCCAAGTTGCCATCTATTTATGTATCATATTTCAAGTCAATATGTTAAATAGTTTTGAAGATACGCTCCATACAAAATTTTATTGTGAAAATACTAAAGGGGAGATAAGTCTAAGTTCAAAATTAGGTCAAGGTGAAGGTCAAAATGGAGTCAGGTGATACAGGTGTGTGGAGAGTGGTCATATACAACATCCATGCAAGTATGAAAGCTTTGTAGCAAGCCATATTAATGCTAGAAGAAACGGTCAATTTGGGTTAACCAAGAATTTGGCCTTTCAATAAGTCTAAGTCCAAAATTAGGTCAAGGTGAAGGTCAAAATGGAGTCAGGTGATACAGGCGTGTGGAGAGTGGTCATATACAACATCCATGCAAGTATGAAAGCTTTGTAGCAAGCCATATTAATGCTAGAAGAAACGGTCAATTTGGGTTAACCAAGAATTTGGCCTTTCAATAAGTCTAAGTCCAAAATTAGGTCAAGGTGAAGGTCAAAATGGAGTCAGGTGATACAGGCGCGTGGAGAGTGTTCATATACAACATCCATGCAAGTTTGAAAGCTTTGTAGCAAGCCATATTAATGCTAGAAGAAACGGTCAATTTGGGTTAACCAGGGCGGACGGACGAACGGACGGAAGGACGGACGGACAGACGTACAGACGGACGGACAGGTACATTACTATATGCCTCCCGATCTATCGATACGGGGGCATAAAAAGAACACACAAAAAGAGAAAACAAAAAGAGCACACAAAAAAGCACCCAAAAATATCACACAAAAGAAGATTACAAATTACAATCACTCATCACACCGGCAAACATAAAGTTAAGTTTATTAGGTATAGCTAGTTTGCGATAGAAAAAAATCGTGTTTTTCTAACATTTCTGAAAATCTATTAATCAGATTTTGGTTAAAAATTACACAGAACTACAATAACTTCCTACCTACTCCCATTCAAATTCCATAATTTTAAGTCACCTATTAAAAGACATTTATTCTTTATTATATATTGCAATTACATGTACATTGACAGTTTAACGAAGGGAGGTAATCTGGTATTCCATTGATGATTTTTTATCAATTATTTAACCATTACACTCTGTGATCGTCGGGATTGACATTACTGTTACGAAGAAAAGACTTAGGAGGCCCGTTTGATTCAGTTTATTTAGGTGTGTTGCTTTTAACAATGTACAACAATAACATGTACTTCGTCAGATTCACAGACGTACCTCCTGTATGTTATATTAAGTAGGTTGCAAATACGTAAATACTGTATAGCAGGTATATTTCACGGTGTTCAATATTCCCGTTAATTGGATCCTTTTGAAGTCGCGGTGTCTTGATTTCGCGCTAATGGCCTTGGTTATTTCTTATAGCCCATTGACATTAATGGTAATGAATTGTCTCCATTTGTAAAAATTGTACATTTATAGGAGATTATTTCACGTGGTTTAGATTTCGACGTTGACCGCGAATAAAGCGAAAATTAAACATCCGTGAAAATTACCTGCTATAGTATACAGTGTACCGTTAGGACTATCACATGACCATAAAATTGGCTGTTGCAAGTATCAAGTCTTCTAACTTGATATTTCATTCAAAACTACAAATATGTTACATAGAACTTATGAACAAAAGTTTTTTAACTGAATTATGATAGTGCTGAAATTTCAGTGTGTATAAGGTAAAATTTCATACATGTAGGATTTGTAATTACCGAGAAATCTTTATGTTTAAAAAACACGATTTTATTCTATCGCAAACTAGCTATATACATAAACGTAGATGATCCAGCAAGTATTAGAGTGTTCACGTACCTGGTCTATATCAGCTACATGTAGACGGGTAGTAAATGTCACAGGTACGCCAGGAGGTGTGTTCTCTTTTACCTTAGCTGTCGTGGGACCGTTGGTGAATATTGGAACATTGTCATTCACATCAGATATTGTTATGGTAACACTAGTACTGGTTTCTGTAGTGTTGTACTGTGTGTTGGTTAAGTCCTCAATTTCACTTGCCTTTGAATTATTGACAAAATAGTATTATTTCATAGTTATGACATCTCATATTTCCAATAGCTGTTTCACTAAGAATATGGGATAAGAGCATACCTGCCAAGTACTCCTATTAAAGTGGAGTTACTCCTTTTTTAGTTGTTAATTTCTGGTTTTTCAAATTTCAACTAATTTTGAACAAAGGTACATTTCATTCATTTTATAATCTTCTGTCCCATATTTGGAAGGTATGGGTAAGAGGACAAGTAATAACTTGCCAAGATAATATGCATATTGTTAGAGCATGATAAATGCTTGTAATTAAGTCGTAATGAATTTAACAGTTACGAACCATTGTCTCTTAATATATTTGCATTTGAAAAGGTATAATAATATGTATAAATAGAAGTCCAAATATTTTCAATTTAATTTTTAAGGGCTGTTCCCGATATAATGACAAAGAATAAAGTGTTGATTTGTAATTTCCAGTGCCCCTGTCATGACAGAAACCAGAGACCTCCAGATTGGTAGTTGAGAGCACTAACCACTAGGCCAATGTTCCACCAACACAAAAACAGTATAGCGTAGTCTTTAGTCACCTACCACTGATATCAACAGAGAAGCTAGTACACTATTTATACTTACAGTAACATTGATGACACATTCACCAAACTTCTGGAATATAATTCCCTGATCTCTATCCAGTGACTGTGTGGTAGAAATAACACCAGTTGTTGCACCAATCTCAAACAAGTCACCACAGTCACTGGCTGAAAAATGAGAGGAGGAAATTGAAACTGATTCTGGAAAAAGCAATAACATGAATACTGGTGGGAAAAAGGACACAACTTTTTGATGAAGTTTGATCACTGTAGCTCAATAGGTAATTTTACACAAATAAGACAATTTTTACATTTTTCATTAATAACACTGATGTTTCAGACTAGTTAGTGTTGATTGATGTTATGAAGCTACAATTGATATTATGAAGATGATATTGATATCTATGAAGGTGATATTGATATCTATGAAGGTGATATTATAAAGGTGATATTATGAAGGTAATATTGATATCTATGAAGGTGATATTGATATATATGAAGATGGTATTGATATCTATGAAGATAAAATTGATATCTATGAAGGTAATATTGATATCTATGGAGATGATATTGATATCTATGAAGATGATATTGATATCTATGAAGATAATATTGATATCTATGAAGATGATATTGATATCTATGAAGATGATATTATGAAAGTGATATTGATATTATGAAAGTGATATTATGAAAGTGATATTATGAAAGTAATATTATGAAAGTGATATGGATATTATGAATATGAAATTGATATTTTGAAAGTGATATTGATCATTATTATGAAGGTGATATTGATATTACAAACCTACCAGCTGTATATTGAACTTTCTGAGAGACTCCTCTATCACCATCTATAGCATTCACTGTTGTTATAGATTGACCCTACAATAGACAAGACATCTCAATTACAATAAATTTACCAAATTTTTTCAAAAAATATTTGACCATATTCTACAATAGTAAATGTTAAAATTATTTTTCAAGTTTGAAACTTGCTAACAACTGCTACATGTGAATTATTTCCAAAACCTACCCATTGAAGAAAAAGACATATTGTTTTAGATAAAAATATTATATAATACATAAAAAAGTACAGCAAATAGGTAGCCAAGAGCATTTACAACATCGCCACTGTTATAACTTGACAAATTTGACCTGATCTTGTATTGAATAAATCAATTTCCGCAAGATAATCGTGCATTATCGGTATTTCAATTTTGTGTTTGTTTTACATCTCGGGCGTGTTCGTGATACTCCCTGATTATTAAACATATACGAGGGTCATTCAATATATACAATTGTTCTCATTTTATCATATTCATGTTTAAATAATAATTTCTTATATCATTATAAACATTTATCTATTACCTACCGTAAATACAAATTTATGTTTGATTATGCAACACAGTAGCATGTGACTAGCCGTTGCATTACCATAGTAACGCGCTACCACCCCCGACCGACGTAACGTACCCTTTTCATTAGTTCAACTACTTATAATTTATGAATTAATTAATTTACATTCCCATAAGTCTGCCTGATTATTGTAAGATATTATCATAATATTTTGTGACATTATTGAGTTGTTTGGACGTTTGAAATTGAATTTAGAAGTATTTGATCTATACTTGTCACGTTTTCATTTACGTCAAAATACCGATGAATTTATACAGGGAAATTCGTGCAACTATTAAATCGTGCACTTGTTGTGGAAATACACACCAAACAAACTTACGTTGCTAATTAGGGCGAACGGAGAATATGCAGTATCCAGTGTTCCTGTCTTTTAGTTGCAAAGTCAAATTTCTGAAGAGCAGCATGGTATTAAAAATAATACAGGGGTCGGACGAAATTTGCAAACGTAGGGACGTCTGAGGAACGCCAGTCAAAATTTGCGATGCGTTTCAATTTAACACACAACCACTACGTCTAGCTTACTCCTTAACTTTGAATACATAAAATGTTGTAGTAGATCTATTTAATAATATACAAGTTAAATATTTATGTTTAATTCAATACGAATGACATAATTCAATTTCGGGTTTATCATTTGAGAAATAGCAAAACGTCAATAACGTCGCTGACATCAGAATATATTTGCGTTGTGTGGTGGTTGCGGTAACGTGATAGTTTTGTTTTAGCCATATTTTCTTTAAAAGTGTGTCGTTTCTTGCTAGATTTTCAGCACTTGTGCCATAAAGGCTTTAGTTTAGTGTGGTATACTTAGTTATTCTCTGTGTCAATGTGTATTAAAATAACGAGTCCAGTCCACGAATTTATTGAATGACCCTCGTACAACTGGGGTTAATAATATAGACAAGATATCGACTGCTAAATTATGCTCATTAAAAGGTCAGAATTGTGTCAAATTCTTCAAGCTATAGCACTACAAACTTCATTAGAAAAAACAAATATAATACCTTTGGAATATCTTCAGGTATAGTTTCTCTGAATGAATTCCTGGTGAAGAATGGGGGCGTGTCCTGGTCATCTTTCACACGTATGATAAAATCTACCGTTGTATTCAAACCACCATTAGGTCCACCATCCTGAAAGTACAAGATTAAAGAAAATTGATTTTATGCCAGATTTAATATTTATGGTCAAACTGTTTTCATTATTTTTAAATACTAGTAGCTATTTTCCGACCAATTCCAATTAAAATACTAGTACACAAAAACAGAATCAGGGAAAGGAGAACAATGCAAGGGGCCAATTTGATGTGGATTTTACCTTCTGCATAGCCCTGGGGCAGGGATTTTACCTGGCGTTTGAAAAAGCAAAAGTCAAAAACCGTGTGGGGTGCCTGTATTTCAATTGACTGGTGCCTAAGTTCAACAGGGCGATTCAGATCAGTTGACCAAAATCTGTTCAGATGAAATGCATGCTTTATCTAAAATACTACTGTTTAAATCATTGGCGACAATTGGAAATAAATAACAAATATGTAAAAGAAACAATATCTTGCATACCTTTGCAGTAACGATGAATTGATAGTAACTATTTGTTTCATAATATGGATCATACCTTTGCCATAACGATGAATTGATAGTAACTATTTGTTTCATAATCTACACATTCTCTCTGATGTACCTCTCCACTTGCAGGATCTATATGAAATGTTTTACTGTAAAGGTCTTTAGTTTCCTTGTACTGAAATAAAATAATATTTTTAACATGTTCCATAAAATTATATTCTCAACTGTAAGTTGATCAATGGTTGGTCATAGGTCAACTACCTTTTTGGTGTCTTAAATCCAGTGCTTTGATTTTGGGTGATATTGGTATTAAGAAAATGCAACATTATTATGTATTCCATAACAAGAAACCCCTATTATTAGGTATACCAGTAGGTCAAAACAGAGTATTGAACCATGACTGCACTTTTATCAGTAGACTTTATCATGCACTTTTATTTAGATAAAAGTGCATTACTTAATATAGCATTATTGTATAAGGTACTAACAACTCATATCAATAGTTGATTTCCAGAACTCTGTGCAAGTTTGTTTTCCCCTTAATTTACACATAGGTACAAACAATTGTGGCATAGTTAGACAGGATTTGTATTCATATTCAAACACAACTGACCCCGGCTCTATTCTCCTGATATGAATATTCAAGTGACAAAATTATTATAACGGTAAAAATCTATTTGTACCTACAGATTATTGGAGACATGGAGTAGGAATATTGTATTTTTGTCAGATTCTATCTATAATTATCAGAGGTAAACATCTTTGAGTTTTTTCTGAAACTAACACATCGGTACTACATGGCCAATCATATATTCTAGATCAATATATAGTTATGCTCTATGGGCCAATCGACAGGTGGTATTATCAGTCAAAGACTTAAGAAAAGACTTAAATTATTGTTCACTATTTTTTCTATATAATCTAGATTATATATAATAGTAAATAGTGAAACATTTTCTTATATTTTTTTTTAGTCTATTGTTAAGTCTATGACTGAAACTGCCACCTGTGAGCCAATGAATATGAATAACAAACAAAGATTTGTCTATAATATTTTGACATACCTCTGACTTAGGCTGAAACAAAAAAGAAACAAAATGTTTAAAATAATTTTATGAAGTACCCCACTAGGCACTAGCTGCCAAATAGCACAGCATCTTTTAATTGGCATACTTCAAATGGAACAATTTTATTTATTTTAATCAAAAGCAAGACTTATTGCTCAATGTCATGGTTAAAAAGATACTTACAATTCAAATTGATAAACAATCAGGGTTTTCACAATGCTCCAAAAGTGAAGAGTACAATGACTCCAGACTCTCGATTTTCAAGAGTCAACAAAATATAGCAAGAAAATTTGTATTATAAGTATAATAAATTTGACTCTTCACCTTAAATTTTCAAGAGTCAAGATTATTATGAGTATTTGATTAGTTGTCCTCAATGTAATATAATAGAATCTAGTACGACATTGCATCATTTGGTTATACAATTCGGTGACTTTGAGAATGAGAAGGTCGTAACTACAAAATCAATATTAAGAGAAAACAAGAAAAACTGTCTGACAATCACTCTTTACTTGTGTTAAAACAAGCTTTTTCACCATCAGTTTCTTCAACATGACAATTTCCGATTTTCATGGCAATAGGCTCATAAGAAGCGCATTGTGATGCAGATTTCAAACATGCATTAGTCTTAAAAGGTCGTAAGTTGCACTTGTAAACGACCTTCTCATTCTAAGCCAGCGAATTATATAATGACAAATCCATTATTATGCATATCCTGATCATGCATGTTATGTAGACAAGTTATAAAATATGTTCATAAAGCCAATAGAAGACAACTCTTGCTTACCTCCATAGAATAAGTGACCTGTCCATTTGCACCATTATCTTTATCTGTAGCATGTATACTGGAGAATGTGTGCCAAGGACCCGTGGTTGTATTACATGGTTGCTACAAGTACGGATAATATTACATCATAATGAAGCCTTAAAAGCCTGATTTATTTGTGTTTCAAAATCAGAACCAACGCGAATTTTCCTTAGGAAATTGGTTGTATTTGTGATAATTTGTACAATCATGTCTTAAAAGAGTAATTCAAATTATGTTATTTGACCCATAATTGAAAATAAACAATCTATTCCATTCATCACTAGTACTACAGTGCTTCGTCAAACCAAACACTAAAATGGTACATGTATAATTTATGTATGTATAAATGTGCTTAATATCCCTGAATTCGTTGTTTATCATGCACATTATTGGTACCACAGTAAACCCACTATTAACTGGCAAACGAGGTCAAACCATGCATAAAATAATGTAAGACTGAATATCTCTTGAATTGGTACTTTAGTATTTTATATGTATTGTTTCCTAAATATTAAGACATTTTGGTGTCAGTTCGTGGAAAATTCGAATTATCAGATGAGTGACAAATGGATGATACTGCAGAAGAACAACGTAGTAGGAATAACATCAAACAAATAACATCAAAGCTGTGACACATTAGAACATACTTAAAACTGCTCATTGGAAACTGACTAATCCAAACAAACATGTGATTGAACAAATAATTATATCCATTAGAGACTCAGATATAACTGAAGAAAAGAAAAAAAACGAGGTAATGTTACTGAAGTGTCAGATCTTTCTGAGATTTCTCATTCATTGCTGTACTGAACATGTTTGTATTTACACATTCTGATGTCATAAATATGATTGCATTTTAAAACTTTAAAAAATGTAAATACCTCGTGTAAATCCCATGTGTAAGGATGCTGAGTGAACACTGGAGTATTGTCGTTTACATCGCTTAGGTAAACGCTTATTTTAATGTTGATCTGCAAAATGAAATAACGACTTGTTCAGTAACTTTCCAAAAAGTTATTTTAACTAGTTATACTTGTATAAAGAGAATTGTTTGTAAAACACGTATGTTCCCATGGCAGCCCAATGGTCTAAACTGGTTAAAACCACAGTGACCTTGACCTTTGAACTTCTTTGTCATCTACTGTTACCAAATTAAAGTTTGATGATTACAGTATAGTAGTGCAAAGCATTCTGGAGTGATTGAATAGAAACCATTTGGTCTTTAAAAATCGTAAAGGTCACAGTGGCCTTGACCTTTGACCTTCTTATTTCAAAATAAATAGGGGTTATCTACTGTTGCTAATCAATCCTCATCTATATAAAGTTTGAAGAACCTAAGACAAAGTGCTCTTGGAGTATTGAACGGAAACCATTTGGTCTTCTGACCGACAGACAGACAGACCGACATGCAATTAATATAACCATTTACCCACTCATCAAAGATGGGTGAGATAATAAAGATTGTCTTCAGCAGTCCAGTGATTTTTCTGTTCACTACAAACAGAATAATACTGAATATAATAAAACACCGGACGGAGGTTACAGTAATCAACTAAAACAGCCGTTGGTAAAGAACACATAGAAAAAACCAATGACAACTCACAACTGAACCGAGAGAACTGAACCGATTTATTTGCCGAGGCTGTATTTTATCAGTAATGCATATACACATGGCAGTTTCCTCTCTTCTTCAACTTCAATGTAGTACTTCACTCAAAATCTGAATTGACATGTTGGTGAAGGAAATGATGCAGCACATGTGATTATATTGCATATAGGTGAAACTGTCGACTGTATTAGTATGATAAATCTTACCCGATTGTGTTGTTTATCTGTCAGAACAAACTTCATAGTGATCGTAGGTGTCTAAAATGAAGAATGCAATCTTATCATTTTCTGCTCAAAATAATGAATGAATTGTGATGTCAAACTCTGTTAATTGATGCGTTTTTCGGGTCATTTTTCATTTCATAAGTCTCGGTAATATGTGAAGATTCTTTTAATGCAGTAAGGGAAATTTCATATTTTCATTCTGCTACAAAAATACATGTTCAGTTTTAAATATCTTTATTGTTTTTGTCGTCATAGACATCTAGACTGTTTGATACTAACTAGACTATTTAAAGAATTGTTGGACCTCTTTGAACTACATATAATTATGTATGTTAGAACATGTCGGAGCGTACCGTTTCATAGTCGAATTCCTTAATTAGAGTAACATTGAATGTTACATTATTTCCTGCTGGTTGATTGATCTTCACATACTGTGTAGTTAAAGAATCGCCAGGACTTAAGCCTAGTTGGTCCCCGGAGTCACTGTCATACGCATGAATGCGAAATAAAGTTGAATCTGAAAAATAACCACACTGTCACTATTTTACAACATTGATTCAAAATGCCACCCTACATGCATTATATACATGTAATGGAATTGTAAATTGATTAATAAGCAATACTTTAATAATTGTAACCCGTAAATTCGATGTACATATTATATATTTTATTTTCTCGATAATACACTTACGGACTTTGAAAAAAAATTTGTATGAACTATTTAGGATTATTTTATACCAATGGAATAATGTTCCTGGGTTAGAACGTTGTCGGTAAAGTGTATTTTAATCCATTTTTAGGCTGGCGATTTTGCGCCAGACTATTACAATCCTAAAAAATGAAATCCACTAAGATGAATTTACTCCCGAAACTGACAACGCAGAATTTATACACTCAATGCAAATAGTTCCTCCTCGTTAATCAGTTTTGCAAGATAAGAACATTCAACTTTCCTTGTTTCATTTATTCTGTTCGATTGTAATATATTAGTTTCTTCTTGAAATGGAAGGAAATTGTATGAAATTAAAAGAAAAGGTGTTTAAAGGCGTTGATAATTATTACTACGCGTTACGAACGCGATATAGCGCGGCACATCAATGATTTCATTATGTTAAATTATTTAGGTCAACATTCTCCAATGAGATCGTGGTCGAGTGGTTGAGCAACTCGCTTAGTAATTTCTGAAGCTAAGGTCCAGCGATCGAATCGCGGCGGCTCCAAATTTTTTATATTTTTTATTTTTTATTTTTTTGTTAAGTCCAGCACTTACCTCTCTTTCGACTTAGAAAACCACTTGATGTTATATTACTTGAAAAGCTATTGTTCCTTAGCAGTTCGCCAGCCTGTCAGTACTTTCAGTACTTTGATTACTAACCGAATCGCTAGTAGTGACCACGTGGCCAAATCTCATGTTTAGCGCGTGAGTCTCGTGCGAATGACAATATCCGACCTGTGTAAATGACGATGTGTAAACAATTCATCAGCATACCAAAAAAACAACACATTTTAAGTTTTCAAAACCAAAGGTAACATTTAATGTCAATCTGAAACTGATGTGTCTGGAGGTAAAGACATGTTACAAACCGGAAGTAACCACCGCGTGGTTTATGCGCGATTGCATTGTCATGATACAATAAATATTCGTCTACAATAGCGTTTCATGCCAACAGACACCACCGTTGATCTTCAAATAGGGATTAAAGGCCTAAAAAGCCACATAATTCGGATAAATTAATGCGCATGCTCCGCTTAAGAAACGACGTCCGGTCAACAACCGTGGCTGTCAAAAGAATGCTTGGTGTCGATAGATATACTAAATCATCAAATAAAAATATCAAACACGTTTATTTATGAAATACAACATTTTCACTTAGTACCTTTCCAATTTTGTTTCATCTAACATTGAACACGAGCTTCGACATGCAGTCACTTCCTTCTTATATTACTATTTCCGGATGACAGGGGTGTTAACCTTGGACAATATGAATATAACCAAGCGCATAAATAACGAATAAGAGTCAATTTTCTTGAAGAAAGCAGTATCTGCGTGATGGAATGTCCCAGATTTTGATCCCACCGAAAACATATGACATGTTCTTTCAAACCTGAGTCCACGGATGAGTTCCATGCACGATCTACCCACAGGGTTGTCCAAACCTTTGTTGGCGAATAGAGGAACATTCTCCAGAAGCGTATTGCAATTGTAATGAGGACCCGCTGTTGTGAACGCACCAAAACATAACTTTACACACACTCTCCCTAACTGTGAATTTGGTTTTGAGACTTAAGCACGTGGATGACACGTGACTAGGTAACATTGTAAACTATCGTTTTGAAATTTTGCTAGATGTTAAAACATACATTGAGCTATCTATAGACAAAATTTTAATACAATTTAACAATGTTTACTATTAAATTTCGTGGTTTGAATAAGTGGTGCGTTTTCAAAGTCCGTGAGTGTACCTGTTAGCCCTACACGTTCATGCGGTTTAGACAACATAGCGGCTTCTATCAAGATGGCAAAATAAGAAGTCAACTACAACTATTACTACGTGTGTTTGATTTAAACATGTTTGGGTATTGGTACCACTTTTAAATGTATTTTCGAATTAAATTGTATCAGTTTTTATCAAGACCATGTGCGTTCTCGCGAGGGTCAGGACAACCCCTGGAACTTTGACAAACATGTGTTTTTTCTTGTGGTATCAATTTTCTGGTTGTATTGTATTTGAAGTATCGTTATACGTTCTATATTTATATAACTAGTATATAAATGTACATACTGATTGGGTATTTCTCTGGTACTGAAATATATCCACCAGCCTTTACGCCCAGTAATTGGTATTGGGGAGTTCCAGCCAGAGCACAACCTAGACACGGACAACAATAAAATACAACTTGACATATAATATGTTATATAGCAATTACAGATATGAATTTATCGTACTTTTGGCTTTGTAAGAACAACAAAACTGAACAATATACATGCATATATGTTTCCAAACAGGGTAAGCAATATTTCGTCAATGGGTGAAATCAGAACTAACAGTTGGTCTGGTCAAGAGATTGTTTTAAAATTACGTTCTGAAATGAGATGTAAAAATGTATATCACTTCAAATGCTGCAAATAGCAAAAAGGGTGATCTATGGCGTACACGACTAACTACTAACGAGTCCCCCGTATTTCCATGAATTATTTGTTAAATTTCATATTTTGTCACTTATAGTTTTTTTAAACTCAATACTGTACTTGTATTACCTATAATTAGAAGGAGGCAAGCAATCACTCGATCCATCATTTAATCTGAAATTAATAAACATTTTGTATAATGTACTAGTATACGACATACAGATTTATAGTCGTTGGTCATGCTGGTATGGTGATGAGTATATCAACAATATACAATACGTTATACAGGGTGTCCAAAAAGAAAGTATACAGTTTCAGTGCATTTTATTAACATCTTAACGTTTTGCTATCGCAAAGAAATTCAGCACATGGTTAGTCAAAAGATGAAATTTTTATCTGGCATCAGTTTAAAACTTGTAATTTGGATATTTTTTTAAAAAATGTAAATTTTTTAAAATTACCGTATTCTGTCCTCGGCGTCATTTTGACGTTATTTACGACGTTTTCACAATTTCAGTATTT
The DNA here is from genome assembly GCA_963678985.1 of Spisula subtruncata. Taxonomy (NCBI): domain Eukaryota; kingdom Metazoa; phylum Mollusca; class Bivalvia; order Venerida; family Mactridae; genus Spisula; species Spisula subtruncata. The sequence goes on along the minus strand of OY787660.1, from coordinate 73,445,401 downwards.
CTGGTGTTTCTTGTCTTGCATGCATTGCATTTCACAAATGTCTAAACTGATATTATATATATGATGTGTGTCACGAGCATGGACATGTTTGTTGGCTTTTAATAGGCTATTCACTTGCGATTTCGACAACAAAATAGAAAGAAGTAAATCCATTGTGTTACTTGTCTTTGTTAAGCAAGTTCTTTCGGAACTCCGCAGCGAATGCTTTGTTTTGAATGTGGTATGGTTCATGCAAGTGGAGTCAGAGTCACACATGGCAATACACGGTGTTGGATGAATTACAAGAAACATTTGGTGTCAAAATAATTTCTAGAAAATTCCACTGCTCAGTGGAATGGCCCGCCCACAGCCCGTGTCTTAATTCATGTGGATTTTTGTCTTTTGTGCTATCCGAGATCGCTTATGTACAATCAAATGCGAATATACACAAGTTTTCTTCTGATCAACATCAAAATGAAATTTAAGAAGACTAGTTTGTAGAAAACTGTGTAAATATAACCAACACTTTTAAAGAATGGGTGCAAACCGTGAAACATGCGACAGACAGAAATTGTGAAAACGTCGTAAATTACGTCAAAATGACGTCACGGTCACAATAAGGTATTTTTTGGAAATTAACATTTTTTTAAAATTATTCAAGTTACAATTTTCAAACTGGTACCAGAAAAAAACTTACATCTTTTTTCTAACCATATGCAAAATTTCTTTGCGATAGTAGAACATTGAGAGTTGATTAAAATACCCCGAAACTGTATACTTTCTTTTTGGACACCCTGTACATGCACGAGTTTTTTAACGACACTATCACAGAGAGGGATATGTCCAGTGTTGGCAGGAGAAGATAAAGAAGAGTAAAGAAAAAACCAATGGATTCATTCAGTTCAAATATGACGACAATAACGCTGAAAATACGAAGGTTACGGCCAAAATCCACCAACTTGTTATGCTCCTACGTATGTGGCTTGCTTATATTAAAGTATATTACATCTACTGTCGATGATGTAGTGATAAACTGCTGGTATGTTTCTAATGAAAACCATCTTTGATTTGCAGTTTAGGGTGTTGTTCTTTAAATATGATAGAGATTTGTTCCTTGTCGTTAGTTTGGCAAGAACCTTTCAGACGTTGTTGATTATCTATCAATGCTTTTTGTCACCACATTAGATCAATTATACCAATGTTATACAATGTTGTCTAAATCGTATAATAACCGTTGCCTTTTAAAGTTTCTCAGTTTAGTAGTTTAGCCACTTCTTTTATTTTCATGTTTTCTTTTTAATGTTGTTATCGCGAAGAGAGAACAAAGATGCATTTGGGGTACTAAGCCGCTCATACACTGGCAGTCGGGCCATTATCTCGTTATTTTGCCATTGCCAGTTCTGGACAAATTGGCCAACTGTACGGCATCTGAATTTACCGTAATCTGAGAATTCTCGATTCTATCAACAAGTGTACGAACATCTGACGAGTGTGTACTAAGTACTCGTAGATTCAATTTCTGTGTAACCTTTTAGTTCTAAAGTGTATCACCAACGTCGGGCCATTGGGGCAACTTCATGAGCAATCATAGTATAATGAATTTATGATGAGTTTACTCAAAGTGTGTTTCTTATGATACTAGTAACAAAAAAAGAAATGTACAAGCACATGCATTTCGAGTACAAACGACATGTACGACTCGTACCTTACCATGTACAATAGCAGTTTTGTGTATTTTAGAGGACTGAGTGAGTTGTTATTCACGATGTGGGTTGTTCAAACATACCCGGAGATAATACCTGACAGCGGATTCAATAAATAATATTTATGACGATAAATGCAACATTTAATGAAACTTCCTGATAGATAAAGTGTTATCTGGTCAATAAGATTGCTGAGTCGCCTGATAGATTCGTGTAGGGCCTACCTACCTACTCAACTCGATAGTGTCGTAACCTTAGATGATATGTTTCCTGGGATTGGTGTGGGAAGACATTGACTTGTGGCTGCCATGTTACCCGTAACAATATCAGTTCTTGGTAACGTTACACTATGTCCGTATAATCATGTTTTATCAGAAGAGAGTAATTTGTATCCATGAATCCATAATCGTCCTCATATCTAATTCTCCAATGAAGACCAATTTACGAAAAAAATCACCCTTTGCACATTGCGGAAATAATGTGATCAAACAAAAACAAGTCCCGTAGAGAGGTTCTGTTTTGCTTTTTTGCCATATACCACGTTGCAATCAAAGTAGCTAATAAAATAATAACGCAATGACTCACAAACAAACAGGGTATTTTTACAGAAATTTGTTCATGAATCGAGTATTCTATTTCACCAATATCAACGTTTTGCGATCAACTTTTGTCTGGGATAAATCGGAGCATAGTGTACATACCTGGGTTATTTTAACCATTGTATAATTATAATAGACCCTTCCGTATTGCTATATAACTATTTGTTTGCATTTACTATTTAATGCAAAAACAGTTCGGAGAACATTATGAAATGGTGTATCAACCATAGCTTCCAAATTAAGCAGGTATGTACTCATTGCACTTGTTAAACATGACAAAAAGAAATTAGAGGCAAATGAAAGAATATGTGAATTTTGTAGCTTAAATGAAGTTGAGGATGAGATCCATTTTATTACATCCTGTGAATTTTATAAAACAGAGAGACAGTCATTGTATAGACGTATCGATACAAAAATGATCAATTTTGTCGCCCTTAGTAATAAAAATAAATTTATTTGGCTTATGTCTAATGAAAATAAAGAAGTTATAATATATCTATTAAACTATATATCTGATTGCTTTCAGAAAAGAAATAGTATTACACACATACGATAGATTGTAAAATTGAATTTAAATTAGAATGATATTGATATACCTCCTGTTGCTTTGGATTTTAACATTTATTTGTTTACTGTTCTATATGTTCTTAGTTGTAGTTTTTAGTGTTGCTTAGTAGTGTAAGAATCGTTATTTGTTATTTGTTAATGTATATTTCAAACTTTAGGCCATGTATATTTCAAAATTGTATGCCCATATGTGGGCCCAAAATTGGAAAATGAACAATATCTTATCTTATCTTATCTTGTTCAAAGTCACATTTATAAATATATTGAAACTCGAATCCAGACAAAAAGTGGTTTGTGATGTCGATTAAGATTCGCTTTCCAAAATAAGATGGGTTGCATTATACATGTTCAATGAAGGAAAACACGTGTAATTAATTAATTAATTAAGGTGAGTCTATCAACATCTTGTTATGTAAGTTCTGGTTCATATATTGCATCTAATAATAACACTCAATATGATATCAATAAACATCGTTCAGGGGAATCACACTTCGAATTTTCAACTACAAGAGTCATTATATGGGTAACAAGAAATACAAACACATTTTGATTAGAAGACATTGCACGTAACCCCCAAAAGTTGCTGGTTTTCTGTTCGACTAGTTGCTACGCTAAAATTGATCAATTTTATAATTCCATCTAAAATGAACGGAACTTCTACACATGTGTCAGTAAACATATCGATATATCGCTGGTTTAGAATGCATGAGCCCAGGCACACGATGTCATTGGTTTAATAAACTTGCACAAAAACTATTTTCCTTTTAGAACTAATAATAAGTATTACTTGCGTTCTAAAAGGACAAATAGTTTCTTTTATCATGCAAGTTTATTAAATCGATGAAACCGTGTTCCTGTGTGCGTGAGAAGGTCGTACTACTTACGACATTATAAGACTGGTTATAAGACTGTATTTAAAATCGCTTCTTATGAGCCTATTTTCGTTGTATTGACCATGCATATTTACAACATCATTGGTGCTTCAATATGGTACTGTGGAAATGATCTAAGTGGTTTCGGCGTGACTATGATACGGGGGGGGGGGTGACAACACAAGTAATAAATATTCCACTGGGAAACAACAATAATAACGACATAAGTTTTAAGAGGCGACACAGTTTGGGAAGCCCAGTCTTCCCTCTGAGCCTCTGACCATGAAAGAGTCCGCCGAGATGACAATACTGAGACAACACAAACACCAAAATAAGTATAAGTTGACGTAGGGCGACGTGCCTTTCCCATAAACGAACGTGTCATATTATATATTATAAATTGATAAGTCATTACCATACCTTGATCAGTTATAGTCTTAGTCTTAATTGCTCCCGGAATAATCATGTAAAGCCATATATAGAAGAAATTATTCCGAATCCTAACACACTGTTGTTGATTGAACTACATGTAGTTCAAATGTTTCAAATGTTCATATAAATTTGTTTCATAAAGGGAGTTTCATATTATCAGTTATCGAGCGATGTCCTCAATGTATGCATCGAGTGACAACATGATAAGCCCTTATCAATGACTCAAATAGTTATGATACTACACATTCTCAGTGTAGACGATCGTTAATGCGCAAATGCTTCAAATGATAAATTTGTTATCAATTTAGAAACATAATTCAAGCGACCGAATGATTTGAAGATAATCCCTGTGGTTTCTGTTATAACTTCCTGAAAGGCACATTTTTTTCTTGTGATGTACTAGTCATAATTTACGCCATTTTGAAAATGGTCGTCTGGTCCTGAAATCTCCAATTAATTGATATACAAAAAAATCTAGTCAGCGTAAGTCACTTTGAATTGGCAATTTAGAAAATTGAAATTATGTTCTTGGTCGATTTTGATTTGTGTACAGCGGATCACATAGATTGACAAATACTATTTTCTCCACAAATCAGTGAACTACTGAATTTGGTAAATTATTCTCCTAATGGAAGCAAATAATCATGCCAAAAATAAATAGATTCCTTCCAATGAATAGTCTAAAACCTTGAGTGAACCCCTATACCACATGATCTGCTATACCCTAAGCAATTTTATGATTCAAATATCTATTAGGGGAAGGTCAATTGTGTGAACAAGAATGAGACAAGTTGGTGGTATTGGTTGCCTGTCCTTAGTCTGACATTATGTCTAAACTCGCGCAGTGTGCAATGATTCGTATTAATTGATTCGAGTCAAAATTCTATCCAGAATAATGTATGGTATATTGAATCGCTTGTGTATTATTACATACATATGTATGTATTAGTATATATGTATAGTTGTTATTTGAAATGGTTGCTTCAGTGATCAGTTTCTCTCAGCAGTTACTTCCCTTTGACCTAAACCCTTACCATCAACCCTTGTGTTTAAAGTTTATTTTTGACTATTAACTTCTGTCAAAGTTAAATGTTTTGTATATAAACAGTGATAATAAAGAATTTCCATCTATGCTTCACGTACTTGTCAACATTAACTAGTTTGTACAGTTATTATAATTACTAATGGTGCATTGGAAGTCTTCTTTTGAGTCTGTTTTCTTGAAAATTTACATGAAAATCGGAAATTGTCATGTTGACCAAACATAAGTTAAGAGTAAATTTCGGACATTTTTTCCTGTTTTCTCTAAATATTAACTTTGTACTTACGATCTTCTCATTCTATGGCAACGAAATGCATCTCAACACAATCTAGCCGTTACTATGTACTCAACATAACGAAATGCATCTCAACACAATCTAGCCGTTACTATATGTACTCAACATAACCGACAGAGCACATAAAACACTAACATCGCAACTACACATAGCAATGCCCACACACAACTGGTTAAGTTGAGTGCTGCCTTCCCTGTCCGATTTCCTCTTATCTATTTTATAATACTACGAGTGAACATAGTACATAGTAACAACCCGGTCCCACAAAGACATGCCAAAAAACGGTGACCCCAAGTGACCGAATGAAGCACAGCTAAGACCCGACCCTGCTCCCACGTCTGTATAAGTATTGTAGGTCGCAACCTATGTTGCTTTACTTGCATGCTTTCTTGATATGTTAAGGGACAAATCATGGACCATGGAGAAAGTCAAAAAGTTAAGTTTAAAATGAAGTACCTGACACTATGGCCGACTGGAAAGGAGTGCACAAGTTACTTGAGAATCTTCGTTCCTTCGTAGCAGCAGGAACAGACTCTGTTCCAAATATCTCTCAGCCATGGCGACATATGGCGGGGACATACACAATAAATATATATGTAAATATCAAAATTGTATACCCGAGAGGGTCCATAATTTGGAAAATAAACTCTATTCTATTCTACACAACGAGAAGCAGTGTTTGAAACCATCTTCCAGAAGGAAGATAGGCACCAAGTACCCTATTATCGTCCAGTTTCACTAACATCAATAGTTTACGAACTCATGTAGCATAAAACCACAAATAATTGAATAATTAAGTGTTTCAATGTTAGAACAATAAGGTTAGAGTATAATGCTGTTTGTCTGGCTTTCTTGTGTAGAGGTTGTCGCGTAAGAAACACATGCTATTCGATGCTTTGACTGCAATGCTACCAGCATGTTTGGTCCAAGACAGGTCATTGGTGAGTGTCACTCTCAGATCCTCTGCGATAACGACCTTCTCCAGTACCTGACCATATAGTGTACTGGGTATTCTGTCGAAATACTTTGTTATTCTTCAATCGTATACGGTCGTTTGGGGATTAGATAAACCTAAATAAGAAGTTAGTAACGGGGCAATCGTCTGAGAACAATGGTGACTCTGATTATTTGTATTTACACAGATATGTATGCATAATAGTATACATAATAGAACAGATATATATACTGTATGTGGTATTTATGGCCAGATCGAGTCATTTATGTAGAGAGCCCCCGTGGCACACAGGATTCACAACTACTTTCCCTATGATTTGGAGTGACCTTATTTAATTTGTTTAACTTCTTTCATCAATTCGATATGAAAAGACTCAAACAAGAGTTTATAAGGTCTTACTACAAGTACATCAAAACCATTTCGATTTTGTGTTCCGTTTCGTTTTGTTTTCCCGTTTCGCACATCAATACCATTTCGTTAATTTATTATGTAGATGGCGCTTCGCAGAACGTCCTTGACCCTGTTAGGTAGACGGATCAACAAAAACATGAATTTGCTGTTGTTTCACGATTTATAACTGTCTTCGGTGTTGATTCTTGTCAGTGCCATTTTTAACGGACTGAATAGGTAAGTTTGAGCTGTCAGACAATAGACTGTCTACTTTAGCACGTGCTAGTTGTCATTGTTTTGTCTGTAGATGAGTTCAATGTTGATCGGTTGTTGTTGACACAGTAACCTAAAACTGCCGAAATCTTATCGGTTGTCGATATTCATTAATAGTTTAGACTTTTTTAAGGTTCTGTAGTTATATGAGGTAAGACATGTGTTAGTTAGTTAGTTGAGTTGAACTGTGCTATAATGCTGTCCCGACTGGTGTTTCCGCCTAGAACGTGCACCAATTTTTATGCAATTCCTTTTTCTGAAGTTTTAGGCAGCCTTCCTTTTACCAGTGGCAGTGCTTATGTAAGATCTTCCAATATTTACGAAATGTTCGACGTGAATGTAGCTTGTATTTAAAAAAATCAAAACCCGCAAAGTAGCTTGTGAGGAATAAGTGCAGTTGATTTGCGACCTGAAATCGTGAGAATACTCTAATTAGAGATAGGTGATCCTTTCACCATCAAATAGTGGCCTTTTCCAGACTTCCAGATATCTGTCGGACAAGCCCGACAGTTTCGCTCTTGGTGTGGTGCATCAGGCCTTTCCGTCAAACCGTGTGTCTGATGATTTGTGATCGTCCTGGTATGTTTGCATTGGGTACGTTTTGTACTGGGTGTATTTTGTTAGACTTATTTTGATTGGTCGGTAATAAATTAGTAAGCCAATCGCAAACCATTTGTCTTACTCTGCTTTCTTGTACTCCTCTTTTGAAGAGTTTCTTCTAATTTTGCGTGGGAAACATGGAAAAATATGGATAAAATTGAATGAATAATAGGTAATTGACCACCAGAGAACTAGTTTTATGCTGATTTCTCGATGACAGTACTCAGAAACGAGGTAGGCCATCTCTTACTGTGTGTACGCCACCTTAAAAGGGAAATTTAAAATATTTGAGTTTTTTTGTTGGTCCGACAGATTGTCGGCGACTATCAGGAAGTCTGTTCTTCACAATCCGGAATAAGTGTGAAAACTCAGTAAATAACGAAATCCTACGGACCTTGAAATTCCATTCGCTATTTCTGATTTTCGCTATTTCAATGCAACAAAATTTTCAGTTATTCTCGAAACGTTCATTTTATGATAGTTTTTCAGTACTATTTAATGTCTCGCTTTGTAAAAAAATGTAAAAATTTATACACTGGGCAAAGTAAATTAGTAATGAGCTTTTTAGCACACCTGTCACTTACTGACAAGGTGAGCTTTTGTGATCACTCTTCGTCCGTCAACAATTTGCTTGTGTACGCTCTAAAGGCAACAGTTTTGATCCAATCTTCATGAAACTTGGTCAGAATGTTGTTCTCCATGCAATCTCAGTCAAGTTCGAAACTGGGTCACTAGGTCAAATCTTAGAAAAATCTTGTGTACACTCTAGAGGCAACAGTTTTGATCAAATTTTCAAGAAACTTGGTCAGAATGTTTTTCTCCATGAAATCTTGGTCAAGTTCGAAACTGGGTCATGTGGGATCAAAAACGAGGTCACTAGGTCAAATCTTAGAAAAACCTTGTGTACACACTAGAGGTAACAGTTTTGATCCGATCTTCAAGGAACTTGGTCAGAATGTTTTTCTCCTTGTAATCGCGCGCAAGGTCAAAACTGGGTCATGTGGGGTGAAAAACTAGGTCACTAGGTCAAATCTTAGGAAAACCTTGTATTCACTCCAGAGGTCACAGTTTTTATCCAATTTTCATGAAACTTGATCAGAATGTTGTTCTCCTTGAAATCCATTCTTATTTCAAAACTGGGTCATGTGGGGTCAAAAACTAGGTCACTAGGTCAAATCTTACAAAACCCTTGTGTACACTTCAGAGGTCACTATATTGATCCAATTTTCATGAAATTAGGTCAAAATGTTGTTTCCTATGAAATCTAGACCAAGTTCTTAACTGGGTCATGTCGGGTCAAATCTTAGGAAAACCTTGTATTCACTCCAGAGGTCACAGTTTTTATCCAATTTTCATGAAACTTGATCAGAATGTTGTTTTCCTTGAAATCCATACTTATTTCAAAACTGGGTTATGTGGGGTCAAAAATAAGGTCACTAGGTCAAACTTTAGAAAAACCTCGTGTACACTCCAGAGGTCGCTGTTTTGATCCAATCTTAATGAAATATAAGTTGTATTGATACCTAGACCATTGATCAACAGGTGAGCGACCTAGGGCTCTTTGGGTCCTCTTGTTTATATGGTCAACCTCTGTATACTATGTCAGTGGTAAGTGTGCTTGCTGTCTAATATGACAACCCGGGTTCAAATCGGGATGGAGGCACTTACATGTATATATGCCTGCCATATTTCAGTGGAAAAAAGCAAATAAAGGCAATGCTCTGCAGTTTAATGCTTGGCTAACATATTGGGATTATTTTTTGTTTACTATAACCAAGCTTTTGTTATATATTTGTGTGTATAAGATTGTCTGCAATGTGTTTAGTTTAATGGTTACTTTTTGAAGTGGCTGGTGTTATAAGAAGTAGACACTGATTCTGGTTGTGAAGAGGTTGGTAGTTGAACTTAAAAAGTCTTTCTATTCATATTTGTATACCATATGATATTTCAAAATAAATCATGACTGAAATACATGTACCTAACCATATCTTTGATACAATAAGATAGTTTGGTGACTTAGGTCTGTTTACAGATAAGGAAATTGCTTGATCAAGAAATTCAGGGATTCCTCCCAAAATTCAACAGTACTGTCTCTGCTATGTAATATTTGGAATAATCCATAAATATATTTTGCTGTCCTAGAAAATAATAACTTTTTCTGCAGAAAAAAAAATTACTGGAAAAAAATACCTAGTACTGACTGAGTTATGGTCGTTTAATTTGATAATAGAAGTTTGAGACAGAGTTTTAGTGTAGGGATGTGGGCTAATGGCATTCAAAACAGACAAGCATCTTATTTTCTGGATTGGGCATTAAGCCTCTCTAGAACCTTTGACCAGCGCAGTCATCTACAAGTGAGCTGACCAGGTGACTGCTTTGTGCCACAACACTATGCCACGCTCATTATTAGACAGACTGTATAAATATTTCCCTCCTTGATATACTTTATTACTTTAACAATACACCTGTCATTCCATGACATAACTCAGCATACATAATCATTTGCAATAATTAGATAATTTGGACATTGCATTCTGCCCATATATTTGATTAACTATTGTCTGATCAATGTTGGCTATGTTACACTGGGTATACCATCTATTTTTAAACCTGAAAAATTGGGATGCATGATTTTCAGGTAAATATTAGATTTTCTATCTACCAACTTTTCATCCACAAACATCACCTAATGCACTGTATGTTTTAATGGTTGCTATGTGTAAGTTGTCATCAATTTTCTTGAAAAGATTCCAGATTTGAAAATAAAAATAAAAATCACCTGTCCCAAGTAACTTTTTTCCAGTTCTAAAAATAAACAGTGTACCCAGTGTGCTAAAAACCATTGGTTCGGTTTATAACCATTAACTATATGCAAGTTTGACAATTATACCAAGTTTGTTAACACCTTTTTGTTTGACATAATTTGACAGTGATTGTCGCCAGGAGCCTGAGTTAATTGGCAGGTAGGCTGCATTTACTTTAACCGCACATTTATCAATGTTCATACACATATAATAGTATATATGCAAATCATGAACCCATAATTGCATTTTATTCGAGGTTATTAAGGCAAAGTAATTTGCGCTCTGATGCACTGCCTGGTAAAACAGTCACATTCAGATGAGTCACTTTTATCCTAGTTGCCCAATTGTGACATCCCCATATAGCTACTGGTAACTTATGTTAATTGTTTGTTATTAAAATATATAAGGTAAGATTGTTCGGCTAAAGATGTAACACTATTTGTTTGATATAGCTGTTGATGAAGAAAATGATTTAAAACTATATGAGAGTAGTTAGATGGCTTTATGGACCATATTATACAATAATATTTAAATAATTAAGACTTTATTTATAGAGGCAACATAATAGTCGGGTATGCCTTTTCTTTGCTGTGAGCCTCTTTTAAAATATACATACAGTACAAGCTCTCGTGAATGGTGTTCTGTCAAAGAACAAGCGCTATACAACAACTCCTTTAAATTGCTCAAAGCTGATATTAATTAACCTCACTAGAACACCAACCTCTACACAACAGCCAATATTTGCAGCTCTCAAGGGGTCTTGCTCTACAGAGATTAATAAACCTCACAGTCACTAGAACACCAACCTCTACACAACAGCCAATATTTGCAGCTCTCAAGGGGTCTTGCTCTTCAGAGATTGTTCTGTATATATGTAAGTGTAACAATAATATGAATGGGCACCTGGGAGTGGGGCTAGACATGAGGAATCAAACATATTAAACCCACCTACCGTGACCTAGGCTTGTAGGCTGTCTTTGAACAAACTCGGACTGTTGAGTATGCTACGGCACAAAGATTTCACACATCTTTTCAAGGAATATTTTCAACCACTGTCACTTTACCATTGATTTATCAAATAATGTAAGAAAATATTCAATAATGTACTGTAATACTCATGCAGACGATTCTTTGAAATTCAGTCTATCCATTTACATATTGCTGGCTTAGAACCAGAAGGTCGTAACTACAAAATTGATATTTTGAGAAAACAAGAGAAAACTGTCTGTAATTTACTCTTTACCTATTGGAAAACACGTTTCTAAAACTTCATTTTGGTCAACATAACAATTCAGATTTTCAATGAAAATAGGCTCATAAATGAATAGGCTCATAAATAGGCTCATGAAATCTGCTTGTGAAGCAGATTTCAAATATGTATGAGTCTCATAAGGCCGTAAGTAGTAGTTACGACCTTCTGGTTCTAAGCCATCGATATATAGATGTTAATTTGAAGTGCATCTTAATGGGATCATAGTGGTATATCCCAGTTATAAGTAAGTCAACGGAACTCCTATATAGTGTTAACAGCAGCTAATAGCTTAGTAGCTGGAATGTTTTTGATGTGGTCACTGGTCACTGGTGTAATCCTTGTAAAAGTACTTTTCCTCCAATAGAATGTGAACTTAGTCAAACAAAACATAATCATATTCAATATACGTAGTATCGACTAAACTTTGTATGTCTAGACTGTATATACTTCAAATGTTACTAAGATAATGACATGTCTCAGCTTAGAGGCACATACTCACTTATTCAGTCATAATTGGCTCCTTGAAGATGCAAGTCAAATCAATTTGTTCAGACTATAAGGGTGTGTTAGGGGGAATAAATAATTGTGTTGTATTTTAACACAAAGGATGTACAGTCCTTTCAAAGTCAAATGAGAATGGTTGTAAATATAGTATACTATTGCCTGGCGGATAAACTAGGTTTAACTGAGTATATCTGAGTTAACAGTATTGACCGCTATTCTTTCAAGTTGGATAGTTTTTATTAGTATTACTTATTGTATTGAATATAGCTGGCTGTCTGTGACTATATTTATAAGCTGTTTTGTTAAGGAATATAAACCTCAAATGACTAACTTGGGAACTTAAGCATCTAATACAAAGTCAAAAGATGCACTGAACTATTATTGGTATGACTATGTGTTTTTCATGTTTCTTAAATTGCTTGACTCATTTTCCATTCCGTGAAAATCTCAGATTCTGATTTAATAATGAATGGCATACTAGTAGTCTTGTAGTGTTGAAGTCTTTTAATACCATTGTTTTATAAATGCTGAGTGTAAACATTGTTACAAGATATTCTTAATAGATTTCTGGTTATATGTAGAATGTCTTTAATGTTCCCAGCCTCTCAGACAGGATTAATAATTAATGTTGCACTTATACATTGTGCTAAATATAGTGCCATCATTGACATACTATCTAATCTGTTAAGGTCAAAGTCTAAAATCTGTGCCACTGTTAGACACTGTCTTCAGTCTGTTATATCATGAATCTTTGACATGTAGGATGTTGTGTAAGATATGGAACATGGTGTTACATTTAATATATAGATACAAGTATTGACACATGACTGTACTTGAAGCTATTGATTAGGTGTTTACCAAAAGGTTACAGCATAGAGGTTAGATTCCATCTATGTTACTTTTAAGCTCACAAGCTTTTGTCATACCGAGTTGTCCGTCGTCAACAATTTCTTCAAACAACATCTCCTTTTTAACCGCTTGGCCAATTTCAACCAAACTTTACAGTAATGATCATTGAGTGACCCTGATTAAAAATAGCTTAAATCGTTCTGATCCGATTAACAAGATGGTTATGGTCTTGTTATGGTAACATATTTGCAGTGTTTTTAAAACGGTCCCAGGGTTATTTAAAGCACCCCAATACTATAAGCCATTTGCGATAATCTTAGGTCTCCTGGTACCCTGCACAGCCATGTATAGTCCTTGGAATAATATCAAAATAATATCAGTTGTGAAAAATATGTGCTAAATTGCTTGGGGCTGAATTTTTATAAGTCATATCGATAATTTTGTACATGTTCCAAATTTTACCTTTTGTAGCCCAAAGTTTTTGAACATATGCCTAGGTTTAATTTGCTTTTTTTGTTAATTTATTCCCTCATGTTAAAATGGGGGTTAAATAATAATAATTATTAATATAAATTACTTAAAGCTATACACAATAATTGTCATCTAAACTTTGTAGTTTTTCATGTGATAAATAAACACCCATTGAATGAGATGACATGTAAAGAAGTTGACCTTTCGTTGTGTTGTTTACGTGCGTGCGACGACAGCGTGTTGTATAGTGTTTTGATGTATCTATATAAAGATATGTTTGTCATTCATCTACGGTAGCTTCATACATACACTGTGTGTGTTTGTAACTTGTAACGTCTCCCAGTGTCGTCTTGCTATCATATACACTAATAGTATGGCTGCAATATTGTGTTTAATTTTCTTATAGTTTTAAGTTTTTGTGTTTGTAAAAGAAGTCAGTGAGTATTATAACAATTTAAATAGATTCAGACAGATACATCGCATATCTCGATGAGACAGGTATGTTTTAATAAATTTTAAATTTATAAATTGTTAAACTGACGACTTAAATCCTAAATTTAAGCGGGCAATTCATAATTTTACTTTAATACTTGAACTTAATTTTTTATTTTTATTTGGTTGTTTATAAATGTAACTAATTTTATGATTACATAGAGTAATCATTTTAGTTGATGAAATATAGTTTAAGTTGGGTTTTGATTTTATATTGCATTTGATTTAAACATGTCATTAATCTGTTGGGTGGATTTGAACTGGAAATGATGTTAGTCTATTTAAGGTAATAGAACATTTAGTCTATATAAGATGATAAAAAATTAGAATAATATTGTTATATCAAGCCTGAATCATGATGTGGTTATAGCTCCTTATAAGGAATTAACATTAATAGTGTTTATGTTATATATTTGCCTTTTATCTGTTTTAAAGAATGTCATAGCTGTAAATTGTTCACCTATGAGAACTAAGTGTGTCTAGGCTTACTTGGTAACAGAATTATTTTATGTCGTTATCATTGGTGCCCTTTAAAATATACTGAGACAAAAATATTGTATTAAATACGACATACATTGAACAGTGTTGCAATATCGGTTATTTGTTATTTTGTACTAGAAAAAGAAAGAGATGATAATGTTGCAGTGTAACATTATGCTATAAGTTATGCAGCTATATTTTAAAAAACTCATTGATTGAAAAAAAAATGACACGAAAATATAATCAAATATAATAATTTCAATAATATAATTATGCAATGATGTAAAAATCAAAATCTCCGAAAGTATGTCAAGCCGATTACTGATTTAGATTACAATTAGTAACTGGTTTTTAGGCTGGCGATTTCGCGCCAGACTATTACAATCCTAAAAAATGAAATCCACTAAGATGAATTTACTCCCAAAACTGACAACACAGAATCTATACACTCGATGCAAATAGTTCCTCCTCGTTAGTCAGTTTTGCAAGATAAGAACATTCAACTTTCCTTGCTTCATTTATTCTGTTCGGTTGTAATATATTAGTTTCTTCTTGTAATGGAAGGAAATTGTATGAAATTAAAAGAATAGGTGTTTAAATGCGTTGATAATTATTACTACGCGTTATATACACTACGCGTTATATACTAACGCGATATAGCGCGCCCAACAATGATTTTACTATGGTAATTATTTAGGTCAATATTCTTCAACGAGATCGTGGTTGAGTGGTTGAGCAACTCGCTTAGTAATTTTCTGATGCTAAGGTCCAGCGATCGAATCACGGCCGCTCCAAATTTTTTATATTTTTAAATTTTTTATTTTTTTATATTTTTTGTTTAGTCCAGCACTTACCTCTCTTTCGACTTAGAAAACCACTTGATGTTATATTACTTGAAAAGCTATTGTTCCTTAGCAGTTCGTCAGCCTGACAGTACTTTCAGTACTTTGATTGTTTGAAGGAACCTATATGATCTTATTCAATATTAACTCTAGAAGCACTCCCCTTCATTCAGATTGACTGATTTTTTATGCATCGTAGAATTATACAATTGAAATGTCACTGTGAAATTACTTAATGCATTGTTTTAACTGTAATGATATGATTCAGTTACATATGAATGGTAAAATATGAAATATAACTGAAGTTGAGGGCTGATATGCTTGAGTCTTAAGGAGACCCCCTTATACATTGAAATAAATTTGTTCTTTAGCTTTCCAATAAAATTACCGTTCTTTGATTCATTGTTATATATTTGACCAACTGATGGCATATAATGTTTGTTGTATGTTTATGTTAGACTGAGACAGCGACATAAATGAATATTTAAATCAACTTGGAGGGAATATCGAACACTGATTTAACAAATTAAGCTTTATAACATCACGAGGGTTGTACAACGTAATTACTGGTATTGTTATGCAGATATTGTCTGATATTACAGCTATTATTGATGAATAAGGTGCATTTCTATAGCAACCAAATATCAATTGCCAGGATTTTCTTTCAATCCACTGAGTTATAAATCATGTTAATTACTGTAATACTATTTCTTGTACCAGTTAAATTTGTGGTTGTGTACCAGTTATTTATGTAACTAAATATCCATATTCATAAAAAATTGTCATTTGGGGAGGGATGGCCTAGAGGTAGGGCGTGTGCATTCCCGGATACAGAGGTCCCAGGTTCAACCCTCACCTGGATTACTGGTTAATTTCTTTGAGCAAGTTATTATACACACGATAAGAGTCATGCACAGTACAACTTCTCTAGAACAGAAATACATTTAAACCTTACCTTAGCTGACATTTAATTACTCAACATTTAACCATTGTAGAGCAACAACATCTAAACAATGGCCAATACTTGTAGCTTACAAAGGGTGCTGCCCTACAGAGGGTGACTCCCAGCGATTTCCCCTTTCTTTTACCCATATACGATACCGAAGTCTTTTCCCTATCTGAATAATGATCCACTCTCACAATATCCCAGGCAAACAATCCTCCATCTGGTGCAGTGTTGCATTATGTCTACAAAACACCAGCAATATTCATGCTAAAAGTATCAATTTTGTGCATATACATAATATGGTGAATTCATGTTTGATATCATGTAGCACAATCGCTGAGTCTAGTGACAATAGTCTCAGACTGTAACTTGCAGTCCTGAAACTTCCCTTGTATGTTGAACATCTAAGATTTATCGAGGATCTTAGCTTCCTGGCTTCCATGATTTTACTGTACCTCATACCACTTTTGATAAGTTTTGATTTTGCAGCCTGGGGATTGTACCAGTTACCTACAACTTTCTAACGTTGAGGCTGATGTACTTTATTCACCAGGGTCAACTGAGGACTGTACTGTAACATGATCAGCCGGGTCACAGAGGGTGATAGTATATAATGCTTATTCTTAGAAAACTATTCTATAACAAAGTTAATATAGTTAATAATTAATTCAATATAAGTCGTGACGTATCGTATTACAGTATAAGTATGATGACTACAACACTCTCTGATTTATAATAGTAAAGCTTTTTATGAGAATCATCATATTGTCTGGCACTGAAGTTTTATTGTGTCAAATATCAAATTTAGAACATTATTGAGAACATTATGTATATACAAAATGATCAGTTTTTAGCTCACCTGACCACAATGTGGTCATGGTGAGGTTTTGTCATACCGAGATGTCCGTCGTCCGTCGTGCGGCGTGCGTCGTGCGTTGTGCGTCGTGCGTCCGTCAACAATTTCTTCAAACGACTTCTCCTCCTAAACCGCTTGGCCAAATTTGATAAAACTTAACAGGAATGTTCCTTGGGTGGACCTCTACCAAAGTTGTTAAAAAAATTCCAGTCCGTCGCATAACTAGGTCACACAGGCTAAAAATAGATTTTCAAAAAGGAAACTTCAAAAATCTTCTTCTCTGAAACCGTAAGGCCTAGAGCTTTCATATTTGGTATGTAGCATCACCTTGGGGTCCTTTACAAAGATTGTTAAAATTATGTCCCTGGGGTCAAAATTGGCCCAGCCCCGGGGGCCCTTAGTTTTACATAGAGTTATATAGGGGAAACCTTAAAAAATCTTCTTCTCTGAAACTGCTTGGCCCAGGGCTTTCATATTTAGTATGTAGACTCAGCTAGAGGTCCTCTACAAAGATTGTTCAAATTATGTCCCTGGGGTCAAAATTGGCCCCGCCCTGGGGCCCTTAGTTTTACATAGAGTTATATAGGGGAAACCTTTAAAAATCTTCTTCTCCAAAACCGCTTGGCCCAGGGCTTTCATATTTAGTATGTAGACTCAGCTAGAGGTCCTCTACAAAGATTGTTCAAATTATGCCCCTGGGGTCAAAATTGGCCCCACCCCGGGGCCCTTAGTTTTACATAGAGTTATATAGAGAAAACTTTACAAAATCTTCTTCTCCGAAACTACTTGGCCCGGGGCTTTCATATTTTGTATGTAGACTCAGCTAGAGGTCCTCTACAAAGATTGTTCAAATTATGTCCCTGGGGTCAAAATTGGCCCCGCCCCGGGGGCCCTTAGTTTTACATAGAGTTATATAGGGGAAACCTTTAAAAATCTTCTTCTCCGAAACCGCTTGGCCCAGGACTTTCATATTTGGTATGTAGACTCAGCTAGAGGTCCTCTACAAAGATTGTTCAAATTATGCCCCTGGGGTCAAAATTGGCCCCGCCCTGGGGGTCACCATTTTACTTAGACTTAAATACTAAGGGAAAACATATAAAAATCTTCTTGTCTAAATCTACAATGCCTAGGAGCTTTGATATTTGGTATGTAGCTTCATCTAGTGGTCCCCTACCAAGATTGTGCAAATTATGCCCCTGGGGTCAAAATTAGCCCAGTCCCGGGGATCACCGTTTTACATAGACTTATATAGGGAAAACATATAAAAATCCTCTTGTCTAAAACTACACTGCATAGAGCTTTGATATTTGGTATGTAGCATCATCTAGTGGTCCTTTACCAAGATTTTTCAAATTATGCCCCTGGGGTCAAAATTGGCCCCACTCGGGGGTCACCGTTTTACATAGACTTATATAGGGAAAACATATTAATATCTTCTTGCCTAAAACTACACTGCCTAGAGTTTTGATAATTGGTATGTAGCATCATCTTGTGGTTTTCTACCAAGATGTTCAAATTATTCCTTTGGGTGAAAATTGTGCAGGGTTTATAATCAGGTGAGCGATATTGGGCCATCATGGCCCTCTTGTTTATTTAATCGTCAGAAGTGTGCACATTGTGATATTCTTAGGGCACAGTAAAGATCAAATTAGTCTATATAGATGCAAAATGAGTTTAATTTATGGAAATTGTGTCCAGATTCCAACTGCATCATACAAACTTACTATCTGTCTCTCTCCTCAAAACTGGTGGTCACTGGCCAAGTAGGCCGGGATTAAATCAATGACCAAGTAGGCCGGGATTAAGTCATTGGCCAAGTAGGCCGGGATTAAATCATTGGCCAAGTAGGCCGGAATTAAATCATTGGCCAAGTAGGCCGGGATTAAATAATTGGCCAAGTAGGCCAGGATTGAATCATTGGCCAAGTAGGCCGGGATTAAATCAGTGGCCAAGTAGGCCGGGATTAAATCAGTGGCCAAGTAGGCCGGGATTAAATCAGTGGCCAAGTAGGCAGGGATTGAATCAGTGGCCAAGTAGGCTGGGATTGAATCAGTGGCCAAGTAGGCCGGGATTGAATCAGTGGCCAAGTAGGCCGGGATTGAATCAGTGGCCAAGTAGGCCGGGATTGAATCAGTGGCCAAGTAGGCCGGGATTAAATCAGTGGCCAAGTAGGCCGGGATTGAATCAGTGGCCAAGTAGGCCGGGATTAAATCATTGGCCAAGTAGGCCGGGATTGAATCAGTGGCCAAGAAGGCCGGGATTAAATCATTGGCCAAGTAGACCTGGATTAAACCAAATGGTCACGCAGTACCAATGTCTAAGTTAAATGCAAAAAAGAAATGAAGTTAGCATCAACATAAATGAATTTCCTTGTTAAATAAATTGGTATATAAACCATATATCAAATGTTATACCCGCTGGTATATTTGAAGTGAACAATAATTATTTGTTTAATCATAAATCTCCTAATACATAAATCACATACTGAGATAATGAGATAGTGTATAACATGCAAGTACTTCCTCATTAGATAAGGTTTCATAGTTGTATAATAAGGTTACCATATTTATGTCTAGCATAAAAACTTGAATAATGATGGTTGAATGTTGCAGATTTCAGGTTGCAATGTTATAGGATGTAACATTTGTATTCTGCATGGGAGTGTTTTTGTTGCAATTATAATACCATACTTAGGTTTCTATTGCGTATGAATAAAAGAGAGTGAAACCTTCGTAATTGGATTTTGTTTTTGTGCGGTTCAAGCTGTTTAAGGTAACTTCCTTCTTGTTGTTTATTATGGGTACTGTCGTATTGTTGATTTTTTGTCCATTCCGCTAAAACCCGACATGTCTTCTGGTTCTAAGTGTATGTTTGTGTGTCCTCACCTCAGTCCTTCGTCCTACACTATCATCCCAGTGTCTTTGATGAACTTTGTGGTCTTCCGCAGATCATCGGCATCTCCATAGAGCTTCTCTTGAAGAGTTGTGTCTGATTTCCTGTCTGATCTCTTCCGGACCATAAATTTGTCTTCTGTTGTGGAATTTAAAATAATTATCATATTTGTTTGCCACCATGAGGCAGTATGTGCGGCACACAAAAAGTGTGTCATTAGGTCAAAGGTCAAGGTCATACTTTAACTTTAATGTTTAAGTTCATTGGTACAATTTAAATGGCAGGTGGTTTGAAATAATCCATTCAGAAGCATTACTGGTAGTTTTCTCTCTTTGGATTCTTTGAAATCTTTGATTATACAGTAAAAATTTGAACTTCATTGATCAGTCTATATATACTATATACAACACTTAATGTCAGCCTTTTTATGTTTTTGAACATGTGTATAAATGTTTATGGTAACTTAGTGTATATGTGAGTGGATGTTTACGGTGATGTAGTTATTTGATTTAATTGACTGCAGTTTCCAGACAAGATGATAACACTGCTGCAGGGAATGATTTGCCAAGACAAAACATCAAACAGTTTTTGTATAATACAAAAATGTATAATCACAGTATAATCTGAGTATAACTATAAGCCTTTTAGTGTATTTATTATACCTTGTTAGAGCTTATAGTCAGCTCCAGTATGAACCTGTCAGGTTACCGGTACATCTGACACCTGTTGCCTACAAGCAAAGCACTATGTAGCACTTTCAATGGGAGGTTTCACATGCCTTCTATATTTAATTGAAAGGGTGCCCATTGGTAACTGAATAAAAGCACTCAGTAGCACTTTGTCTAGGCAACGGACATAATTTCTCCAATTTTGAATCATTGACATCAAACAATGTTTGTTTCCTCTGGTTATTTTTACCAGTAATTATTTTAATTTATGGTCTGTCTTATAACAAAAAAGCTATTTTATGACGCAAATATTTTCTTTGAATATTTTGCTAAATGTTATTGAGAAATTAATTTCAGGTGTGTTTGTTTTTCCTGCTATAAGGTTACCTTTTGAAATATTATCAGGTGCGCTTTTGATGTTAATTCTGTTTTGTTTGAAGTCATTTTAAGATGTCCTTGAAGGAGATCAAAGGTCAATATGAAGGATGGATATAACAATGTTGTTGTTGTGTCAGATGTTGATGTAGAATGTTGTTCATTTTTACACTCATCTATTGTTTCTTGTACTTGTATGATAATTACACATGGTTAAGCTGACAACTGTTAGCAATTTCAAAATAGCTTAATTCTGTGAAATTTATTGTGCAACACTTGCACGCAAGGCTTGTTCTCGCTATGTAATAAACTGTGTAATATATTTTATATATAAACTTTACTGTGATGAATTAAATGTAAATTTAACACATGAATAACATTTTGACAATAGTAAGTTTGTTAGAATGAAAATATTTCACCATTTACAACATGTAGCGGTATTTGTGCAACATGCATAATAATTATATTCCAAAGCTTTCATCTAAGTTAAGTTAAGTTACCAATTTTCTAGGGCTCTTTTCAGCTGTAAGGCCGCTCAAGGCTTCAAGCAACCTTTGACAATTTAACTCCCCTGGTCATTGGGCTACCTATGAAAACCTACACTCATGTCTCCCTTGGGAGACTATTTCTCTCCTGTGGGTGTGGTAGCCAACATCGATCTGCAGCGCCCAGGAATCGACACTGCCCTCGCAGGTACCATTTTACAACATGGTGGATTGGAGCACGTGGGTCTTGCTCAGAGAAATAGTTGATATCCGGAACTCTGTGCAAGGTGGTTTTCCCCTTAATTTACATGTAGGTACAAACAAATCTGGCCTAGTTAGACTGGTTTTGTATTCATATGCAAACACAATTGACACCCACTCTATTGTCAAGATATGAATATTCAAGCCTCAAAAGGATTATAACGGTAAAACTTTATTTGTACCTACAGATTAGTGGAGATCCGGAGTAGGTCTATTAACCAGTGGTCCAGAGGGGGATCAAACCCGGGACCTTTAGATCCCGAAGTGTGCGCCCTACCTCTAGGCCACCACTCCCTACTCACCTTGTGGAATGGTGCATTAGACCTTTCTTTTAAGGGGGATATTGGTAGTTTGGTAACTAATTGTGTTGAGGTAAACTTTATCATTGGAAAATGATGCACGCTTTAAAAGCATCTTTTCTCAGGCATAAAAGGTCTCATAAAAGGCCTATTCTAAACAGGAGAAAAACAGCTGAATTTCGATTTCAAATATTAATGCTAAATGAAAATTTATGACCATATAAGTACATGCCTTGTATTCCTGATGTACCTTTGTGGTCATGTGATATCGCTGCGATAATGTATATATTAATTTACTAGATTTCTAATTTCCTCTCTACTAATGATCGAATCTGTAAGCTATCCATGCATACATGTTTAATCAGAATCCAATAATTAGAAATCCAGAAAAAAATGTATGCTTGTCAAATATCAATGACTTATGATTTACAGTACAGACAACGTGTTTTTTCCAATGGACACGCGTCACCGCGATTTCAATCTAAGTGTCCACCCGATTTTAGTCACCGCGACGCGTGTTCGGGTCACCCGTCACCGTGACCTCGTATAAATTTGGGTGTCCATTGGCGTGTTCAATTGTCACTTAAAAACCCTTAGAGCCCCTTAGAATCACCGTGATTCACCGTGATTTTAAGGGTACGCCTTTGGCTCATTTTTCAATACCTGTACATGTATTTGTTATTGTTTTCTTGTGTATTCTTACGTACAATACTGTATTTACATTTGTAAATTTATTTTTTCAGGTATAGAACGATCGACGGAATTCCATTGTTCAAGTTTATATACTTAGTATCATGCATTTCGGAATCACTATGACATAATTATAATATACAGCTTGTTTATTATTTTCAGGAAGTGGCAGCTACTGTTTAATGTATAATTGTTCATTGACCAAAAATAAATTGAAAGACCCGTTGTAAACATGCAATATTGCCCGACAGTACATGTAATTAAGATGATTAAAGGTGACAAACTGTCCAGTAAACTGTGAAAAAGATCCATATAATTATACATATTTGTCTTGAGTAAAGCAGACCGACATCGGCAATTATCGGCACACCTGCACATTATTTTAGTTAATTTAGCGCAAACCGACATAAGCACCTTTTGAATCAAAATATACATGTGTGACAATGTTTCTTTTGTATTTGTCATGAGTAAAGCAGACCGATATCGGCAATTATCAGCACACCTGCATAATTTTCAGCACCTTCCCATTATTTTAGTTAATTTAGCGCAGACAGACATTTAGCACCTTTTGAATCCAAATATGTGTGACAATGTTTGTTTCTTTTGATGTGGCTCTTTTACACGTGTAATTATTCTGAAGCTGACATAGAATCTACGTGCATTAATTGGTTAAGAAAATCAGCCAATCCCTTGGGTTGAAGTCGCGTAATTAAAAAAATAATTAAAACGCCCATGTACACATGTATAAATATTGACCTGCACAAAACTCTATCTCTTACTTCGCTTATACATTGTAAAATTATTTGTAGTAGGAACATAAGTGAAACAAATTTTGTTGAAAAATCATATTCAGTTTTTTTGCATTACTGACTTACATCAGTGCTCACAAAAACACGTCTACAATTTTATCGACCAAATTTTGATCATGCAACGTTTGTGTTGTAAATTTTTTAGAAAGTTGAAATATACAAGCTACATGTGTACCATGGGCCAATGCATCTTGATTTCATATGACAAAATTTAGAATACCGTGAAACTGTCGACATTTCGACAAATGTTTCATTTGAGCACAATTTTGAAATGTTACATCTCTGAATTTAGTCAATTTTTTACTGTGAAAATATACATCCAACATCTTATTTCATTCTGGTTATCAGTAACATCAGAATTTCAAATGTGAGTGTATACATCAGACTCATGGTAAGACAAGAAGCAAATGCTGGTAGACAAAATAACCATTCACCAACCTACGCAACTGCACACTACACTTACAGGTGTACCGCCTGCAAGTCCAAGTAAAAACTAACGCGGCCATCATGGGTACAGACCTACATTTCGAAATGGGGTACAGAGACGAGTTGACAAATGGTATCATAGACGTGAGCGAGAGAGCTTTCCCAACACAGCCTAGTCACGACCTTCATAACTGTGTTGAGTCGGGGTAACCCAGCCTAGTTTTCTCTCGAAGTTTTGTCACCAAACATTTTGCTACATGCCTTACACATTTTTTTGGATGAAGCCAAGATATGTTATATATGTTGATGTTCCAGCTTGAATTGCAATATGAGAGCGAATTTCAGCTTTGACAGCTTACTTGCTCATCATGCGTGAGTGAATGTGTTTCGGACCAGCCACGGAACTATAGCTGAAAAATTTGCCAATACAGAAACAAAACATGATCCCAAAATCTCCGTAGAAATTCTGAATCACAATATTGAGAATTGTGGTTATGTACAGTCAACTGTCTTTAAACGACAGTCTTTACAGTTTTTATGTGTGTGCAAGTACCTTATATCTCATATACACAATTGCACACACAAACATAATTTGCGTCAATACCATGTGGTCTAAAACAACCGACCTCCACAGAGCGGCATTTTTTCTTTAATATCCTCCCTAGCACGTCTTCAATTGCACCGCACAGACAATCACGTGAATAAAGTTCACAAACGACGTCTTGCATTAGTAGACTAGTCGTTTGAAGTTGCCGCCGATGACGTTTTATGTTTGCCGATAAAAGACCACAAGCCGACGTCAAAGAGACTCGCCACGCCCAAAGATCGAAATGGGTTAACAGGTGCAATGGAAATTTACCCAGATTTATACGCCTACATTGTATAATCGGACATGCGTACGTGTCAAACAACTAAATGTTGACATGGTTATTTTTAGTGTTATTTACGAGAAAACTACTGCACCAATATTTTTTCTAGGATTTTTTTTAAGGAATTAATTAATGGGCTTATGTAATTATTATGTAAGTACAATTTCAACACATTCTAATTTGCACTTCAATACGTGTCGGAAATAATTAATATAAACAAACAAGTGTTGTACAGGTACATGTAAAGAAAAACATTTTTTTTTGGCAGCAAGTCACCGTGATGCGGGTACGGACCCTTAAAAACACTTAAAATCACCGCGGACACTCGCTTATCGGCGGACACGGAACACCGTGGACACAGATATCAAAGTGGTCACCGTGTCCGTTTAAGGGGCCACTAGATTTTTCTGAGTGTCCAGGTCACGGTGACCGGACACTTCAAATTATTTTATGTCACGGTATTCGCGTGTCCATTGGAAAAAACACGTTGTCTGTACTGTATAAGGGAACCAATCACCATGGTGACCGGTATTACTATAGTAATACAATAGTGTTGAACAAATTCAATTTAGTTGTACGTAATATCACATGATGTTTACGCCCACTGGACATATTGCAGCATTTACATGTACATTATCAGTGCTTCTACAATTCTGGAATGCATTAGAAAGACATATAATTTCTGCACAAAATAAAAGATGAAAAAAACTCAAAGAATTAGTCATTTGAAGTTCCATAATCTAAATTTTAACAATAAACAAGGTTTGAGTCCAAGGTGTAGGAATACACAGTGCTAATGGCATTGGAACAGATTAGGGACTCATTTTCGAGATTGGGCATTGTGCCCCAGTAGAACCCGCTATATGCATCCAGTATTTACCAGTATATTCAAATAGATACAATCCGGAATGTAGAATATTGTGGGTTTTCCGCAAATTTGCATGCGGTACAAATAATGTTGACCTTAATCCTTAGCTTATGATATTGTGATTTAAAATATTAAGCATCGCTCATTTCAATGGTTCATATAACTTGTCGAATGACCACATTTAGTAGGCACTCTGGAAATATTTGGTGCATATTTCGGACAAAGTCGGTGCAAAAATAAACAAATATTTCCGATAAGTACTGACTACGCTTACGGAAAATAATACAGGCTTCCGAAGTTTAATGAGTGCCTACTAAATCTGGTCAAGCTATACATAAATATTTATTGAACAAAAACAAAAAGTTGTTTGTACCACAGGATTAGTGTGGAAAAACCAGATTGCATTGAATTCCAGAGTATATCTATTTCTTACTAATGCACACTGATCAGTTTTTTTAAACATGTATAATTACACAAAGTGACAAAACATACAGTATTCAATGGTGTTGTATACATGTGACAGGAAAATAATGTCAATGGGTTTTGAATTGTGCACAAAGAGGAGGAAATAAATTATATGTGACTATATTGTAACAACTACTTAATACCTTATAATACTGTAAAATCATTTATTTTCATTGGTTTGGGTAATAAAGACAATTTCGTTGGTACTTGAATTCGTGGATTATGCATTTCAGGTAACAAAACAAGGGTCAAAATCAATGTTTGTTGGGATTAAAATTCGTGGCTGAAGTGAACCACGAAATCCACGAAATTTAATCTCCCACGAAAATTAATGATTTTACAGTAGGCTGTTTCACGGTATTTTACGCAGCATTGCTTGCACTATGTTATATGCTCAAAAACAATACTACTTGAATTGTTATGTTGGAACTAATGTACTAAAAATAGTGTAAGGTCAATGTCCAACTTTTAGAGTGAAAATAAGTTTGCTCCTTCAACTTGAAATTATTATTATTATAAAGTTTGTAATTATGCCATTTATGCCCCATAATTTACATATTTGACACCTGCATTATAAGGCACTTGTTATGACCATATTTTCATGAAAACCGTAACTTGTCATGTTGACCAAACTGAGGTAAAGAGTAATTTGCAGATTGTGTTTTCTTTTTTTTTCTTCAAAACTTCTCGTTCTGATCCCGCGATAAATGAGCATACACATCATGGTCTACCTTTACATCGTAGTCTGCCTGGTTAAGACAGTATAGTTGACCTGTATAAGATGAAGAATTATTTCAATTATCTCTCAACTTATCTGTCTGGTCAGAGAAGGTCACCAGGCTATGTACATAAAACCTGCTTCTTTCTTCATAAAGTATGAAGATAAATGAATTATTCACCCAAGGTTACTTTGTATGATACTCACCAGAGTGACCACAGGCTCATATACCTGGATATAGGAATTTTTATTTCTTTTCATATAATTTCGTATCCACTGATTTATGATAGACTGCACTCATGGCCGCAGAAGTGGAATGATCTTGCTGTCCTACACATATTTCTTGTAGCCAAAATCTAATATCAGTTTGATAGTGGTTTATCTCGAATCAAAATTATATAGGTAACTAGTCCAAAATCGAAGAAAAATCTTACTAACTTTCAAGTTTAAACAAACTCCAGAAAACTTGTTACCAGGTAGTGCCTTAAAAGTTGTGTATTAAAATTCCCCATATTTAACATTCATACAATAATATATAGGGAGTATTTTCCACAAAACTAAGTACTGGTCTAACTTGATGATTCAACTCAGGTGAGCGACTGTTACAGCGTCATCTTGACCCTCTTGTTGCAAGATCTTCAAGGATGCATACATAATGTATTAGGACCAGCACTTAACTAATGTATCTGCACCATCTAGCCAGACTAGACATTTGGTAACATAATTACTATTGTAGTATGAAACATACACCGGATACAATATAGATTGTCTCTTGGCTATAACAGTGTTTGTTTTTCCTCATTCCCGTTAGTGTTATACTGAAGCCAAATATCTGTCATTTTGTTTTAGTTTTTTTGGTGATATTTATATTGGTTGTCTTAGTGTTTTCTTGTTGTATTGGGATATAAACACACAGGAACAATCTTACATAATGTTGATCTGTATTACCTAAGTATATTTGTTTATCTGATTTTATAAACCTGTTTATAGGTTCTATATTTTTCAATCTTTAAAATTAACCTATAATGTTAAGACTAAAAATGTACAGCAATATATTGCTACCTTATCGATCAGTTTGATAGTTGTGTTGTGAGGATTTATTGACATAACATCAAGTCATGATCAAAGAAGTACCATACAAATAGCAATAAACCTAGTTTCGGAAAAAAAAAGTTATATAAGATTTAAAATGTTAGTACCTAGTACATGAATTCATGTGTACCAGATTCAGTGTGTTTGAAAGTGTGACAATAAGAAGTTACTAGTAAAATGTCAAATGTTGATTAAATGACTGAACTGCGGAAAACATCACTGGAAAATTGGTAACTTGATTTTTAACTATAAATAATCTGGTATACATGTATTACAATTTACTAGGAAATCAGTATTGTAAGAGGCTTTGTATGGATGTATTGATGGTGTTCGTGGAATCATCGGGGAATATGTGATCATGATTATAATATTTCTATAGATGTATTATAAGTCATTAGCGCGGGTTTCTGAAGCTGATATATACATGTGTGAACCTAGCTGAGTATTGTGTGACAAAACTATTGTCTGTAATCTGGTATGGTGATATAACTATTGTCTGTAAGCTGGTATGGTGATATAACTATTGTCTGTTAGCTGGTATGGCGATATAACTATTTCAGATAGCATGTTATTAGTTGTATAAAATGTCTGACATTGTGTCACGTTTTGCGTGCTTTACTGTTTGATATTAATTGTTCTATATTATGTATTTCCAGATGCTGTCATGACCTGTTGAACAATGAAACATTTCTCGCCGTAAGACGAGTACAGGTTTCATAAGGACATAAAGATTGAATGTAACAAACAGAAGGGATCAAGGTGTTGGATAGAGATAGCTCGTCACAGATTCTCACTGTATGAGCCGGGAGCAAGCTCGTCTCAGAGCCTGATATTCTCACTGTATGAGCCGGGAGCAAGCTCGTCTCAGATTCTCACTGTATGAGCCGGGAGCAAGCTCGTCTCAGATTCTCACTGTATGAGCCGGGAGCAAGCTCGTCTCAGATTCTCACTGTATGAGCCGGGAGCAAGCTCGTCTCAGAGCCTGATATTCTCACTGTATGAGCCGGGAGCAAGCCTGTCTCAGAGCCTGATATTCTCATCGTATGAGCCGGGAGCAAGCTCGTCTCAGAGCCTGATATTCTCATCGTATGAGCCGGGAGCAAGCTCGTCTCAGAGCCTGATATTCTCATCGTATGAGCCGGGAGCAAGCCTGTCTCAGAGCCTGATATTCTCATCGTATGAGCCGGGAGCAAGCTCGTCTCAGAGCCTGATATTCTCATCGTATGAGCCGGGAGCAAGCCGGAGATGCCCATTCAGCAGATCGCTGTTGTATCACACTCGAAACACAGAATGGAGAACTCAGGGATGGATATAACTCACAGTGAAGGTGAGGAACTTGTTGATGGCGGAGTGAAGGTCGTAGGTGAAGGTGTGAAGGTTGCAGGTGAAGGTGTGAAGGTCGCAGGTGATGGCGTGGCTGATAGAAGGAAGGTTACAGATAGTGTGAGTACACCGGGTCATCGTGTACTGGATGCTGATGATGGTGTTGTAGAGGGTGGACTATCAGGTTGTGATACAGACAGTGTGACTGATACTACATTGAATGGTACTAGTGATAGTACGGAGGTGGATATAGTGAACACACATATAGAGGCTGATACTGTGATACTAGGAGATACAAACTCTGATTGTATGTCAGATAGTGCTGGCAGACAGTCCGGGGACGCTACAGAATGTCATGTACAAATGCAAGCTGACTCCACAAACGTTACTTGTGTGACACAAAATGAAAAAAGGACAAATACACGGAGTGGAAAAACTACAAAGAAAGAGAAGCTGGCTCCTATAAAGAAGAAAGACAGCAGCACACAGGTATGTAGTACCAACTTATATAATTCTGTTAAAAAGTGAGTGTGATGTCTTGTTTGAAGATGTCTCAGAATTTATTTATCAAATTTAATGCACAAAACCCCGCCCTTCCACTGCTCTGCCGGGGACAGCTGATGGTAAAATCTCCTGTATTTCCCCTGCCCCTAACAATGAAATTCTTTTAAATGGGTCCCCATATGGAATATTGGTTTGCAGAAAAAAATACCAACATTTCTCCGGCCCAGTGGGGGAAGCTAGAATGTATAAACAAGACTGTCTCCACGGCTATCCCCATGGATCCCGGGGAGGGGGGGGGGTGTATGCAGTTGACTGGTGCACTAATTATCTCTTCTTGTTGGACAATTTTAGTTGATCAAATGTAGTCAATGTTATCGCTGTTTGTGTTGACAGGTATTGGTAGCCTGTTAGGTTAACTTTTCTCTTAAACTAAAAAGCTTGTTCACCTTTGATTAGACCAAGCTGACTCTGCAAATAAGACAATCATGTCATAGCTCCACTCTGTTATTGCAAGAATTATGGTCTGCTCCACCTATTGACTTACATAATGTTATTTTTAACAGTTTTGTGTTTAGGTTGTTTAAACAAGTTTATGACAATATTTATTTTTTACTGGGACAAAAAATCTGATGAGTGTCTTGACTCTAAACATACATTTGAATTCTTATTTACTTATGCTATGTTGACATGAATGATCTCTCATTAGTTGCTAGGTAACTTATTTAATTGATTTGATGAAAACTTCTCTCAGGTTCAGCATTAACAAGTGAACATACATGTGTTGGCATTAATGTTTCATCTGATGTAATTGAGGTCAACAAACTTTATATTCTCTAATGACATTGGGTTATTGGTGAGAATTTACCTAATGGAGATAACATTACTGCAGGCTGATTGGTAGATCTGGTATCAACATAGAAGAACATTGGTACATTGATACTGAATATGTAGCTGACTTTTATAGTACCTCACATTTCAGTATATTATTTATTATGTGCATATGTTACTCTAATTCACACTGCTAGGCGCCTTCCACTATAGTTTTGAATTGCCTCTACTGATTGGATTTGTGACCTAGGGATTTAGTTCATACTGTACTATAAGGCTTGTGTAGATGTTCCTATAAAACAATTGCCTCTGTAGAGATTATACAGAAATCTATGAAATATTGATTCTAAGTACTTTAGTAAACATTGGTATATTTATAATCAATGCTGTTACCATCATACTTTTGGAACGTACAAACATATTGCTAACAAGGGTTTTTAATTGTATTTTTGTCATTAACTAGCTATCCAATATCATTGTCAACTTAGTTTGTCTGTGAAACACGAGGTATTGTCTGACAATATGTTAGGTGTGAGACTTGGCACCTATACTGTAACAATGTGTGACTCGAGTTTGTATGACTTACCATAAGTTGCTAATTAATGTACTTAATGGCCTCGAGGTTATACTGTGTTGTTGATGTACTGTTATCAACTATATACATACATTATACCAGTACATAAGTCAGGGGTTGTTATATATGACCATACACTCTACTCAGGTCACATCATACATCGTATGTGTTCACTTGAGGTTTTTTGGCAAATCCAATTGATTTATGTCTTAATTAACTAAATTATGGCCTCTAACAAAAATTGGACAAAAATAACTTTATAATATATTGGCACCCAGTCAACATGCCAAAGTGATTTGGGGCAAAGGTTCACTGTTGTTGTTATTTTTAGAACAATGGGCTGTTAATTAAAGTATAACTTGACCAGATTTAGTTGGCACTTCGTACATATTCCGTGCATATTTTAATCAGACAAAGTCGGTGCAAAAATAAACAAATATTTCCGATAACTACCGACTACGCTTACGGTAAATAATACATGCTTCCGAAGTTTAATGAGTGCCTACTGAATCTGGTCAAGCTATACTTGGTATTTTAAGCTGTCATTGGTATTGAATCATTTTGATGATCTTTAGAAATATATGATCATGTTGAGCAATGTGTTACCATGCACTAACTAATCAAGATCATTGTATAAACAGAGTAAAAAAGATTGTTATCACATACTGCTTTGTCAGCACTTTGCAGTCTTTGCTTGACGCCTGGTACTGAGCGCTTTCTTGTGCAATGGGCCACTTAATGGAAGTGCTCAAAAGCACTTTGCTACACAACAATCTGCTATCTGGGAGCGCTTCCTGGTGGCATATAAATTACGCTATGTCCATGGTATACATTGAATGCTTTTTTAAAGCAAATTGTTATGTTGTAAATTTAATTAGATCATGGGCTACAGTGTTAAGTCTGGGTTTATGTCTTATATGATTCATGCTATGTCTTAATAAATAATTGATTTATGGTTGGATAAATTGGTCAAAGGCATAATTATACTAGTCTCTCTAAGAGTTTTCCCAATTTTGCTTAAAATCATTTAGAACAATTCTAAAAAAAGTTAAACTTCAATTTATAATAAATTGAAACACCAACCCCCCATGACGTAAAACTATCAATACCACCATGGTACCCTGATCATGCTAGGAATGATGAAGTGACTGATATAATATAGGGAGGAAATTTGAAATATGGTGAAGTTTTGCTGATTTATTGTTCCTGTTAATGAATATTTTTTAAAATCTTTCCTTTCATCTTGCTTGGTAATGAACAGTGTAATGATTGATTATATTGGTTTACCGTTATATATTGTGAAAATAATTTCAAAATGTACGTAGAATATGGTTAAAATTTAAATAATATCCCTTGCGAAAAACTGATTTACTATTCCCATTTCTTTGATAGACTTATTTACTGCAACTTATATAATTTTATGGTCATCTTCTTCCTGATTTATCCACAGGCACCCGTCATGTTATGCCCCCCTCCAAATTTTCAACAAAATATATTACACAACATGTGGTATAGTATGATAACAAGTGTAATATATTTTGTTGAAAACAATTTTATTTGGTGTGATATGTGTAAAATATGTGTAAAATATGTGCTAGGGTTGTATATTTTGGGTTGGTGGTGGTACCTGGGTAGTAGAAGGGTCTACAGGAGGAGGCATACCATGACGGGTGCCTGTGGATTTATCCATTCCTCAAGGGTGTGAGAGAGAAAAGTAAGTTTGCCTTACTTAATGCTGAGCACCAAGCATGTGAAAAGTCTTTGACAGACTCAGGTGCCATTTTAATTTCATTATAGCATGACTGTTACAGTTCATGAATATATCTTATTCTATTTTTAGGAGACGTTACATCCCAACTCACCGACTCCGATATCAGTGGAGAGATGTGACTCATCAATGTCGAACGTCGATGTTTGTCGTATATGTCAATGTGATACTTGTGAAATCCAGCGAGAGTCTCCCCTTGTATCGCCGTGCTTGTGTGCCGGTAGTCTCAAGTTTGTACATCAGGCATGCCTACAGAAATGGATCAAGAGTTCCAACAAAATGTCGTGTGAATTGTGTCACTTCGACTACCATATGACGAGAAAAACGAAACCATTCCGTGAGGTGGGTATCACACTCCCCTAATTTGCATTCTATTCTTGTTCGTAACAGCTGATTTCTGTCTTTACATAGCAGTTACAGGTTGATCCTAGTGAGTGTTAGCTGCTCAAATGTCATAGGATGTTTATAGCAAGTGGTGGGCAGTACTTTCAGACATTCTATCAGTGGTCTGTCATACTCTCGGTGATATATTGGTAATGTATCTTAGGATATCAGCTGGTATTTCATGTTGAAACATGAAGAAGTTAGAAATGCAATGTTACAACTTGATGTATACAGCTGTGATATTGTACAATAGAACATTGCCAGGTTTTTATAAATGTATCTTTCGCAGGTTTTACAGTAGATTGTGAAACAAGGTCTATAACTAATATTAATCACTCTCAGCATCTCATCCATCGATTGGGAACGGGCCTTGACTACTCATGTTACAAGTCGACACAAAACTCTCAAAACTAGGCTATTTAATCTGTTATAAAATGTTGGCCTTCAAGTTGGCAGTGAAATATACCGACTTGAAGTTATGAATTAAATATTTGATTTGGAGCGAAGCAATTATGCATAATTCATTATGTACGTATTCACAATATCATTAAATTTAATGTTATCTTGCTATCTTATATACTATTAAGGACATTTTCTCTAGCCTTAATTGTGTGATACGCTCCGGAAAAGTTTGATTGACCGTGACCAGAGATGATAGACATTAGTTGATCCAAATGATAAACAGAATGTACTCTTATTTTGATTTATACCATTACGGACATTTGTTTATTGTTTATGGCATGATGTGTGCTGGGAATCATGATCGACTTTGACGAGACATTAACCTTTGAGATGATAACCTCCGGTCAAACACGATTTAAGGGGACATGTCATAAATATTTGTCATTGAGGACAAGTTCTTTGTTTTAAACCACCCAAGATGCATTTGTTTGCATTTAAGCATATTTAAAAAAATGATTTTGGTAGTTGACATCGGACAATTCTTGGTGATCATGCACGCTTAACTTTCCCTGCCAGTAAACAGGGTCATCTGTTTCATGATTATATCTTTATTTAGACCTTTAAGAAAGATATAGATTGGCCCATAATTTGAAATTTTGAGGGGGGGGGGGGTTAAATTAAAATGTACCCAGTTAAAGTCCTATAATTTCAGACAATCATGGGGTCTGTGCATCTGACTGCATGTTTACCATCTGTCCCCATTTACCCCCACCCCCAAGATTGAGTCACAAAAAAAGAAAATGGATTTCCTGTCTCATTCAATTTCTTTGAAAAAGTGTTAGCCAAGATTAGACTTTTTGGTCAATTATTGTCGGGAGTATTTCCAATGTTTTCTGTTCCATATTGTGACTGACTGGATCAATTTGCTATTTTAGTCCATGGAGTATTAGAAGGTGTTAGTGTGTGACTATAAAATATGTCAAGGTCTTGTTGTACGACTATATCAACCAGCAAGATGTCTAACTACCGGTATATCACGTGTCTAGTATCGCAACACAACAAAAACTCCACTCAAAATGTGAACAATATACCTAATGATATTAGCCAATGGGGAAAAACAAATTTGTTTTGGTTAGCCATGAAATGATGAGATGGTGCTAAATTCTGTCTGCACTTGACAGATTAGTGAAAATGTAATTCTCTTTCCTGAATAATATTGTCAAGTATTTATCTGGCTAGTATAGTTTTCATCCTTTTTTCTGTCATTTCAATGTGTTATAAAGTTAGTCCAAGATCAATATTATATATGGTGGACTAGATAACTCACTGATTTCTCAATAACTCGTGGTTAATTTACTGAGTATACGATTATGTACATTCAGTTTTGTGCCAGAACATTATCCCCAGAACAATAACAGAGGTTGTTTTATTTGAAAACTATATTTAGATAAAAAAAATGATTGTACATTTTACAAGCTTTACAATGTCACTACACATATATACTGAGTTTCCCACCCCTCATGGCTGAATGCATGTGGGTGAATTAGGTCAAGGTGTCCCTTTGTTGGTCCATGGTTTGACTCCTGGTAGTAGGGTTCTGTTACCAACTTACAATATGAACAGTTGGTGAACCACTAAAGCTACCATACTGTATTCATGATTACTTAAGTCCCTTAGTACTTATCTGGTAAATGGCATTAAAGGTACCAGACAAGGGGATCACTGTAAATATGCTTATAAATAAGATACCTCATCAGTCAGAAAGCCACAGGGGTCCTGAAACCCATTGTCAGACTTTGTCGTCCAATGTGAAATTTGACAAGAATTCACTATATAATTATCATACGGACAAGTAAAAAATAGCTGTTGGTAAAAACGGACAAGTAAATTCAAATCAGATTTCAGGACTCCTGCTTAAAGGGCTGGTCACTTTTACTTTAAATCACAGTCGACCATGTATGTTTTATCATAGTTGTGTACTGTATGACTATATTGGTGACACTTTGGTGATAAACTCGGAGTCCTATCCAGTGTTCTATGTCCAGTACAGTAAATGAATAAAGAAATGACAGTTGTTAACCAGGCCATACTTATAAACGTGTCTTAATTAACAATTCTTGTCAGATTAACGAGCCATAAATGACTTGTATTTATACTCTTAATTATTTATCTCTGATTATTAAAGTACCTGTCAACTATTTATCCACCTCTACTCTCATTATTATGGTCACAGCTCTCTGGATTCAAGTTAATATAATTATTTTTAAAAACAAAATTTTAATACTTCAGATAAAACACACAAATTAAAGAAAGAGAAATCACCCTTTCCCCAAAATAGTACCCTTGTGGTTAAATGACCTCTGGTTTCGGTTTGAATTAGTTGCTTACATTATTTTCTGTCTTTTATATCAAATTAAGAAATATGTTGATTTGAATTTCAAAATTGTTTTTACTATGTAATGACACTGAAAGCAACAATAATAATTGTGATCCTTTAACAAAACCAACAAATCTATTATGTTTGATTTATTCATCAGTTTCTAGGAAAATGGCGCTGACATTTCCATTTGACTGAAATTGGGAATATCATGTGTCAATTAAAGCATGGTGATGCTGCAACCATGACACTGTGATGCCATCGTGATGTCATACAAACATATATAGCACTGCTGTGTTGATATATGGTTCATCTGCTCTTCTACTATTACATAGACAAATGTCATCTGAGAATTAAACCAAAAAACAGAGAAATTACTAAAATAAAATAATCATTTTTATACGCAATTAAATCTGAACATAATTTCTGGTATAATTAATATGGTATGGTTTGTATTGTGTTTCAGTACTATTAAAAAAAGGTTGAACAGAAAAAAACAACATTTACGTCATAGACTCGGCAGATATCAGTATTTATCTGATCATATCAGGAAGATAAAATCTAAGATAAAATATATCTGTCAGAATATAAAATGGCAACTAAATATGTTTAGTGGTATTAGGTATATTGTCCATATATGGTTGGGTATGATAACCTTTGTACCAGAGATATATAATAAAACACTAGGAAGCATTATTAGTCCCCTACCGGTGAAACAGGAGGGGGCTTATGGTTTACGCTCCGTCAGTCAATCAGTCAGTCAGTCAGTCAGTCAGTCAGTCAGTCAGTCAGTCAGTCAGTCAGTCAGTCAGTCAGTCAGTCAGTCAGTCAGTCAGTCAGTCAGTCAGTCAGTCAGTCAGTCAGTCAGTCAGTCAGGCAGCCAGCCAGCCAGCCAGCCAGCCAGCCAGCCAGCCAGCCAGCCAGCCAGCCAGCCAGCCAGCCAGCCAGCCAGCCAGTCAGTCAGTCAGTCAGTCAGTCCGTCACACTTTTTTGTCCGGAGCATAACTTCAAAACTAAGCAAGCTATGATTTTGAAACTTTACATGTGGATAGATATCAATGAGGAGAAGTGCAGTGCACAAGAACCATAACTCTCCCTTGCTTAATTTTTGAGTTATTCCCCTTTGTGAATTTTCATACTTAAATTTTGTCCGGAGCGTTACTCCAATTCCAAGAGAGATATGATTTTGAAACTTTACATGTGGATAGATATCAATTAGGAGAAGTGCAGTTAGAAATTACAGAAAAAAGAATGTAATCACGTAAACAAATTATAAATAATTTGGCTTCATCATTGTATTAATATTAAAACCTTAGAAAACTTTCATGATGAAATGGCAAATTTTACTTGGAACTCGGAAGAAACGTGACAAATTTCTCCTGCTACTCTATTGATTCTATTTCTATGTTTTCTCTAAGTGTCTTCATCAAGTATTCTGACCTAAGCTACTTTTCATCAATAAAACCACATTGCTATAAGGCTTAAGCTATTGAAACGAGTGTTTGCCTTAAAAGGTATTGGTTATGTTTGGACTAAAAGCGACATTTCCTGTACCATATATAACTCTCCCCCATACACACATACACTCCCCCGCTAGAGACAGTATTGAGTAATCAGATTAAGTGCCTGTTGAGATATACAGTAAGTGTCTCACTGGTGTTTTAAACAAGTTAATTCTGAAGGTGAAAGTTTGAGATACTTTGCTAATTCAATAAAGTCAGACGTTCTGAATGATCAGAATATTATGTGTATTTTTTCTTCGAATCATATTGTATGTTAACGCAATATTTGAATAAAAAATCTGTCTGAGACTCAGAGACTGAGAGTTTTAATGGCTTTGTTTTAAGGATTTGTGACTGCTGTTTAATGGCAAATGTGAAGGTTGTGGCAGTCATCAGGGTCGTATTCAGAAGCCAAAAAGCACCGAGTCAAATTCTTTTGTATTGAATGTTTGCCAGTGGCAAATGTCAAGGTTGTGGCACCCATGGTTATTCCTTCCAATAAAAATGTGACAACATTGTTGATTTTCCTCCACATGTGGAGAACATGCTAGTTTGTTGTGGAAGTGTAAATAAGTTCTTGTTAGGACATAGCTCATGAAAATCAACCACTCGCATGCATAAATAAATTCATGAAAATTGTGTTAGACATAAAAAATATCAAGGTACCTTCCGTAGCATTCAGTAACATGTACAGTGTACATAAATGAATGTATTTTACCCAGTATCAGTACATCAGAACATACAACAGTTTGTTGTACTGTTGTTATACATGTAGAATTATTAATTGATTTAGTATTACAGATTATATCAAGGTCAACATGATTAATATTTCATGGTAGATAATTGAATATTGACGTACATGATGCTTAATTCTGATATCCCGGCTTATATTAACCAATCATGTTTTGTTAATTCTGAAATCCTGGATTATATCATGTTTTGTCGTATGTCATTATGTAAGACCGTCACAGTGATGTAATCATTTACTTAATATGAACTAAGGCACCGCCTAAATGAGGGATTAAATACACATTGGATATCTGCTAAGCTATGTTTCAGATAGAAACTGACTAAATATGAGTTGAATTTATATGTTATAAAATATACAAAGATAGTTATTGATCAGCAACTGATCACTTTTCCTCTTTAAATTTAAGACCAGAAATAATAATTATTCAAAATTCTAGATTGGCTATGTATGTGTGGTTTATGTTTGGAATAAGTGTATGCATCGCTAACCTGGAGTTTTACCTATATTATACTGATTTGTTATACATTGCAACGTAACGTAATGAGTCTATTTGGCGTACTTTTGGTATGACGTCATTTCCTGTTATTTGTGACGTCATGACATCACGTCTTGTATTGGCGCCGTGTATCCAGTACAGTAGCGTATTTCTTACTTCCCTTTGTTTTTTTAAATAGTTTGTTTTATTTATTGAATATTTTTAAAGATGGTTATAATTCGAAAGAAAATGATAGGGGGCAACCGTTTACAGATTACTATTTTTTTATTTTTCAAAGGACCATTCACCTCGGAAAACTGCCTGAAATTTTTGACCGGAAATAACTTTTTCTGAAAGCATTAGTACCGGCAGAGACTCGACGAAGATACGCACGTGGACATTATTGGTATGGGTATTTACAATAGCCAGCTTTTCTGGCTATTTAATCCCCTATTAACGTTCAGTACTAATATTGTCTCACTGGACCTTGATCATGATGTTCGACTTAACTTATGTAAAACAGGATTTTCTGTTTAATCCTTGCTAGTTAATCCAGTGTCAAACCCGAGTCTGTTCCTTGGAGACCATGGAGTCAATGGTAAACATGGGCATATTCTGTGTTACCCAACTTGAACTCCATAATGATATCATTGGTTGAGGGTATGAAACTAGTTCTTAGCCCGTTCCTGGGACACTGGTTTATAAGCCAGACAGTTATATAATTGTCATGTGTCTTATCTTATGTCTTTGTGTTGTCAGAACATTAATGCAAACGTTGCTTTAAGTCCTTAGGATGTCTGCAAGTCTTGTGCAATTAGTGGAGCTTGAGTTCTCTGGACTTGAAAATGTAATTCCAGAGACTTAAACCAAAGTTGCTAGAACTTGCTGCCTTGCTCACCTTACTTAGCTATCACTGGC
Organism: Spisula subtruncata; assembly: GCA_963678985.1. Lineage (NCBI taxonomy): Eukaryota > Metazoa > Mollusca > Bivalvia > Venerida > Mactridae > Spisula > Spisula subtruncata. The sequence goes on along the minus strand of OY787660.1, from coordinate 73,405,475 downwards.
TGTTTATTTCTCATTTATATAGAAATGATAAATAAATTGTAGAACTTGTTTCAAAATTGACCTAGGGTGAATTTGTACATATTGCATATCCATATTTACTCCAGTTATTTGCTGCAAATTGAATAGAATTACTTGGTACTTTTATGTCCCAGGAGAATGCTTGAACTCACAACATTAGGGTGAACGACTGATTGTGTACATACTGAGGGGTTAAACTGAACTATTCTAAGTACAATTGTAAATATTGCACTTTCAATAGTCTCTCTACGGTACTCCCTTCTACTGTATGCCCCTCTCTACTGCCCGACCAACCCCCTCTCCTGCCTGACCGACCCCCTCTACTGCCCGACAGACCCCCTTTACTGCCCGACCAGGGGGTCTGTCGGGCAGTAGAGGGGGTCGGTCGCGCAGTAAAGGGGGTCTGCCTCTCCTGTACTGTATCCCCCTCTGTGCCCAACTCTACAAAGTCCCTAAACAGTCTGCTTCCTTTCTTCCGTTTGCACTTCTCTACTGTGTGAGGCCACGTACCTGTTCTATAACTTTACGATACAGTCACTGCAAAAGATGAAAGTTTCAAGCACTTTGTACTGGTAACGTTTAGTGATGCTAATATACATCTAATTCTATTTCCTATACCTACACATCTATAATAGATCTGTTATAACCATCAACTGTCGGAGGGAATCATTTATAATTACATTGATTTAATATTCCCATCACAATCACACAGGTTATGTTTGCTATGATCTGATGTGATGTATTACAGTCACATGACATATAATAACTCACTTATAATGATGCTAGGATTGGTCTGCAGAGTTTATCGTGATTTATTTAAATGTTTTATAATTTTATATTATTATATAGTACAA